>QLYP01000093.1:0-66237 GCA_016647725.1 Nasonia giraulti | reverse complement strand
TCAGAAAAAAATAAAATCAAAAAAACACGTTTATCGACGTTACTGCGCATGCGCACTAGGCAGAGAGCTAAAAATTTGGCTATGGGAGTTTTTTTTTATCCCCCATCGAATGGTATATAACATATATACATTTTCCAAGGGGGCCATTTCACCATAGTAACCCGGCTATAGCCTTTAAATTATCTTATTAGTACAATAACATTTTCATAATTACATTAAAACTAAAAAAAAATTCTTAATTTTTATTCAAAAAATTCAAGTTTCATCGTATACTTATTTTTTAATAAACGATTGAGAAGTTAATTATACCTATATTTATTGCAGACCCACCGTATACTTACTTAAATTAGAACTATCAAGGAACGCTAACTTCGCTTGCGATTTACAAATTAATTGTAAGGATATTTAATTATTTGACGTGTCATTAATAAATATACTATTAAATATTCGATGTACACTCGATAGTAGATAATTCTTGTGGAACGTTTTTAAAATGCTCTAATCAGATTGCCGGATCGACAAATTCTAAACAATCAAAAGCACGATTTCAAAAACGTTCCACGAGTATTAACTATTCAATACATATTCAATACAGCCAACATTATATAAAAGTAGTTATACCCCGGTAAAAAATTAACGGTTCAAATTTGCTAAGACCTCTAGATTTAGCTAGCTATTTTAACGGTTGCCAAGCTAAAATTTAACAAAAAATGTGGCTTAGGAACCGCTCAGTTTCCAAGATGTCTGCCGGAGGCTACTTTGAAGTTACGAGGTTAGGATAATCATCAGTTAAATTAATCAGTTTAATTTTATTAATATTTAAATTTTTTACATTTAATACAGTCCTACTACGCTATCTAAACAAGGCTGAAAATAATCATATGATAATCATATGAGTGCTCATATGATAATCATACGATACTTCCGACCGAATCCTCATATGATAATCATATGAGTGTCGTATGATATATCGTAAATTCTCATAAAAATAAATAATTATTCTACCCCTATTCGATACTTCTTAATTATATCTTTCTTTGTACTGTTGATTTGTAAGTTGCATCGAGAATTTATTTTTTTATAGATATTAGATTGAAAAAAATCCGGACTTGTGGAGATTTGAACTCTGAACCACAAGATTATGAAGCAAGCGTTTTACCACCGAGCCATCGTGATCTTTCATATTATCGATTACTTTAGTAGAATGAAATAGTCATTATAACTTACGCGCTTATTTATGATTACTCAATTACTATTAGTGTGTTTTAATAAAATAAACTCATTATAATTAATTAATAATAAATAAAGCATACAAGGACGTGTTAGATAATATAATGACTATTTGATTCAACTAAAGTGATCGACATCAAAGATCACGATGGCTCGGTGGTAAAACGTTTGCTTCGTAATCTTGAGGTTCTGGGTTCAAATCTCCACAAATCCGGATTTTTTTCAATGTATTATTTATGTAAAAATAAATTCTCGATGCAACTTACAAATCAGCAGTACAAAGAAAGATAATTAATAAGTATCAAGTAGGGGTAAAATAATTATTTATTTTTATGAGAATTTACGATGTCATATGACAATCATATGATTCTCATATGAGGATTCAGTCGAAAGTATTGCTCATATGAACACTCATATGATTATCATATGATTATTTTCAGCCGGGTAACAATTTATTGTTGCAATTTCGGAAATAATCGGTTTTAACCGGAAAAAATGGGCTTCCAACTTTTAACATGCATGTGTATGTTGTAAATCATAAGTTTATCGATAAACAACGATGACTTTTACAATATTTAACATTTATTTATTTTCGGCTCTGCTAAAGTCCGCATGTCTCGCCTATTCGTCACTAAAGTAGTCCTTATTTGCACCGAGAGGTTAGCACACGAACCTCGCGAGTGTGATAAAAGGACTACTTTAGTCACAGATAGGCGTGACTTAACAGCGGATTTTAGCCACACTGTGCTATAAAATAACATTTGATACACATGCAAAAAGTTGATTCTACACAAGTGGGAGTGTTACACACACGTATCAAAATATACTATTTTAACAAACCTTATTGATAAATCTGAAGTAAGATCTTCAGTCAAAATTTTATCTGTGATTTTGCGTACGAATTTATACAATTTTATGAATCGATAAAAATTAGTTAGTAATAATCAAAAGACACTTTATTGATTGTGTAATCACTATGATTATCTGACCTGAAATTTTCATGTCTAATATTTTGAAATCAAAAAATTGCTGAAAATGCTCTAATGCATGTATTTTTGAATAAGGTTTTACTATTTTAAAAATAATTTTCAATTATAACAAACTAAATAAGAGTATTTCAGAAGAAAACTAATATAGCAATATACCTAATAGTGGAGATCTCATTTGAGATTTATCAATAGGGATGACTATAAGAATGTTAAAATATTAAAACTTTACATCAGCTTTCGATGTGCAGTCGCACGGCTTGAAAGAATATATATATATATATACAATTTTATAAAAAATATTTAGATATTATAATAAAAATATAGAGGTATAGCCTTTTGGCACCAGACGTTAGTTCAAGGTGCTATTTAGTATACAGTTTGTGGAAAGTTTAAGCGTAAAGGAAAGATAAGAAGTGTAGCAGGAGTGAAAGAGATAAGAGGAGATTAAAAGAGGTAAAAAATTATAACAGGGGTGCGAGTGAATAAAAGGTGAGAAGAAGAAGAAGAAGAGAACGACAGAGAGAGGTGAGGACAGGTAGAAATGTACAGAGAAAGTGCGAGAGAGTGCGAGAGAGAGAGATTTAGATTTTAGATTTAATTGTTTTTATTGCTGTACATTGTGTTGTACATATACAATTATAGTATATTGTAATAAGAATAAGAAATTTTGTGTAAGGG
The DNA here is from genome assembly GCA_016647725.1 of Nasonia giraulti. NCBI lineage: Eukaryota > Metazoa > Arthropoda > Insecta > Hymenoptera > Pteromalidae > Nasonia > Nasonia giraulti. The sequence continues at coordinate 63,340 of QLYP01000093.1, read as the reverse complement.
TGCTAGTGCGTGTGAAGAGTGTGAAATGGAATGAGGTGAAATGAGATGAGAGTGAATGTTTGTATGTTTGAGTGATGTTTATGTATTTTCCAGATTAAAGAAGTAATTTTTATCTGCTATTTTAAAGTGTGATACGGATAGTGTGTTGCGAAGTTGAGATGGAAGGCTATTCCAGAGGTAGGAGGTGCTGATGAAAAATGAATTCTTCAGCGTCTCCGTCTTGAAGGACGGGATGTCCAGTGGAGTCACCTCACCCCTCACAGGCCTGAGCGCGACGTGGAAATCAAAGTAGGCTAATAGATAAGTAGGTATTGAGGTGTTGAAAATTTTTCTTAGAAAACAGGCCATCAAGTATTTCCTACATCCGGCGGTTCACGCCTGTAAGGGGAGATGTGCTCGTCCTTCCTTACATCGTAGATATAACGGATCCCCGTATTGACAAGCCTCTGCAGTTTTAAGTCAGGTTCCTGAGTCAGGCCGCAGTAAGCAAGTGAGCAATAGTCGATGAGAGGTAACAGGAGTGCTTGCACTAAATGTTGGCGCAATCTGAGGCTAGTGCTTTTCCGAAAAAAATAGAGCCGATACATTAAAGAGTGAGCACGTTTACAAATTTGTGTAACGTGCTCTTTCCACGCAAGTTTGGAGTCAAGCACCAGCCCCAGGTTGCGCACCGATGATTTAAAGTTGACCCGGGCTCCCCCTATATTTATATAGGTGTTAGCAGTAGAAGGTAGAGCATTTATATAGTAGGGGGAACCCAGGATGATAGCCTTAGTTTTAGTTACATTCAGTTTAAGTCTATTCAGCGCAGCCCAGCCCATTATCCTCTCGGCGTTAGCACTCATCGTGACAGAACAGGAGTCGAGCACCTCAAGGTGGCATTGGCTGTAGATCTGCAGGTCATCCGCGTAGATTAGATGGGACACACCTGAATCTAGGCAAAAACCAATATCATTGATGTACAACGAGAACAACAAGGGGCCTAAAACTGACCCCTGTGGGACACCGGTGTTTAGTGGTAGAAAGGTAGAGATCTCATTGTTGTCACCAATGACGGCCTATTCTCTTCCCGAGAGGATAACCTGCTTGGAGAAGCCGAAGGAGGATAGCTTTCCGAGTAGCCTGACGTGACACACCGTATCAAACGCCTTGCTAAAATCAAATAGAAGTAGAAGAGTGACCTTCTTCCTGTCTATGCCAAGCCTGACATCATCAGTCAGTTTAATTAAGCCGGTCTGCGTGCTGTGGCCAGTGCGAAAACAAGTTTGGAAATTGTCAAGATAAAGTCTTGTTTCAAGGTATTCAGAGATTTGATTGTGCACCAGCCACTCCAGTGCCTTGGATAGGAAAGAAAGTAGAGAGATCGGACGGTAGTCTCTTACGAGCGATGATTTCCAGGCAGAAGGAAAGCATGCCTCGCTCAAAGAGAGGTTGAAAATTTGACAAAGTAAAGGAGTGAGTATTGGCAATCCTTTAGAGATTACAACCTGTGGGATGCCATCGCTTCCCCTGGCCTGGGTATTGAAGTGTGATACTGCAGCCAACACGTCCGACTCTGTGATAGCCTTACTAAATATGAAGTGTTCAGGGAGGTCTAGACTCTCGAGGGTTCGCAGATACTCCTCAACAGATGGAGCTTGAGGATCATTTGAGATGGAACTAAAGTGTTTTTTGAGAGCATCTGGAGAGAACCGAGCAAGTGGAGATGATTTAGAGGTAGTAATACCAAGATTTTCAAGCTCTCTCCATATCTCTGCAACGTCGGTCAGAGTAGACAAGCGTGAATAATAGTAATTCTGCCTGGCCTCTTCGACCTGTCTATGAGCGTCGTTCCTTGCGATTCTATAAAAGTATAGATCCCAAAGTAGACGACTTCTGCGAAAGCGCCTGTAGAGTCTATTCCTTTCAGTTAAAAGGTCACGAAGAGCCGCGGTGAACCACAGGTGACGTTTGCGTCCAGGTGTTACAGTCTTTAATGGGGCGAGATGATTTATGGCTTTCGTGATGTTGTCGTTAAGGATGGTAATGCATTCGTCAAGTGATGGCGTGATGAAAGATGACCAGTCGCATGCGCTAATGAAGTCCCTTAGCTTCTCAGCACAGATTCCTTTGTAGTTTCTGTAAGTGTATGTAGCAGGTACGTGGCGTGGAATCTGTACGTCGAGTGTGGCTGTGATAAGGTCATGTCCGTTGATGAAAGGAGTGTCTGTCTTCCAATATGAGAGCAGGCGATCCTGCTCATCGATTAAGCATAGGTCGAACCAGGTGTCAGAGTCCCGTCTGTGATGGGTTGCACCATATGGCATAGAAGTAAGGGAGTTCTCGTCGATGAAAGCCTTGATGAAGCTGGCGTCTTCAGATGAGGAAAGCTGGTCTGCATTAAAATCACCCATGATGACCTTCGTGGAGTAATTGTGCATATGTGTTGTTTGTTGCTCAATGAAATTAGATCCCTGGATGAAGGGAGAATGAGGAGGGCGATACACAACCCCCACGAAGATGGGTGATATTCCCTTAGCTGTGATTTCACATATGCTCGCCAGAACGGATGAAGATCCTCCCGTCCCTCACGTAACAGTGGCATCCTCTTCTCCTCTTTGCCTCCAGCCTAGCCTTGATTCGCAGCTTGTGAATGTCTGGAGGAAGCAGCTAATTGATGTTGATGAGTCCCTGGTGGTCTGGACAGAGAGTTCTCGTTTCCTCCAGTAGTGCAACATCCAATTCACTAGTGTGAAGCTTGCGCATCCTGGCTTTGGCCACTATGATGGAGCGGGCCAGTGCACTGGAAGAGAGAGTGACAGCTAGAGGTGGGAATCTGCTGTCACCTTGCGCATTGATGTTGGTTGCGTCTAGTCTCCCCATGATCCTGACGGCTGCCACGTCCCGCTTCAGGACCGTGGGATCCAGTGTAGCCAGGAGTTGCAGTGACGTCTCCTGAGTATAGGCCAGGCCGGTGACCACCACCACGTTGTTCTCAGAGCGCTCCTGCCTCCTCTTGATCTCAGCCAGCTCGCTGCAGAGGTTGTTGATCTCCTCCGAGGCCGGAGCAATGCTGTTGTTCCGCTGCTCTATGGAGCTCCTTGATGACAGCTCTTGGTGTTGTGCCTGCAGCTCAGAGATGGAGGACTCGACATTGCTTAGCCGAGTCTTGAGCGCAGGCAAGTCGTCAAGGGCTTTGAGGCGCTTTTCTAGGAGCGTCTCTTCTCGATTCGTGAGACCCTTTCAGACACGGTGTTTTGTGCCTGAAGGGCCTCATTTTGGACCCTCCTGATGTCGTCCAGTGCCGCGAAGATGTCCTTGAGGGACCCCTCGATGGACGTCATCTGTGTTCTTGCAGGCGACTGGGTTCTGGAGCTGGCAAGAGATGAGGGCGCAGACTTATTCTTCTTGGGCACACCTGTTAGAGGCGTGCCCTTGGCGGATGTGCTTGCCGTTGCTGCTGTCGCTGCCGCTGATTTCGTCCTCGTCTGCATGATCTTGGGCATGACGACGACGTATTTCCCTGCACAGTCAGCACAGGCGAGTGTGGCAGCACTTCCCACCATTATGGACCGTAGAGCGACACACACGGTGTGGAAATGCTCGTTGCACAACTCACATGTCTTCGTCTTTCCCCTGGCCGATTTATTGCAGTGAGCACATGTAACGGGCGTTTTGGCATTTTTCCCACCAATTCCGCTCATTTTAGACAATGTTATGTCTCTGTCGACAACTTACTGGCAGTTATCGACTGTGTGAGAGACTTGATACTCTCGAAGCCAGATGAAGTGCTGATCGAGAGAGGTGAGAATTGACCGACCTGTGTTTGATGGTAGAGACGTTGATGGTGGTGATCCGTCTGTCCAACAGGTAGCCCCACGTGGATCACTTAGAGGGAAAAGAGACGCCGCGCAGCGAGAAGAGAAGCCATGCGTGTTTGCAGGTTATGTGTTGAAGATAACAGCGACAGATGTTGAAGCAGGAAAAAAGCGTTGTATGAAGTTGCAGCCTCCAGTGAATATTATATCACAATGAAGGTTGCAGAATAGCGCATGCAACAAACTACAAAAGAATAGGCCCGAAGGCAGCTTGCGTCAGTAAGAGTGCAAAGAAAGACAGGCAAAGCAGAGCAGGACTTTGTGTACTCACGTGAAGTTGGCAGAGAGAGAGAGTGCGAGAGAGAGAGAGAGAGAGTGCGAGAGAGAGAGAGAGTGCGAGAGAGAGAGAGAGAGAGAGAGAGAGTGAGAGGGAGAGAGAGAGAGATGAATTTGGAACCCCGCGAGGATTTAAATTCACAAACGAAGAAGGTAACTCAGGTGCAAGAAGAGACACAAGCACACCAAGAGGAAGGGGAGTAAGAGGAGGGGGGAGAGTGCAAAAGCAGCTGTACTTCACAGAAAGCTTCAGAAGAGAAGGAAGATAAGTAAGGACTTAAAAGAAAGGAGAGAAGCCTTGCCGAGGAGGAAACAAAGAAGAGGGAAAAATTCGAAGAAGGAAAAGGGGTGAACCCGTTCGTTAGGAGCAATTTTACAGCCAGATCCGCAGTGAAAGAGGTAGAGAAAAAGGGAGAAGAGGACTCAAGAGAAATGGATAAACTTCAAGAAACATTGGAGAATATGTGAAAGACAATGAAGGAAGAAAAGGAGGAGAGAAAGAAGATGATGGAGGAATGGGAGGAGAAATGGGATAAGAAATGGAAGGAGAATGTAGAGCAGCTGAAGGGACAAATGGAAGAGCTCAATACGAAGATGGAGGAGGAAAAAAAAGAAAGATTGGAGGTGAAGGAGGAGGCGACAGAAGGGGATACAGGAGAAGAAAAAGGGATAGGGTACAAAGATACAGAAGGAAAAGAGAGAGACCGAAAGCAGATAGAAGAGCTAGAATGGAAAATAGAGGAAGGAGAAAGAGAGAGAAAGAGGAATAATGTAGTGATATCAGGGTTAAGAGGAGAATGGGACAAGGAGAAATTAGGCAAATGCGCAGAATAGAGAGCAGTGTAGAGACAGGGAAAGTAAAGAAAAACTGATGCAGAGCAAGAGTAAGTTAAAAGGGACAGAAGTGTTCGTCGACCACGACACGACCTGGAGAGAGAAGGAGCAGAGAAAAACTGAGCGGGCTAGCGAAGCAATGCAGAGAAGAGGGGCATAAGGTGAAAGTAAGGAGAAATGGACTGACGGTCGGAAACACGGAGTACGTCTAGTTTGAGAAGAAAGACCAACTTTTTCGAAGAGACACAGAAAGAAGTAAAGAATAAAGAAAAGGAGAAGATGGAAGGAAAGATAGAGGGAAAGGAGAGCATTAAGGTGCTAAGCTGGAACGTGGCGGGGTTAAAAGGAATAGAAGAAGAGGGGCGGAAGTTCATGAAAGGCTTCGATGTCATCTGCCTACAAGAAATATGGACAAAAAGAGGAGAAGAAGACCAAATAAAAAAGAGGATGCAAGGATACGAGACGGAGATAAGAGAAGCTAGTAAGAGGGGAAGCGGGGGAAGGCTAAAAGGGGGTATGTTTATGGCTGTTAATCTAGAGGGGAAAAGGGACAAGATCTAATGACTGAGAGATAGGTCAAAAGAATTCATACGGGCGAAGATCCAGAGAAAAGGAGAAAAATGGTGGATAGGCTCGACATACATGAGAGAGTAAAGGGAAAAAACTATAAGGCGGTGGTGGAGTTAGTGGAGAGGGCAGGGGGGGGGGAGAAAATACTATGGTGCGGAGATTTAAACGCAAGAACAGGTAAAGAGAGGGCGGGTTCAATGAGGAGGGCAATGAGGTAGTACAATGTTCAAAGGATGAGATCATAAACAAAGAGGGGGAAGAACTCCTGAACAGAAAGAAAGAAATAGGGCTATGTATCCTAAACGGTAATGTAGAAGGTGATGAGTCTGGTAAAAAAGAGGAGGAAAGAAAAAAGGCAACAGATAGACAATGAAATAGAAGACGATAAAAGGCTGGAACATTTCAAAGAACTGGGGGAGAAAGCAGATCAGCTAGGAGAAGAGATTGGATTTGAAAAGGAAACAGAAGGGAGAGAAGGAAGTGAAGAAGGAGGAATAGGAATTGACGAGGTGCGAGAGATAATTGGAAGGTTGAAGGAGAGAAAGGCTCCAAGAGAAAATGGCATACAGAACGAGGCATGGAAATTCGGCGAGGATATGCAACTGGGAGAGTGAACGGAGATCCTAGGAAAGATATGGGATGAAGAATGTCTGCCGGAGGAATGGAAGAAGGGGACACTGACACTGATCTACAAAAAAGAAGAGAAGGGGGACTGCAGAAATTATAGAGGAATAACACTAATGGACTCAGAATACAAAATATATGCGGAACTGATAAGAGGCAGGATGGAGAAGAAACTGGAAGAAGAGAGCAGACTAAGCGACACTCAAATGGGATTCAGAAGAGGCAGAGGAACGACGGGCGCGATTTACGTGGTGAGCAAGACAGTAGAGCAAGAAGTAAAGAAAAAAGGGTTAACGATATACGCCTGTTTTGTACTGAGGTTGCTGAAGAAGGGGGGAGAAAGAGGAGGATCGAAGGGAAGAGGCAAGGACGTGAGAAGGAGCAAGCTGAAAAAATACGAGATAGCAAAGGCAGAATACACAAGAAGGATAGAGAAAGGGGAAATAATAGAAGTGGAGATCGTAGGATATAGGTATAGGTATAGGAGAGGGTTGCTTGGCATCATAGCGAGATTTAGATTGGGGAGCGAAACAAGAGGCAAAATACTGGAAAAGCGGAGAAGAGAGGAGATGTAGGATGTGCGGAAAGGAAGAGGAGACACTGAGGCATATTATAGCAAACTGTGAAGAAACGAAAATATCAGGTACGAAATGGCAAGAGGTCTGCGGAGGAAGGAAAAGCTAGGTAGGACACCTAGATGGAATCATCTGGAAGAGGAAAAAGAAAGAGGAGGAGACAGAATAGAGGCGAGAAAGGAGAAAGAAGAGCTAAAGAGGTACAAGGCAAATTCAAATAGACCGCGCAAAAGCATCTAGGGGCTTTTTGCGAAAAGTCACTAGGGGCCGAAGAAGGAGGAACTAGGATGGTCAATAAGGCAGAACAGCACAGAAAGGAGGAACGGAACAGACAAGATGTGAGCAACGAGGAGGAATCAAGTTTAGCAGCACATGGAGGCGCAGAGGTTAGAATACAGCGCATGCAGAGAAAGATAAAAAGAGATAGAACAAGATTAAAAAGAGCGGTAGAGAGATGGCAAGTTTCGAGAGAAGGCTAGAGAGTGAAATGAAAGATCTAAGAGAGGAGACGAAAGAGTGGAAGGTGAAACTACAACTGGAGAGAGGGAAAAGGGAAGCAGCAGAAAGAAAGATGACGGATTTGGAAGGAGACGTGATGATACTGAAAGGGAAGCTAAGAGAAGAAAGAAGAGAGTGGGAGAGAATGCAGAGGATGATTGGAGAGATTATGGACAGCTTGAGGGAAGTAGAGAGTAAGGTAAGGCGAGAGGAGGAGGGAAAAGGAAATGTGAATAATAAGGTAAAGATGAAAAGTTAGTTTAGACTAGTCAGCGCGAGCAAAAGGAACAGGGATGAAGAGGGAAAGAGCAAAGTGTGAGAGAGAGGCCTAATCCTGCACAGAGGATCCAAGTGGGACGATAAGAAAGAGCTGCACTAGTGGCTGGAAGAGTTTTTAGAAGGTACATGCTGGGAGGTGGAGGAGACGCAGAATATGGACACCAAGAAAATAAACTTTTCCTCGAAGGAGGAGTTGGAAGGAATATGAAGGAAAGGGACAAGGTCATCGCAGAAGGTGAGGTGAGACTAGAACAATAGATGAATAGGGAGGAGAGAATGGCAAGGAAGTTGGTCATAGATATTATAGAAAGAAGGAAGGAAGTAGCAAAAAGAAACAGGGAAGTGGATCGAAAGGGTAAGATAAGGGTTAAAGTGAAAGGAGAAGTATAGGTCTGGAACGAGGAAGAGGGAAGGATAAGAAAGGCGAGAGCAGAGGTGAGAAGGGATGTAGAAGCGGAGACAGCCTTGAGAAGATTGAAGTTCTGAAAATATAACTAAGAAAACAAACTGTATACTATTAATAGCTATGTTTATACGTAAATAAAATGCAAATATTGTATATAATTAAGGTATAATCAATAAACTTCTAATAATAATAATAAAAATATATAATACATTATTTAAAGTATATAATTTATTATAATGTTTGTTTAAGGCATCTATTTGATTATAAAATATAGTTTATATTAAGAAATTTATATTCTTTGATATTAATTTATCTTTTCCTACTGAAAACTCATTTAAGTGCTCTTTCATAAAGAAAATGATTACTTAAAACTTTTCGTCATTTCATATTTACAAACAAATATCTTTAAAAAAAACAATCACATCTGCACAAATAAATACTTGCGCCATCTCTTCCTTCTGGGCCAAAATTGCAAACTACATCTTGTGATATGCATAAATACACACAGCATTTATCATTTTATGTTCACAAACAAATAAATTTGAAAAAAGAGCATATCAGCACAAAGAATTATTAGCAGCATCTATCTTATCTTGACCAAAATTGCAGATTACATTCTGTGATATGCATGAATACATGCAGAATTCGTCATTTCATATTCACCAACACATGGAAAAAAACATATCTGCACAAAAAATTATTTTCAGCATCCCTTTCATCTGGACCACCTCTGATAATGTATGTAAAATATACATATATATCTATGTGTCGCATATGATTCATAAAATAATTCAGATTAATAATACGAGTAAACATATTTGCCATATTTTTCTGAGAATATTATTATTCACAGCATCCGACATATCTGGACCAATCTTACTATGCTGTATGGTATATGTATTCATACACATTATTAGTAATAAATTACTAAAGAAATGATATAAATATATAGAATTTTATATCTGTATGTAAATATTGCTGATTTATGTGAAATGTTTCATGACCCGGTCACTTTTTGTAAACCATTTTTTATTAAAAAAGAGAACTAAATCCAATTTATTTTTTATGTTGCTGCGGTAGTATAATGGATTCATGTTTTTGCTACATATCTATCATAAATAATATCAGAAATAATTGTAATTCCGGAAAGATTTACTAGTTCTGGAGAATGTTTACAAAATTCCTCTTTTTTATTGTTTTAATATAGTGTAGAAGATATAATTGCAGTAGCAAAATGTCATATTGCGTTATTATTATATAGTATACTGTATATTTTATTAGCAAATAAAAAAAAAATTTTCGGGTATAGGACTCGAACCCTAGTGCATAAAAATAGAAGGCAACGACGTAGATCGCGTTGCCACGATCATCGTTGCTATAGAAAAACTGAAAGTAGCATATGTTTATCGGGAGGCTGGGGTGGCTCGTCAGTTTAATTTAATTTTGTTTAAGCTTAAACTTAATTTTTTCGTTTTAATGTAATTGTGAAAACGTTATCGTACTAATAAAATAATGTAAATTTATTTAAAATTGTATTTTTTCGTTACGCATAAAACTACAAATAATGGTAGTTACACATTGCAGGTCCCCTACATACTAAAAGAATAATAATATATACTAGATTAACAAATTAATTGTAATGATATTTAAGGGGATGTTGTCCCAAAAAGCACTGTTTTTTTATTACATAAAACTTATTAAAATATTTGCTAATGAAAAACCGAGTCTGTAGCGCCGTAGTGTTAAGGTAGTTCACTTGGCCCAGTGGTGATCAATTCAAGGTTAAATTAAAAAATTAATTTTGTTTAATTTTATGCAGTGTTATCAAGTGTGAAAACACTAGAATTTTTATGTGTGTATCAAAATATCGATAGAAAGTGTTTAGAGCATCTAATATCCTCAAAACTTGGAAAAGTGAGAAACACTGCGCGCATATATACATAGATATACTGATAGCATAGAATTAAAACTTTCAATGGCAGCAACTTTTCAAAAAGCACCGCTTCTTCTATCAAATTTTTATTCCCTTGATTTGGATTATGATTTTACATCATGACTTAGTTTTTGAAAAAGATGTAGTATTTATTTTCTTCATAATTAAACAAAATGTACACTAAATTTAAACTTAGCCTATGCTTCCCATGTTAAAATACACAACTTCAAGACCCGATGTCTAAAAAAATCATACCGCTTGTGAGGTAAAAATTTTTACCACGTTATAGAGGGCACTTAATAGGATATATTTACAAAATTGCAGCAATCTGTAAGAATATTAATTTTTTGAGTGAACTACCTTAAGTTTAATGAATCGTTCTACCGAAAGAAAATTTTGATAGGACTTTTTGTTTTTCTAAAATCTTAGAAATACGAACAGATGTTTACCCGTACTTCGTCGTACTCATGCGATTGCAGCGCCAAACTTAAAATCTAATTTTACATAAAACTTTTTAAATAAAGCTTGCAAATGAAAAATCTAGTCTGTAGCGCCGTAGTGTTAAGTTTAATGAATCGTTCTACCGCGAGTAAAATTCGATCGGACTTTCTGTTTTTCTAAAAGTTTGAAAATACAAAATACTCCGTAGTGGATTTCCGAAGCTTTTGCGCCGACATCCCCTTAATTATTTGACGTGTCATTATTAAATATACTGTTAAATATTAGATGTACACTCGATGGTAGTTAATTCTTGTGGAACGTTTTTTAAATGCTCCTATAAGATTGCCAGATTTATAAATTTTAACCAATTAAAAGCACGACTTTGGAAACGTTTTATAAGAATTAATTACCGTCGAGTATAAATGAATATATTCAATACAGCCAACATTCTATAAAAGTAGTTATAGCTACTAATACACTGGACCGGCTTTAAAGTTATAGAATGAAATAGAAATAAATTTTGAATATTAAAAAATGTTTTCAAACTCTTTGTAATTATTTGATGACAGTATTAATTATATTAACAAAATCTAACAAAAAAAAAAAAATATCAATTTATAAAATAATGTAAATTGTGAGATTATAACAATCATAACATTTATTTTATGTACTATAATTTAATATATAATACGATATTTACTTTTATATTAAATGATAACGATATCTTCAATCTCTAACGAAAAATAAAAATAAAAGCAATTGAAAAAAAAAACGTTATGAACTGCAGATTATAGCAGAAAAATGTCGGAATTGAGACACAGATAACAGTAATCTTCTGTTGTCTTCAGTTTTATGTAGTTTGCTAGATACTTCAGTTAAATTTCTTTTCATTCAGGTGTAAAATTTTACAATTTAGAAAATAAATTAAAAAATTAATGCAACAGACAATAACTATTAATAAGTGAAGACAATAGTTTTTTTATAGTTTAAAGCAGTTTTCTTCGTTTTATAATTGCTGTCTTCTACGTTCACTAGTTTGTTCACAATTTTCTTAACTTTTTTAATAACACACCTTTAATCACATAAAAATGAAAATTAACTTTTAATAAAGTTAAAGGTTAGGCGAGTTTGATATATTTCGCAACGAAATAACAGATAAAAAAGAACTGAGATCAATCAACCAAAGTCAAGTTTATTATATTTAATCATAATGAAGCAACAACATTTTTTTTTGGTCAATAAAGGGTTTAGTTGACTTAAAGTTAAATTATATATTAATCAATTAGGAACAATTCTCAAGATACTTACTATGTAACTTGAAATTACCGTTTCATTGTACTTATGGTGTTTTTATGACGTTATAATAAAATACGTAAAGAGAAAATTTTAGTTGTTCACCAATAAACAAAATGAAACGGTCATGGTAGGTTACGTAGTATCTTGAGAGTTTTGAAGTGAATACTTCAATAGGCTCGCCGGGTACATATTTTACTGAGGAGTGAATCGGCGAGCGGCGACCGTCACGGCGGCGCGACAGACGGATCGTCATGAAAGCAGCGGTAGCTCTTTTCCCCCACTACGCACTTTTCGCCGCGCATGTTCGCATGCTCGCACAGCTCAGCTCTTCCCTTACATATCAGATGCACTTATTTACACACACTGCAAGCGGCTATCGGATTTTTCGGATTTCGGACGCGCTAATATAGCGGTACCTTTTTATGGTACTTGAATTTTTTCGCGTCAACTAGACGACGTGACTTTTTTAATATGCACTCTTTAAATCTCGGATTACGCACGTTGTATATCGTAAATATCGTGCAAATCTATTATTCTTATTATATTTTCTTTATTCGTATTATATTTTGCCTATCCTAAATTTACTAGTTGATCGATGATTACTTCACCTACGATTTTTTAACTCTCTGTCAAAGTTTCGATTAAGTTGGAAAAATAAGAAAATGACGGCAATTTACGCATCAAAATCACAAAAAAAGTCACAATTAAATGTATTCTTGTAGATTAGTACTTTGCACTCAACGAAGACGCATTTGAATTTGCGTCGAAGACTATAAAGTACATTTGCAGTCCCTCTGCGAAGACTAGTACATTTCTCACTTTGTATACGTTTGATTCTCTGGCAACGAAACTATTCAAAATTTTCCAAAATTCTACACCATTTATTTAAGTATTCACTTCTATCGATTGTTCCCGAGACAGCCACATTTTTCTAATTGATCAGTATATAACTTAACTTAACTTAACTTAAGTAAGCCCTTTATTGATAAAAAATTTTGTTGCTTTATTATGAATTCAGCGGGAAAAAATACATCAAAATATCGTTTACAAACATTAAATAAAAAAACTTCCATTGATCTACAATGACTTTTGTGATTTTTTTGCGAAAACCGTCAACTTTAAAACCGTCAACGTCGACGGACAGACGGACATTTTTAAGGTTCTTTTATTGCTAGAAACTAATTGTAATTTGATGTATTTGATATTTTTTTTCGGTAACCTAAATGATTTACATTCAAAGAATATTTCTACCGTAAAATAGATCTAATTTTTTTCTTTTTACGATTTTTGGAGGATTTTTACAAAATTGACCAAATATAAAATTTTGATATAGTGTATTTTTCTTATTGTTATTACGTATTATAAATATTTTATAAGTATGGACTTGAACCTGAGTGCATAAGAATACTTAGCGACAACGTAACCGCGCCGCCACGATCATCGGTGCTATAGAAAAACTGAAAGTAGCATGTTATCGGGAGGCTAGGATGGCTTGTTGGTTTAATTTAGCTTTGTTTATAAATATATTATTGTTTATTAACATTTCCGTATAATCTAATTACGAATCCGGTTGTGGATTTTCTATCTACAGTATCACCTGCGAAATCGGAATCTACCATACAATCTAAAGTTTCGGTAATTACATTATCATAATATGTTAGTTTCAAGTCTTTCGTTTTATACAGATATTTTAAAATTTGCATTGCATATTTATAATGAGTTTGGTCGTAGCAACTTTGATAACGACTTAAATAATTTACACTATATTCTATATCTGGCCTTGTGCCTGTACTTATATATAATAATTCGCCTATTGAATTTCTATCTTTAATTGGTTCATCTGTTTCTTTTGCTTGTGCTAGTTTTAGATTCGACTCCATTGGAGTATCATATAGTTTAGCATTTTCTAAATTATATTTTGTAGCCAAAGATTCAATGTATTTTGTTTGACTTAAAGTCATCTTACGTTTATCATCACTATAATCTATATCTATTCCAATATAACTTCCAATTTTTCCTAAGTCTTTCATTGCAAATATTTCTTTTAGACTAGATTTGACTTCATTTATTTTGGTTTTATCTCGACAACAAATTAAGAGATCATCTACAAAGACTAGAATATATATTGAATCTTTCGTTGCATTATTTACATATAAACAGTGATCGTAGTTACTTCGCACAAAATTTAATTTTTCGATAAAATTGTTGAAGCAATCATACCAGGCCCTTTGGCTTTCTCGTAGTCCGTATAATGCCTTTTACAATTTGCAAACCTTATTGTCTCCGGTTTCATAACCTTTCGGTTCATTAACATAAACTTCTGTTTTTACATAACCATTAAAAAATGCTGTCTCAATATCCATTTGCTCTATGAATAAATTATTTTTACAACTATAAGACAATAAAATTTTCAAAATTTGCATTTTTCCTACTGGTGAATAAACATTTTCTAAATAATCTTTTTGTTGAAATCCTCTTACAACTATTCTCGCTTTATAAAACATTATTATTTTTCTTTTTATAAACCCATTTTACATCAATGACTTTTTTATCTTTTGGTCTTTCAACAATTTGCCAAGTATTATTTTTCTTTAGACTTTTCATTTCAGAGTCCATCGCAATTTGCCATTGTTTATACTCATTTGAGTTTAACGCCTCCTCAAATGTATTCGGTACATTTGCATCAATGTGATTTACATAGATAAAATGAGTTACAGGGTTTCCATACCAATTTACAGGACTTTTCTTTCTATTAGATTTTCTTTGTACTTTTAAACTTGAATTGTCATTTTCAGCGATATCAAAAGTTAATGTGTTATCTCTACTTTCCCCGAAGGTCTGAGTAGGGATAACAGATTTTGTTTGATTTAAATTTACATTATATTTATCAATTTTGGATTCTTTTTCCAGTATTTCATTTTCTACCTTTTCAGATTCGCTATATTCCAAATCTCTATCTTTTTCATCATCAAGTTTTTCTAAACAAATAATTTTATTATTTTCCTCAACTACTTGTACATGTCTAGCATGAATGACTCTACCATTGACTAGAACTTTATAGCCATTTTCTACATAGCCTACTAGTACACCTAATTGGGCTTTATCATCCCATTTGCTTTTTCGCAACGCTTCTGGAATTCTTACGAAGACTCGACTACCATAAATTTTCAAATTTTCTACATTAGGTTTGATACCAAAAAATATTTTGTAAGAAGTTTTATTTTCCGCTGTATTTGCAATTGCACGGATTTTAAATACGCGACCGTTTTTATGATTTCAGGCCAGTAACGTCTATGTATTTTGGCTTCACGCATTAAACATCTGCCCATATCCATTGTAGATCTGTTTCCGCTACTCCATTTAGTTCATGGACGTAGGGTGTGCATGGCAACAATTAAATTCCTTTAGAGTTTACGAATAGTAGATTTCGTGATTCAAATATTCTTTACCATTATCGCAACGTAATTTTTTAACCTTTTTATTGAATTTTTTTTTACTATATTAACAAATTCTTTCAAACAACTTGCAGTCTCTGATTTAGTTTTAATACAAAAGATTCTAGTGCATTTACTGTAATCATCAAAGAATGTTAAAAAATATTTTTCCACACCATAACCAGTAGTATTATATGGACCATTAGTCATTAATCTATTAGTTACCAATTTATTTAAATATTGAAAATTTACATGCCATTTTTCTTTGTTAGTTATTTACATTCATTTGCTTACTTTTCATTTGAGATACAAAGCTTTTCATAAAATATAAATTATCAACTTTGTTAGCAACGGCTATTAATTCTCTAGATTTGTTATAAATTTTAGCATTATCATTTTTTGCTACTATTGTACAATTTTCAGTTATTTTTGAAAAACTTAACAAATTTTTTTTTATGCCTTCAACATAATAAACATTTTTTAAATCAACATATTTTTGATTATAATAATTTTTAAAATAAACTTTAACAGTACCTATTTTTGTTGCCTTTAGCATTTTACCATCTGGTAATTTTACATCAATAGAATTTTTTAAATCTACATATTTATCAAAGAATTTATCATTTTTTATAATATGATCTGTGCAACCACTATCTAACAGCCAATTTATTTCATTACAATTCTCATAATTTTCATTATACCCCGATACACGATTTATCTGACTTATTTTATTATCTCTACCAGACTCGAGAGTCGAAGTAGAAGATAAATACTTTGTCTTTAAGTCGACGCATACCTGCGTAATCCATGATTCGGATGAATAGTTGCCCTTTTGCTCGCTTGAAGATTCACTTCTGGGTTGACCTTGTCCTCTGCCTCGGCCACGACCTCTGTAGTTTCCACCTCTGTTGGAACCTCTATTGTAGCCTCGTTGGTGACCTCGTTGACCTTGATTGGATTGAGCACCTCGTCCTCGGTTGCTCGATTGTTGTGGACTCGTTTATTCACTCTTGTAGTGACCAAATTTGCCACAATTATAGTATTTACCTTTTGTTTGAGTTGCAAAGGTGCTGGCGTTACTCTTATGTTCTGACTCGGCTTTAGTCATATTCTTTTCTTTAATTTCAGACTTCACATATTCTGCTGTTCTTTGATCTTCTGGGATAACATCTATCAAATCCCCAATATAACTGTAGATTGGCGGCAATGCTTTCAGCAAATATCTCAACTTTTCAGTTTCTTCTAATTTTCCACCAGTCGTTTTAAATTCGTTAGTTACTTTCTCAAACTCTAAACAAAATTCTTCTACTATTTGGTAATTATTTAATTTGATTTCTTCTATTTTTCCTCTACATATTATCTGTAAAGCTGTAGACTGTGTTAGATACATTTTATCAAACTTTTTAATCATCTCGAGAGCTGTTTTACATTCACCAACATACTCTAGTTGTTTATCGGAGATAGTACTAATTATCATTGTTCTTGCTTTTAAATCCATCATATTCCACTCAGCTTCTTTGCCTGTATATTTTTGAGATATTTCTTTTGTTGCTGGTTCGTCACATTCTTTGTATTCCAATAAAGTCATTAATCTGATTTTCTAGCTTGAGTATTTTGCACCATCAAAAATGGGCATCATGATATCTTCAATTTTAGCTTGCTTAGCCATTTTAATTTCATTGGCACTTATATTGTTGTATACTTGATTTTTTAATACAATAATTTTCTTCAATTCTTTCAAAAATATTTTTCTAATCGGATTTCTTATATTTTCCTTCCAAACAATTTCTTTATTCTCTAATTCGTGATCTTGAATTACTTCTAGTTTAAGCCACGAGAACATGTGCTTAACCTCGAAATTGCCACGTACTTTGTACTAGCACGTTACCACGTTTTTCACTTGCCGACTTTAATCTATTGACATCGCACTTTAATCTTTATTAATTTTCAAAAATCTTCTTATTGTTTAGTACCTGACAATTTTATCTTCGTCACTGAGCATATATTTTTTTACTTTAACCTTTTCTTAACTGGTTAATCTTCACTTGAGATTTTTCTTTTTTCGATTTATTTTCGAACATTCCTTCTTGTTCAGAATCTTGGTTTTCAGTTTTTACTTCTTTCTTCGTTTCCGGCGTTGCTCCGTTATCCATAAACTTAAGTGCTCTCTGCTTGCACTACTAAACAGAAACAAAATTCTTTTGTTTCTGTTTAATAGTCCTTTTATTTTAGTTTCTATTCTTGGTAATATTTTTCTTCTTTTGTTACTCAAACACTTTGATTTTTCACTTTGAAGCTTTTTTCACACACGTGGCTTTTAACCTCACTTAAGATTATCTCTATAGCACTAGAAAGTAGCTATAGAAGATAATTAAATTATTCAAACCAGCTCTGCTACCATGTTGGAAAGGATGCGTGGATTAAATAATAATATTTTGAAGTTTAAATAATAATATATTGAAAGGCTTGAGAGCCTAGTCGGCAGTACATCCGCTCTACTCGGATTCTTACAGACAAGAGAGAGTATAGTACAGTGTCGCATAGTCTGACTCCACGAAGCTGAGTATACAGTATAGTATGCGCTTAGAGTATATACGCGAGGCATGCGCACTATGCTCGCGTTCAATCGAGCTTGTCTCCTTGCACCAAATCGTTGACAACCAGTAGATGGCGCGACGAGTACCGTTATAAGTATTACGATTGTATAAATTTACATATTACAACACTTACAACAACTTAAGCAGCATTTTTGGAACCGGTGGAATCAACTCAACGTGCGAAATAAATGGACATTAAAAACTGTCGAAAATGTGAAAATCGGTTCTATGATCCCACTCAAGGAAGATAACATGCCTTCTCTGCAATGGGCCATCGGACGCATTATTGAGGTGCATCCTGGCCATGATGGCATAGTAAGAGTAGTTACCGTAAATGCAGCCAATAGAACTTATAAGCAATCAGTAAAAAAGATATAAATATTGCCCATTGAGAACGTAATTGATTCTCTTAAATAATGTGAATTGATCGCGAACAATCAATGTCGGGCGGTATGTTCCGTCCCTAGACGTATAGATATAAGTATATTATTATTCTTATTTCAATGCACGACCGCGACACGGAAATGCTTACAATTTTGTCATCGAAAAATGTGTGAGATGCGATATCTCACGCAATTTTCGACCGATCGAACTGAAATTTTTGGAGGTCTCCTCTCGCAAACTAAAAAATTAATTTTTTTTTAACCCGATCCTCTAAGTTTTTTTGAAATGCGGGCACAATTTGTTCAATTTTTCCGTGTTTTTTGAATAAAAATTTTGATGTTACACGATTATCTCTGAGAGACTTTAATCAATCGGGTTCAAAATTTGTGTGCGAACTCCCCTCAGAATAGTAAGGTGCCAAATTTACTTTGGGCTTGATTCTGCATGTATACGAAGAATGCAGTCACCTCCAAAAATCGCTAAAAACATTCTAAGCATTCTGCATAAAAAGTTGAATGGAAAAGTTGTAGATATTTAAAAAACATAACTTTTTTCTTTTGACATTTTATTTATTATTTATTTTATTCGAGAATAGTACAGAGTATAACTAGAATAGTGACGCTCAGTACCTCGCAGAGGTGAACATGTCACCTGTTCGCAAGCACTGGCATTTTTTTTACGTGGCATTTGGAACTCGAAAGTTCATCGCCTCATCTACGCAAGCCTTCCACGCTGCCCTATCTTGTGTCAACCCCACCCAAGATGCACCTCTCCGATCGACACTCACCCGTCCTATTTCTACTAGATCCGCTTTTACGTTGTTCTCCCATCTACGTCTAGGTCTACCTAGAGGCCGCCTTACCATCGGCCTGCCCTTCATGACACGCGCTGCCGTACGGTCGTCTCCCATTCTCACTACGTGCCCTGCCCATCCCAATCTGCGCGATTTTATTATTCTGTTAATATTTGGTGACGCGTACAGATTGTGTAACTCATCATTGTGTAGTATCCTCCATTCCCCGGTTTCCGCATCTTTCTTCGGCAAAACTTTATTTTCAAATACCCTAAAACGGTTGTCCGCCTGCTTAGTGAGAGCCCACGTTTCGCACCCGTACAGAACCACCGGCAGTATATTCTGCTGTATATTCTTATTTTAACGTTTTTAGACAACAGCCTCGACTTAAGTAAATTACTCACGACGTAGAAGCAAGCATTATCCGAATGGAGTCTCTTGTTTATTTCGACATTAATCTCGTTTCTATCATTTATGGTCGTACCCAGATACCTGAATTCGCTAACCTTCTCAAAAGTAAAATCCCCAACTCTGAGATCTCCCTCCCCTCTGCAGATGCCTAGTTTATCCACAATCATGTACTTTGTTTTTGATTCACTCACTTCTAACCCTGTATACTCTGCCGCTTTTATGAGGATTTCCGCGTTTTTTGCTACCGTTTCCCTACAATCCCCCAGTATATCCAAATCATCTGCGTAGCCTAGTATCTGCGTTGTTCCATTAAGCGTTGCGCCGAGCTGGCTAACCTGCATTTTTCTAACGACATACTCTAACGTTAAGTTGAACAGCACCGTAGAGAGCCCATCCCTTGTTTTAAACCATCGCGTATTGTGAAGGGTTCTGATATATTACCGCCTACTCGGACCTTTCCCGTGCTTCCGTTCAGACATATTTGAATCAATCTCACGAGTTTTTTCGGTACACCGAGAAGTACTAGAATTTGATACATTTTGCTTCGCTTAATAGAGTCGTACGCTTTTTTAAAATCTATAAATAGTTGGTGTATGGTTTCGCAAAATTCCCACTTTTTCTCTAACAACTGTTTTATGGTAAACATTTGATCGCTCGTCGATCTGTTGCGCCGAAATCCGCATTGATAATCTCCTACTATATCTTCCGCGAATTGAGTGAGTCTAGCTTGTATTACGTTTGACAGAACTTTGTAGCACGTTGCTAAAAGTGAGATAACCCTATAGTTAATGCAGTCTGTCTTATCCCCCTTTTTAAAAATCGGTATAATGATAGATTCCTTCCAATTTTCGGGTATGAATTTCGTCCCCTAATTCTTCGCTATTTTTGTGCACGTTTAATAATTTATCGAAATAATTTTTCCACAGCGACAGTAATTCGTTGTCATTTGTTACGAGGTCCCCGTTTTCGTCCTTCATCAATTGCGCTCTACTCCTAAAACCCTTTCTGATGGCGTTAATTCCTCTGTACATTTCGCGTGGGTTATTTTCCTTACTGTTAGTTTCTATTCTCCTAATAAGATTCTTTTGATACTCCCGCTTCTTATTTCCGTAGATCGAGCTCGTCTGTTTCCTTATGTTAGAATTCTCGTCTACGGTCCTATCGCTTCTATTTTGTAAGCTATTTAATTTAGCCTTTTTGCGCCTTTCAAACCAGAGTTTGCACTCTTCGTCAAACTATGGTTTGCTCTTTGGCTTTTTCTTTTTACCCAGTACTTTGTTCGCGGCCTCTTTTACCGTTTTTTTGATGTCCCCCCATAAGCTATTCGGTTCGTCATTCCCCTCCGGCGATGTGTTTGCTTATTCAAGTGCCTGAAACCTGTTATTAATTTCTATCTGGTACCTAATTCGCTCTGTTATATCTCGTAGCTTCTCAATATCGAAGCTATTGCTATCTACCTTGTTTGCTCGCTTACTATTTTGATTCGCTACTAGTCTAGCTCTTAATTTGGCTACTACTAGGAAGTGGTCCGAGTCGCTATCTGCCCCTTTGTAAGCCCTTACGTCGAGAACGTTAGTGTGATGTCTTTTTTCAATGAGGAAATGATCAATTTGGTTCTGCGTGGCCCCGTCCGGCGATGTCCATGTTGCCTTGTATAAGATCTTTTGCCTCCGCGAAATTTATAACCCTAATACCGTTATCATTGCTGGCTTCGTGCAGGCTTTCCTTCCCTATAGTAGGCCTAAACATTTCCTCCCTACCTATTTTAGCATTGAAATCGCCTAATACTATTCTTGTGTCGTAAGACGCGAACTGGTCGATTACCTGCTCTAAAGTTTCGTAATAGAGATCCTTAGCTTCTTCTTCTTTGTCCTCCGTAGGACAGTGCACATTAATAAATACATATCTATACCATTCACCTTCGATAATGATGTACGAGAGCCTATTATTGACGGATTTGAAACTTTTAACCGAATATATGATGCTTTTGCTTACGAGAAATCCGGTGCCTAGAGATCCCCCACTCCCGGCCCCATACAGGTACGTGAAGTTACCCGATGCTAGTACTCCGCCATCTGGCCACCGCGATTCCTGTATTGCTACCAAATCTAGATTGTACCTATCAGCTTCCTTTACGAGTTCTTTAAACGCGCCTGCTCTGTATAGACTGCGAACATTCCAAGTTCCGACCCTTAAGTCCCTTTTGGTTCGGATTTGATTTTTTTGAGCCATGATAGTATGTTAAACCAGCGCGCTTCGGATCCTGTTCCGATCGCAGGTGAGTCCACCGTTCTAGAGGTGATAACCCCCATACCTCTCTAGAACTAAGTATGAGAGCTTTCCGACTTTGACTAGGACAGTGTCAACTCGTCGTCAGACACACTACGGTTTCATTCTCACATCCTAACGCCCCCCTGCAAGGCAGCGCGCCTTCGCTGGCATCGTTACCTCGTAAGACCAGGTGACGAATCATTCTACACGTCCCCTTTCGGGGCAGTGTCATCGCTCCCGCATCCTCCTTGGCAGCAGGATTTTTGCCCATTTTTGCAATGTGTGATGAAAGAGATTGAGAGATAAGAGATAACGTGAAGTGTTTTTTTGTTGTGGTGCTTGCGTAGTGTTTCTAGATGAATGCGTTCGACAGTGTGGGCTCATCACACCTACGCCTGTTTCTATCGGCTGTCCGCGGCTGCTTATTCAATTTATTCGCAGCTAACCTCTTTCTCAGGGGCTGTTCCTCTATCCGCAACCTGATGACGCGCTGTGTAGTGGTGATAGGCACCCACCCGTCCGATCTGGACGGCAACGCCCAAGACCCGCTTAGGTTAGCGGCATTGTAACAGGCAAGCACTGGCATTACATAATAAAAAACAAAATATATAAAAATATACTCAAAATCTAGAAAAACTTTTATTCTTACGCTATATTTCACAAACTAAAAGGCATACATCGCATGCTTATTTATTGTGCGTTTAACAAGTAACTTCCGTTGCTTATATTTTATTTCACACGCAATAACAACAAATTTCATTTACATAATTCCCATGTTAAATTATGACATATAAATAGTCAACAATTTATTTTAATCCACTTTTTGATTAAATTCTTATCAGATGGTTTATTTATATCTACCACCTTTAGACTATATGGTAGTGCATACTTTTAAACTATTTGGTACCGCATTATATGTAATGATAGCTTTGTTGAGACTTTTTTATCACTGACTCTTTTATAACTTTTAGGTATAATTAAACTCTTTTTTCTAGTAACATTTGTAGAACTTCAGTATTGGGTTTTGAGGTCGTTATAATGTACCCTTATTGCCTCGAAGATAAAAAGTTGTTCTAGGTTTAAAGAGCTGGCATGTACGTTGAAACTGTTTTTATTAATTATCTTCAATATTTTCCATGACATCAAATTATGAAAATGCTTATTGCTAGAGTTTACAGCCCAAAATCGATTTTTTACAGCTTAAAAACCAATTATTTGCCATTAAACTTTGCGGATTTACGTTTTACAGGAAAATGATAAATGTAAAAGTTGTAGACATTTTTAAAATACAACTTTATAATGTAGCAAACATTTTTCTCAAACACTTTTTAAGAAACAACTCTAGAAGCGATTTTTTAAAACCAAAAGCAGTACAGTGCGAGCGCGAAGCGCGAGCGTCAGCGGTCGCGCCTTATACGCAAAACGCGAAGCGTGCCTTGCATCGCGAGATGATTAATGGCGTTCGTAAGGTTAGCGTTAAGTGTAGATATGTATTCGTCGATTGATGAGGAAGTGAGGGATGATCAGTCACATGTGCTAAGAAAGTCTCTTAGCTTCTCGGCACTGATAATTTTCCAGTATGATAGCAGGCGATCCTGCTCATTAATTAGACACGAGTCAAGCCAGGTATCAGAACCCTGTTTGTGGTGAGTGGTACCATCGGGAACCGACGAAAGAGAGTTTTCATCAATGAAGGCCTGATGAAATTGGCATCTTCAGATGAGGAGAGTTGGTCTGAGTTGAACTCATCCATTATAATCTTCGTGGAGTAGTGGGTTGTTAGCTGGTCTATGAAATTAAAGCCTTGGAAGAATGGAACATGAAGTGGACAAACTCCCTTTGCCGATACCTCACAGAAAAGGTATTCAGGCTTGCCTGGCTTGCCTGAACATTCACCGTCGGATGACGAAATAACGCTAACTGTCAGTGATTTATGTATGTAGAGGACCACACCTCCTCCGTTTCTGTTTCTGTCTCGTCTGTACAGTAGGTAGTCATTCAGTGAAAGGATGGATGTTACCTTTTCGCTCAGCCAAGTCTTGGTCACAGCTATTACGTGGAATGGAGAGCGAGTAAACAAGAGAAGCCTGATCATCTCAATGTGACCCGTAAGAGAGTTCGCATTAAAATGACCGACTCTTAGACCTTCAGACAGAGATACCTTAGAATCGGATGACGACATGGCAGATGAGCTTGATGGTGAGTGTGGTGGAATGATGCGTGTATGTTGCAGATTTGCGTTTTACATAAAAATGTTAAATGTAAAAGTTGTAGACATTTTAAAATGCAACTTGCAACTATTTAACCGTGGCAAACATCTTTAAAAACAATTTTTGATATACAACAATCCTAGAAGCGATTTTTTCATACATACATTCAATAATAACTTCAATGCAACATGACCCATTTGACCTTAATACTTTCAGGAATTTTTCCACATTTTTAAAAGCTGAAAGTTATATTTTGGCCTTTATCTCGTACATATATACAAGATTAAACCATTTTTTAAATTAAATTATAAGAAATGCGGAATTTAGGAAATAATCGCCGAGTACAAGGAACAGTGAAGCCAATTAGAGTAATTTGACTTTATATAACGACCCACACTATGCTAATTATACGTTTAAGCTGAATCACTGAAATTCAAGTGTATTTTACTGAACTAGAAAAACCTAAACTAAATAATGAAATTTGCTTATATTAAAGAAAAACTCTAAGTAGCTTACTACATCCCTCTAAACTATGCTAAATTCCTAAACAATCAATTTTCAAATTAAAATCCTACAAATGAAATATCATCCTTTTGTTTAATTCCTCTTGAAAACTGCGATACAAAAGTGTTGTATTATTTATCTGAAATTAGAATAAAATAAAATTAAAATAAAATATATTTTAAGAATATGTCTACAAACAAAAATAAATAATTGATATAAATGCAAGTAAGTTGACAGTTTTCCAATAGTATTGATGATAGTGTTGATGACCGCCAGAAGAATACCAATCAGCACTTTGACCACAATATTGAAAAAAAATCAGGATAACCTTGCGTACTGGCACCGGATTTAACCAAACTACCCTGCAAATACAAATTATCAATAAATAAATAATATTACCAAAACAAAAAACAATTATCAACCATAATTATTAAATGTAATATTTTTCATAGTCTCTTCAAGATACATTATAAGCTTGACAGGTTTTACCCTTGGTAAGAACTGACGGATCTCTAACAGCCTTCAATCGTTCCTCACATTATTCTAAAGTACCATCTCCATAGAACTTGACACACAAAAATCAGCAATCGTAACTTACCTAAATTAGCAGTATCGAAAATGCTCTTAGGTCGATACACATCGATATTCTGCAGCAGCAAAATCGGTATTAATCCAGTGTCCACCGAAACGATCATCGACAGGGGCACAACTTCATTGGAACGATCAACGACTTCTAAGGAAAAATTATACTCGTGTATCTTGCTCATGGCATCAAGAATAGCAATGAGGCTTCCGTCGAGAAACCGCTCAAAAGCTCGGAAATAGAAAGGCACAGCTCCAGTCGTTCTTGCTGCTTTGCACAACAACTGCTACCCCAGTTTAAGAGTCGCCTTAAATTTATTTTTTACCGCCACGCAGGCTCAGCTGATCGACGCTGATTGAAGTTCGTAGTTTTGTAAGTCCGCGCCGAATCACTTTGATTCGTCGAGACTTCATTCCACCATTCTTAAGGTCACGCCTTTAACATCAACAGAAGAGGCCCTGCAGTATCTACGCGGTCCCGGAGACTGACAGTCAGAGTCGAGAGTCATAAGCTTAGCTTCAGCGTTAGAGTTACCTAACTTTTATTTCGTCGTTGATTGTACTTAGGTTCTAAAACAATATACATACGTTCTTATGAGGTTATCCTAAAAACTTATTTTATTACAAACACTGTGTTCTACTCTATTTACCATCCTGAAGCCATTTCACGAATGTAGAGACTATTTCAATACTTGTTCGTATAACCGGCGATAATATGTTTTGTGCTCTCAAAGACATCATCTAGGGTTTTGCGCGACGGCACAATAGCAACAGGAGAAAATTGGGACGATGCATAAGATAGCATGATTAATTTCTTGAAAGTAATATCTGAGTGGTTAGTATTAAACAAATTATCTCCGAATGTTGATCAAACAGTGTGTATAACTTTTGGCAGCTACGTAACACAGCTAACGTAATATATATATATATATATATATATATATATATATATATATATGTTGCCTGTCTTATAAGCCATTTAAACCTTAATATTGACCACCAGAAAATTCATAGATATACATACCTTATTTTGTCTAACGGAGTTTTTTTATGTTCGTCAATTCTCTTTCTTAAACTTCTCTTGGTTTGGCCCACATAAGTGGCATTACAATTATTACATGCTATCTTATATACAACATTGGTTTCGCACCTTTTATCTAGTCTATTTTTACCTAATTTAATAATACTGTTTAATTTGTTTGACATATGGGGAACAAAACTAAAGCCGTATTTTTTAAAAGAATATTTACACGTAAAAAATAATTTTTCATGAAAAGGAATAGCAATTACATTTTTGACTGTAGACCTATTATTATCAATTTTTGACTTGCGAGGGTGTGATATCCAACGCGATAACGGATGCAACTATCAATAAATTTATCAGGGTAATCATTGTCACTGAGTATTTTCTTTACTATGAGCAAATTTTCATTATGGAATTTTTTGTGTGAGAGACGGAGAGCTCTATCTACTAACAATAAGTTGTAAATGATATTGCGTTTTAGTTGTATAGTATGGTTAGAATTATAATTTAGAACTCTATTAGTATTAGTGGGTTTTTGGTACCAATTGGTAATGATACTATTGTTATTTTTAGTTAATGTAACATCTAGGAATGAAATCTTGTTATTGTTCTGTATTTCATGTGTGAATTGTAAGTATTTATTGTAACTATTAAATTTGTTTAAAACTATGTCTAATTCATCCTCTCTCACACATAAAATTATGTCATCGACATATCTAAAATAAAACAGAGGTGATACATTATGTTTATTTTTTAATTCGCCGAGGACTGTAGTTTCTAGATCTTCCATGACGATATCTGCAAACAACGGAGAGATGGGAGAGCCCATGGGTGTACCAAAGATTTGTTTATATGTTATATTGTTGAATAAAAAGTACGTATTATTAAAAAGAAAATTAACTATAGATAGAATGTCATCAAACGGAATTTTAGAATGAATTTGAATATTTTGAAAACGTTTATCCAAACTCAACAAAACTAAATCCAGCGGTATGTTCGTAAATAGGGAAATCACATCTAACGAGACCAAAATATAACCATGTGGGATATCTATATCAGTCACTTTTTCTTTTAAAGCGAAACTATTGTCAATATGTAAAGCTGGATTTTTGAAACAACGTCTAAGATTTTTATCAATTACATTGGCTAAAAAGTGTGTACGACTGTTTACAGTTGAAATAATTGGTCTTAACGGTACATCTTTTTTATGAATCTTAGGCAATCCATAAGCTCTAGCGAGTACAGTATTAGTTTGTGTTAATTGGAACTTATTGAATTTAAATTCTAAGCACTCATTATCATTCAATCAGCAAAAATACTATATACGTTTTTTTTTGCAAAGAAGTTTGAGGGTTCTTTTTTACAATTTTATAAGTTTTTTCATCACTAAGTAGATTAGACATTTTTTCATTATAATCATCGTAATTGAGACATACAGTTATACTGCCTTTATCTGCTTGAGTAAAAAATATTGATGGATTCTGAGAGCAAAATTCTTTAGTTATAGATAACTTTCGACGAAATTCTTTCTCGAAAACGTTACATATTAAATCACTATTGCACGCAAGTTCAACGTTTTTAATGAGTATGTCTCTAACTGTTTCATTGAATTTCAAATATGAGTTTTGAGGTGGAAGACCTTCTCTAATTTCGTTTAACATTTCAATCGGATAATTTGGATGAAAATTTTTGTCGGTTTGATCTTGCAATGCCTCGCACACGATCCGTGGCCTATTTTAAATTCAATAATATACTAAAGTCACTCGACTAATTTCCAGAAACGCAGGACTTCTCCGCTGCCCCGGTCTGGCATGTAGACAGCACAGCCGAGCGAGCCAGCAGCGGCATAACAGCTACATACCAGTAGCGGTGGGAGGGGAGCAAAACAAAACTTACGCAACGAGAGCGAGCACGCAGCGGCGTAGCTCGCACGAATAGTGTGTGTATGCATGCAGTCTAGGAGCGAGCGATGACGCGGCAGCGGCAAAGCGTGCGCATCTTTACGCGCGAATATGTATATAGGTGTGAGATGTGTAAATGTGCCATTAATTTCGACGGCTTGATTCGCGCTCGCTTAGCTTGCTATAAAAAGCCCTGCGCGGCCTAGCGTATTCACTAGCTCTAGCGCAATTTAAGCGCTCTAGTGTCTACTCAACAGCAATTTATGCCTTCAGTAGAAATACTTAGAAAAATTTATACAAATTTGCAACTTGTATAAACTGATAACCCAATTTCGGCGTATCATTTAGAAAGACTTAGCTTAAACATAGAAAATTTCGTTTACTTATAAATTTAATTTGATTAGTATTAGATGACGCAACTTACGCGCATCTAATAATAAACATTATATCACCTTAAAAAAAAATACTTGCGAATTTATGTTAGAATGATAACGCAATTTAAGCGTATCATTCAGAAACAAATATAAAATATAGACTGTACACTACATTTATAAAAAACATTTCAATTCGACAAAGATAACGCAATTTAAGGCGTATCTAAAAACAAAGATCGTGCAACGTAAAACACCATTTGTTTATGTACATTGTTAAAAAAGAATAGCTTTAATATTTACGCACTATTCATACTGAAAATAGTTAACTGAATATATGAATTTTCTCTTTTAAACCTAAATTAAAGTGACTTTATTTTTTAAATATTTCTCCACTACCTGGTATCCCGGACCTCTCTCATATTATAATAAAATACTATTATATAGAATTATATTTCTATTTGTAATCTGTTGTCAGAATTCTGACGTAGATGAGTAAATGATTACTGCTCTTCTTTAAAATCTAAAATCATATACGTGCACCGGACCGAGAAGAGTCGTGACCGTTTCAATCTACACCCTAATGTGTTGCGTAATTTATGCTGTAATATGTATTTGAATCGCCAAATGACAATTTAAATACTTTATCATTAATGATTTTAATATCGCCATTATAAGGAGCTAAAATAACAGAATCTATAGAAATATTTTAATTAATATTTCTATAAATTTTGTCACAAACATCGGTAGTTTTCCAAAGTTGAGGTATTTATTCATGGCTTAACTATAATAGCCATTTTATTCCCTGAAAAGCGGGAATAAAGTTACTTTGTTCTATACTAATACAACATATCGAAATTGAAAGCAAATTTTTCAAGAATAGTTTATATAATATATAAAATAACTTATTATCGTGCAAAGAATATGTCTTTTATTTGCGAGAAACACGCTAAAGATCACGAAACTAGTAAAGTTAATTATTTTTAAAATAACGTGTAAAAAAGTGATATCATATATCGCTGGTCCATACGAATAGGCTCGCACAACTCAAATTTTAGATTTTGATGACTTCTATTTTTTTAAACTTTGGACTCGATATTACTTATAAAGTAAGGTTTAGTATATTCTGTCCCGAATTAAAATAGTTAAAATATATTTGAAAATTTGGACTTTGAAAATTAAAATATAATTCCGCTCGTTCGCTCGAATCCGAATCGTTCAGTCTGCAATGTTCCGCGTTCCGTAGCGTCTCAAATTACATCACTGCCAAGCACTGCGGCACAATATTTACAAATTATAATGTTAATGTTTCTAACTATTATAACTATAAAATTGATAACTTGCAAACTCACAATTTTGAATTAAGTTAAGCAGATGCAAAAGATTAATGACAGCTATTGATAATATTTATAAATTATCTATGAGGCTAAATTTATGATAATCATTACTAATGATTTTGTTTTTGAATGATTTTTCACTATTATAACTTGTCGTTTCTTACTCTGATTTTACTAAATAGGTACTAATAAATAATCAAACTCTAAAAATTACTATTACCTACATGGCTTCCATAGGTAGGAAACATTAGTTGTTCGCACCTTGACGAAGACTGGCAGCTTTTTCCATCCACGCTGTCGGTCGGGTAATGGGCTTACGAGAGCAGCATTCGCCCGAAGGAATGAATGTAAGGCACGTCAGAATGAGAGCGATAATGAGGGTCGAATGCGAATGTAAGAAACTCCATAAAAAGAGTTCTGAATGAATCAGCTCACGGAACGGAGATGTGCTGTAGTAGCAGAAAGGGTTACCAAGCATGCAAGCTACAAGCCAACCACAGTCGGAGCCGTAGGCCCTATAGACAGACCTTGATCGGTTACAGAGAGACGCAGGAAGGCACGCACTACCGGAGACCTCTATAAACGGGCACCCTCCGGGAAGCGAGAACACACGGGGAGCACAAGCCATGGAGGCCTCGTAAAAAGGGTATCGTCCTGGTGGAGAAAATGGTGACCGAGTAAATGAGGGGGCTCTATAAACGGGCGTCTCCCAAACATATCAGAGTGTTAGTCGAGAATGATGCTGTTAGAATCGGAGGAACGCTGCTCTCAAACTAATGGCGAACCGCCGTGTTGGCCGTGCGGTGCGACCCGTGAGCTGTCAAAAGGAAATCCTGTGTGCGGAAGCGATCCGAGGTTGCGCGCCGAGGTGACCTGAACCATCTTCGGCTCCCGCTGACTAGTTAGACTAGTAGCTCCTACTGTTAGAAAAATAAAAAATAAATGTTTTTCCCGAATTCAGAATCCAAAAATATACATGCATGTCAAATTTTATTGATATTGACCGAGTAGTTCCAGAAATATTACGGTATACACACACACATCCATACGGACATTTTCCAACAACACTTGATTTGAACTTCTAACACACCAAAAAGTATTTTCTAGAAGTTTTGACGAAACTCAAAATTTTACTATTACAAAGCTTCCTCTAGGAGGAAGCAAAAAAGGTATCCGCATAAAATTTATAAAATATTTTAAAATCTTAAAAAGAAAATGTATCAAAATCTCTTAATTTAATATTCATTTGGGGTTAGTGGAGAAATTTTGAAAAATAAAGATTTAAATGTTGAAAATTTTGAGTTTCTAAATAGTAGAAAGGTGTAATTGTGAAAATCTAAATTTGGGTATCAAAAATATCCCTTGCGCAATATTTTGGCTACAAATATCATCTTTTGCAATATTTTAATTCAACATTTTTATCATTTATATTTATTTATATAAATAATAAAAATGATAAAAATAAAAAAAAAATATATTTATTTTTATTATTTTAGTTATTTATATTATTTATAAATTTTAATAGTTATTTTTGTGATTTTTTGTAAAAAATCGTAAACTTTGTAAATTTTTGTGAAATGTTGTAATTATTTTGTTCGTAAAAAATTATCTTGTTGGTATTTTTTGTGATAATTATTTATTGTTTTCTACTTACTTGGGTTTAATTGCTTGGGCTGGCAACTCTGCAGTTGTGCTATGGTCAGGCTTATACAGGATGGATATATTCAAATGAAAAACACTTGCAATTAATTGACCTTTACGATTTATTCAAGATAAAGTTCTATAGGTATTGGAATCGCGGCTTAAGCTCGGATAACTCTTGTTGACGGATAGGAGCATCGTACAAGAGTCTAGATCAAGTGTATAATTACAACTGGTCGCTCGGTGTATACGGAGGATACTCATAAACCCCGCTGATCTACTTATTAATCTGAGCCGTCAGTTTTCGGCTTCGCAACGACTCTGCTGATATTGCTTAAATGCAATACGTCGCAGGACGTCACACCACAGCAAAATCACACATGCTTTCCACATAATTGCCTTGTAGTCCCCACGTGATAACAACATAAAAACATTGTAGAAACGACATAGTTTTCACGTGAAAACAATGTGGGACTTTTTACGTGGGAATGTACTATTACTCAACTCATAAGGTATAAAATATCTCTTTTTCATGTCTGAAATAAAAATTATAAAGCCCATTTTTTCAGATTGTTACAAATTTCATAATTAATGTAGAAAATAAGCTTATGAACAATATTTGCAGATCCATATGTCATTAAAAATAAATAAAAAACCACCAATTTTTACTACATTGTGAACGACTCGAAATGCACAATCACCTACTTAACTTTATACATGATAAAGGCCCTTTCATGCTGCTCAAAAACTGCGTAAGGTGGTAATTCACTTCACCGTGTCGTCTATTGGTCCAGCCAACAATATATGATATGAGGCGGTGCGTCCATTGCCTATTTCCACTAGAGTCCCATCGTCTTTGTCACTCAGCTAGGGTTTGTTTCTTTGTGTATTTGCAAACTTCCTTTTGAGTATTGTCACCACGCCGATTTTCTTTGTATATATTCTTTCATTCTGTTACTAGGAGGTCAATAGGCGGCATACTTGAAATAACGCACACTGCATATTCTGATATTGTTCGGTAGGTAGAAGCAACCCGCAATGCACTTCTCCTACAAACTGTTGATAGCCCTCGTACATAGGACTTCACCAACATAGCGTTCGCCTATATTAGGGCACCATATAACATAATTGATGTAGTTACACTGGCTAGGAGTAACCTTCGGCCCTGCGTTGGCTCACCTACATTTGGCATTAGTCGCAATAGTGCAGTACCGACTTTTGATGCTGCTTAAACGTTAGTCTGCCGTCGATGGTGATTCCCAGGTACTTAATGGTCGGCTGAGAGTTTATTTCATGTCCGTCCACTGACAGCGTTATTGTCTCTATTTTCTTTCTACTGGATATAAGAATAGACTCCGTTTTATTTATTATACTTACTGCCTCGTTAGCGATTTCCGTCACCTCTTTCTTTTGCTTTGCTACTACCACTACTGCAATGTCATCTGCAAACCCTACAACTGTTGCATCTTCGGGTAGCTCTAGCCTAAGTATGCCGTGTGTATGTGTGCGTGCGTGCGTGCGCTGTGAGTGTGTTTTTTTATGTGGCGTGGGCAAAGCAAGCTCTGCACAAGTGACCCTCCGACACAGGATCCCCACAGGTACTATCGTTGAACAATACTTCTGTGGGGCCCGTTAACTCGCCTTTTTTGGCTTCTCCTTTGAAGATTGACATTTCCATACATCCCCCACCTACCAAGGATTAGGGGTAAAGGATCAAACTCGTCTTCTTCGTACAGCATCGTCCGGACATCTTTGGTCAGTCTCATCTTGCCCTTTTTTTCGCCGTATCCAGGGCACGCCTGAACACGCTGCAGCTGCCCGATCCAGCCATCTGCTTACAGCTGTTCTCTTTCGTGCCAGCCTCTTTGCAGAGAAAGCAATTTGGTGCGGTCTGGCGTGTCCTATTCTAAACAACTCGTCGGCCTGCCCTTTGACTAACATGACTATGGTCATCCTTAGGCCACTCATATTGGGTTTTAGAAGGGTCACCTTTCTACTATCGTCCTGGTTTTCGAGTGCCTTTTCTATCGCCGTTCTTACTTCATCAACTGTTACCTCCGAATCTAAGCCTCGTATTTCCAGGGTCTATTGCCGTTCTTCCTTTCTGAATTCTCCCACGCCTTGTACTGCTTTTTCTACCTCTGCCGTAAAAGCCTTCCTACCTTAACCCTCTTTCTAGTTTGAGAAAGATGTCTCCGCTTCTGGTTTGTTTAACTCCCAGTACCGTCGTTCAGCTGGTATCTGGGTTTAACTTCTTCCGTAGCTTGCGCGTACGTCTTGTTTTGTCCCATCTTCAATAGTAGCCCTTCAGGCTGCTTGCATTTATTGGGCCTCCTTTTCTCTGCTGGATGTGGTGCGCTGTGAGTGGTTCCCGGCATAGGGTTCTCATCGTTCATCCTTTTTTTCTCCGTTCGTTGTTTCTTTCTGACTTGATTTCCTCTGCCGTCTTTCTCTTCTAGGCTGCTAGTCGGGTTACTTCTCGGCCTCTTAGCCCCTGCGCTTGAGAGTACAGCATCTCTTATGAGCTGACCTTGTGCGCGTCTTCTTGCTTTCTCCCGTACCTCGTGATAATATTCATAATATTCGACGCCATGTTCGTAAGCTTCATCCTTATTATCTCCTTCTTCGTGCCTCTCCTTCAACTAAGTCGGCCTTACCCGCTTAAGGAAATGTTGTTTTTAACTCACTCATCATGTTTGATTCCTTTTTCGGGTTTCTTCCCCTATCCTGTATCCTCGGAAGGAGCCCTTCAACAAGGTGCTTACATCCAGGCCAGATACCCCTTGGTTATTTTAACGAGGTTGATACTCCTACCCCTAATCCTTCCCCGCCGTTTGTACATCAGGGCCCCGGGCTTGGGACCGGCGTAGCGGAGTTGTGTGTGTGTTTTTGTTTCTTCCTTGGAAAAAGAGGTATTCGGGAAAATCTTATAAAGACCCTAGTATGACCTTGTTTATGGGGTCGTCAAAACAGCCCCATACCCAATGTCAGCCGTGTGTCGGATTCACACCAAATAAACCCATCCCTCTTACAGCCAGATGATAAACACCGAGCCTTAAAATGCAAATTTTGAAACTTAGTCTTGCATCGATGGTAATGCCCAAGTATTTGATGGTTGGTTAAGAAATGATCTCATGTCCATCCATTGTCAGTGTGATTTTCTCCATCTTCTTCCTACTGGAAATGAGAATAACTTCCGTTTTGTGACTGGCTAGATCCAGTCCCGTGTCTGTTAGCCATTCGTGTACTATACGGGTTGACTCTTCAGCTATGTCTGTCAACTCTTCTTTATGTTTCGCTAATACCACTACTGCTATGTCGTCAGCGAATTCCACGACTGATGCTTCTTCAGATAATTGTAGCTTTAGTACCCTGTTGTACATGATGTTCCAAGTCGGTGGGCCAAGTACTGACCCTTGAGGGACGCCTCCTGTAACTTTATAAGTCTTTGTACCGTCCTCAGTGTCATATAATAAGATTCTGTCCTTCAAGTAGTCGGACATCATCCTTCTTATATATAAGGGCACATCCGGCTTCCGGAGTGTCTCGTGTATTTCACTCCATCTCGCCAAATTGAATGTATTTTTGACATACAATGTAACTATGGCGCAATACTTTTTTTTCCTTCCTTCCATCTTTTCCCCTCTATAGCTGTTTATGCAGTGTCAATCACTAGACTAACTGGGTCCAGGGTTGAACGCTTCTTTCTGAAGCCAGTGGTGTTCCGCTAATCCACCTTTTCCTTCTATATAATGATCCATTCTGATGCAGATAATGCGTTCCAGGATCTTGCCTGTGTTATCCAGCATGCAGAGTGGTCTGTATGATGAGGACTCCTGGGCTGGTTTCTTTCCTTTTGGCAGAAACACTAGTCGCTGTTTCTTCCAGTTTAGACATGTATTGTACACGTCTATGTAGACCTCCGGATGAGCGTAAATGGCATGCTTCAATGCAATATTTGGAATGCCATTCGGCCCTGGGGCCTTGTTGTTTCCTACCCTTCTGCAGGCGGCTAACAATTCCTTAATCGTAATCCGTGGACTAGCCTCTTCATTTACACCTATAAAAATCCTACATTACATCCTACAAAAAAACAAAAAATTATTCGTCCGATAAAATTTTTTTCTTTTTACGTAAATTAAAAAAGCAAAAAATATCTACTGAAAATATTTACACTATACACTATTTCTACTGAGAAATATCATATATATAATATACAAAATCACTGACCAAAATTCATGACATTTTACTATATAAATAAGTGTATTTAGTTACTTGTCACGGCTTTGTGAAAGATCTGGAACATCTTTTTTACTCTACCCTGGCTTAAAATGTACTAAACATGCCCCATCAGACCTAATAAAAGATATTTCTGAAAAATATTAATTAAATGTTTTTAGCCACAAGTACAGTGTGAAAAATGTTAATTTACGTATACAACGTATGGATCATAATATTTAATTAATATTTTTTAGAAATGTCTCGTTAGGTCTGAGGGGGCATGTTTAAGGTACATCTTAAGCACGGGTAGAGTAAAGAAGACGGTCTGGATCTTTCACAAAGCTTTGGCAAATTACTAAAAACACTTATTTATATAGTAAAATGTCTTGAATTTTGGTCAGTGGGACAGGCTAGACCCCTTAAGGCACCATCGTTTGTTTTTGCGTATTTTTGTCTTAAGAATCCTTTTAGCGTCTTTAATTTCTTGTCCGCGGGCATCTACTATTTCCTGGCCTCTACCAGTTTTATAGTATTTCTTCCTCGCCCGCTGTTCTCGTCTTCTGGTCTAGTAGCACTCGCTACGTGCATTCGCAATCTCCTAGTCCCACCAGTATACTGGTAGTCGTCTACTGTATGCGACTCTTTGAGGCATAGCAGCGTCACATGCTCGGGTAATGTTTACCGTCACCTGCTCCGCCTTGCTGTTTGCCGTTCCAGACAGTTGCATTTCTTCTAGTGCTAACAGGAACATATCCTTTGAAACGGTCACGACTTTTTTCGGTCCTGGAGTGTAAAATATATTAATATTATTATCGAAAAGCAGTGAACTTAGTTTATTATCGAAGTTATTATCGAAAAGCAGTGAAATTACTTAATCTGTGTCGTGATTCTGACGACAGATTCAAAATGAGTTTAATTTTAAATATTTATAATGATTCTTAATAATAATAATAATTTAGGTCCGGGGTACCAGGTAGTGGGGGTTTATTGCAATAAATAGATTTTTGTTCTTTATAACAAAAATAAATATATTCAAATAAATATATAGTAGAATATTGCGTATATGTTGCATATATTCTAAGTATCACATAAATTAAATAAGTAAATCCGCTTTGATTTTTACAAACATAAATAAACAGATACGCGTTAAATTGCGTTATCTGTTTGGAATCGAATTTCAATATAGAGTTTTTATGCAGATACGCTTAAATTTGCGTTATCTGTTCGAGTTCGAAATTTTATAAAGTTTTATCGGATATAGAAATTTTACAAATATAAAACGGATACGCGTTATGTTGCGATATTGCTGCCTATCTTGAAATTTTATAAGTATAGAAGAGGAGAGAAAATCTCTAAGTATTTTATCTGCTCAAGACATAAGTTGCTCAAGAGCATGGACTAGGCGCTATAGTTGCGCTGGCGCTTAAGTTGCGTTTCTGCTAGTGAGCTGCTACGGGTCGTGCGGGTCGTTATATAGGCCTCGGAGCGAGCGGGGATCGTGCCGCCTAAATTACTTTCACATTCATACATTCACACAGACATTCACACCTATATACAAAAACCATTCATACTAATACATTATAATACGCGCGCGCTGCACCGCCGCTCCGCTACTCCTACTCTCGCGCCACTGCGCTCGCCGCTCGGTATATATAGATATACAGCGCGTGTTGCGCGCTTTCCCTCTTCTGCTGCCGTCTTCTGCTACTGCCGCTCGCTGGCTCGTGGCGCTGCTGGTGTTGCGTTGTCAGCTGTGAGCTAAGCTGAACCGAAGCGTTTAATTGGGAGTGGGAGAGCGCGATATACTCGGGTAAGATCTATAATTTTGTTTAAAGATTTTTAGTTTCTAATTATAATTTATAATTTTTATTCGGAGCCTGTACGGGGTGTTACACCTTATCATAATCCTTCGTTTTCCAACTAACTCTAATAGTCGTTGTACTCGCGCTGCGTCAGTGTTTTGATATTCTTACCTCCATTATTATGGCCTGGTGATCACTATGTGTATAGTGCTCACTTACTGTCAATGAATCAACTGAGTTAATAAGGCTCCTACTAACAAACGTCAGGTCAACAATAGACTCTACGTCTCCTCTTCTAAATGTGTGGGTGCATCCTTGGTTAACTAGGATCAAATCCAGAAGAGCGAATGCTTCCAGGAGTACTCGACCTCTGTAGTTAGTCTTTATGCTGCCCCACTCCACAGCCCTCGCATTGAAGTCGCCTGCAATCAGTATCGGTTTCTTTCCTCTGCGTCTTATATGAGCCGATCTAGCAGTTATTCGAACTGCTTGGTTGGAGCGTTAGGTGAAGGCGTAGCAGCTGTAAACAGTGACACCTGTTACCTTAGCCCGTATAAATCCTTCTTCACGGATCTTCATTTTTTCACAGAAAGCAACGTTTCCATATGCCCAGATCGCTGCTTTACCCGTAGTGTCCATTTCCCACGATGCTTCGTCTAGATCCTTGTATCTTTCGCACACAATAGCTATGTCTACCTCTTTCTCGCGGACATACTGATTGAGTAGGTCCTGTGCCGTCTCACGATAGTTTAGATTTAACTGCACTATCCTTATTTTCGTTGGTTCTTTAGTACTTTTAATGCGATTTGGTAGGCTGGGCATGTATAGCTACCAGCTGCATAGTCACTCTTCAATTTTCCATCCTTTTCTCGGCAGAGAATTAAACTTAACTCGATCGTGCAACTTTTCGCTGCATGTCCTTCCTTTCCGCACTTAAAACAGTATTTACTTCTGTCGTACGTTTCTGTACACTTTTTTTGCGATATGGCCAAAACCCAGGCATTTATAGCATCTAAGTGGTCGCATCTCTTGACTAATCTCCCTGATTCTGCAATTAACCCAACCTACTTTGAGCTTTCCCCGTGGGATCGCCGTTTGGGGAATCTGGGCAGGCAGCTGTACGACGGCGGTCTCCGTATCTCTATAGGTTTTGCGGAGGGTCCTTACGTACGTCTCCTCTACTACTTCCTTCTCTTTTGAAAACTCTCTACTCAGGGCTTCTAGAATATCCTGTTTAGAGGTAAGCATATCCAGGTCTTTTATCTCAAAGACCACTTCATGTTGAAGCCTCTTGATTGTGGCCTTTTTTATCAGCACCGCTTTAACGGCTTTTTGAAGTTCCTGCGTTTTCACTCCTTTGATGCGTCGTAGCTCCAAAAGAAGATCTCCTGCCACAGTTTTGCGTATCTGATTTACACTGTTACCAAGCACCGTCAGATTGAGGTCCGCTTTTATTTTCCTCAAAATATCAGCATACAAATTTCCTTCAGCAGCAAGTGCATCAGGCCTGGTGGGTCTCTCTCGTGGTTTTCTAGTGCCAATTTGTTTTTGGCACCAGTACTTTCGCGTATCTTTTTTTCCTTTTCTTTTTTTTCTCCTTTCTGGTAATAACCTCCTGCCAGGGTGGGTCTGCCTATTCTTCCAAAGATACCTGTGATTGGATTTTTTATGCGACTTTCACAATGGCTACTTCCTTATCTTTTCTTGTTATTTTAGCGTAGTTTTCTTGTCGCTCCTTTACCTGGCTCGGTGGCATTGCCTTACGCTTATTTAGCGTTCTTGTCGTCACCGCGTTTGATGCTTCTATTGTCTGTGATGCCTTGTCCTCCTTTTGAATATGCTGCTGGTTCGGTAACATTTCCGCTTTTCTTAGCATCAATCCAAGGCTCTCCTCGCTCTTTTCCAGCGCCACTAGTCCTCTTTCAAGCTGCATAACCTGGATCATAATCGCCGATAGATCGCTTTTAACACTTATGGATGTTAGATGCATTTGACACCACATTATCCATAGAGTCCAGCCTGTCTCGGATCTTCTCCCATATGCTTTGTCGTTCTCGCTCAGCATCCCAGATTGTATTCCAGATCTCGAGAGCTCCTTTTCCTGCTTTTTCTCCTTGCTCGATAACAGTCTTCATCTAGGTATGTGTCCGACCACCGTCGATCCTCCCGTCTATAGAGGCAGCTGACATGGCCTCAACACATGACTGTAAGCGGTGCCAGACTGGTAACATCATACCAGGGTATAGCACCCGATACTGCCCTAGCCCACCTCCACTCTCTCGAATCTCTTACCCCGAACAAAGTGCGTGGCTCTCTGAAAAGTTTCTGGCAGACATCAAGCAATATCACGCACTCGCCTTAGCCAATTAACCGGTACTGGCTATTTGACCGGCATCCCGTCTTGCCGTCAGCGGGAGCCAAACGTGGTTCAGGTCAATTTGGCTCGCAACCTCAGATTGCCTCCCCACCCAGGATCCCTTTTAGTAGCTTACGGGTGGCACCGCACGGCAAACGCAGCGGCCTGATTTGGTCCACGAAGCATATTTTATTTCCGCTCTTTACTCTGGGGTATATTCACCAGCAAGCTTTCTCCCATCCGCCACCCGTGGGACGCGCCACATACGGGTGTCAGGCTTACCCGCGTAGTGTGTGTGTGTATGTGTGTGTTGTCCATTTTTTAAATAATCTACCAGCTAAAACTTAGAATTACAATAAATTTTGACGCCAATAATCGAAGTTTTGTAAAAAGTCGTAATTTATGATAAAAACTACTTTGATTATTTAGCGTATAACTTTGATACGAAATTTTGTATGGCGATAAGAATAACTGGATCAAATTTGACGGTAAATTTTCCATAAAAATAAGCAATAAAACATTGATATTTTCCAAGATTTAAAGGTGTTGCACTCCCTCAACTGAACCACAGTTGCTACCTTGAGATTGTATATTTACTTTGCCTTAAAGAACTAAATTTATATAGATATGTAAGTATAAATAAATATTTCAATTACATGTATATTTTAGATTCACGTGGGACCAATATTTAGAAGAATCAAAAGGAACGAAAGTACCATCTGGTTGGATTATACCTTACGGATCGTCATCTGCTGCATGGAAAAAGCACCTAACAAGTACTTTATAGAACTAACATGTCATTTAAATAATATGCTTTACTAGCAAAATTTGTTCGAAAAACAGCTATAAAAGCAATTTGGCTATATTAACAAAAAATTGTAACGCATAAATAATTAATAAATAAAAAAGTATGTACAACTATCAAAATTTTATTATTATATATTTAGTATCAAATTTTTTTGTGCAGTCGCTGATGGTGTTAAATCGTCGGATCGCGTATTGATAATTGTTGTTTCTGACGATGAAAGAATCATTTCAAGAGTACCTTGTAACTCTGTTAAATATTTTATTAAATCTTCTTCTTCCTCTAATTTTCTTGCTAATAGCCGAAATGTTAATTGTACCTCTAAATTCAATTCTTCAAGTTTATCGTCATAGATTTCTGAAAAATTAATTCATATTTCATTTTTTTTTTGATAGGATAATATTTTAATTTATATTACATACCCATTAAGATGTTTGCTATTTCTAGTAATACTCTTCCAAATCGAATGTTTCCAATGTTTCGAATGATAAATTTCAAAATATTAATTAGGAATTTTCCGTCACGTCCAGAGAGTGCTTGAACAATACCTTGCCGCCGAACTAACTCTTGAAAAAGAGCTACTGTTATATGTGGACATTTATTAACTATGTAATTTATCATGACGTGATCAAGAGCTTTTGAATACTGGAATTTTCTTAAACATGCATCGTGTTTTCCCATTACTTCTTTTACTGAATCGTGTACATGAGTGTCTATACGTGGTAAATGCAAATTATCACCTGCATATTGAAAAGATATTTTATTATAATCTAAAAATTTCCCTTTAGTGTCTTGTTGCTTAATCGAAATCATGCCATTAGTCATTCCAGTCACTAACGTTTCATCATCAGCCTGAAATTTATAAATAAAATTAGAATAGGATAGAATAGAATAAAACAATAAAATTACAGTTTATTTCCGAAGTACTTAAAAAGTTTACATCCGTTATATAAGGTCATACATAATTACAGTATTATGTAAAAGAACAAAAATGCTTGTAGAGTTTTTTTGAAACTGGTGTAACGATCCTCTTAAGAGATACAAACTTATTCATCCGAATTAATTTTAATATTATGAATTATACATGTTACAATCGGTTTTCAGGATTAAGATATAGTCTCAGAATTTATTTAGTTATCTATTTCAATTGTATATTTTTAGCAGGAAAAATCTTTTGGACCCAAGATTATGATAATTCAAGTTTTGTTTTAACTTTACATTCTGAGTTTCACAAGATGATGCCGATCTGTGACTGTATTTGTGAAACAAAATGAAACAAAGTGTTTTATGTTTGAAGCACACTATTTATGTATTTATTCAACACACATTTTTTTTGTTTCTTATACAATAGAATCTTATAGGTCCATTTAAGTCATTAAAGTGATTTAAATATATAAATTGTCGTAAAGAAAAGCTCATTCTATCTAAAAGAATTGATTGCGCTATTTCGAAGGACAGTAAAGAGTCGTTCTGATTAACTGTTCGTGTTCGCGCGCGATCTGTGCAGATGTATGAATTCCTAACCTCAAAAAGTGTATATTGAGAAAATATATCATACGATAATAAGAACGCGCGAAGCACGTCTAAACTTGCTAGTATAATAAATCTTATATGTGGCCAATAAGCAAAATGTAATATAAGTTCTTTTTTTCGATTTAGATACCGACATAACAACACAAGTCTACTTTGAAATTTCTTCCTAGAGGAAGCTTCGTAATAGTAAAATATTGAGTTTCTTCAAAACTTCTAGAAAATACTTTTTTGTGTGTTAGAAGTTCAAATCAAGTGTTTTTAGAAAATGAAAAACAGTTATTTTTTATTTTCTTAATTATTTTGTATGGCCACTTTTTTTTGATTTTTGAAAAACACTATTTCGCGTTTTTTCCAATCATCCCATTGTTACAAACAATTCGGCTATAATCCATTTAAAAGAGAATAAAATTACCTACTTTTCCTTGTTTGGTCTTTGATACACGTGCCTATAAACAACTTATTCATAAAAGTCAGGTGCCCAATACTCTTTTTGGTAAAAAAGTGAAATCTTCTTTTATTTAAAAAGAATTTTCTTTGAGGTTAGAAATTCATACATACAAGTTTTATAGGTTATCTCGTGTATTGCTTAAAGTCGTAAAAATTTGAATATCGAAAGCATTATTGCTTTACTTACTCTAATAAAATTTAAAATACTACTTTAAATTAAAAATCGAACTACAAACACACCCATTTTTAATTGATTTTAATTGAGAGAGAGAGAGAGATAGAGAGAGAGAGAGAGAGAGAGAGAGGGAGAGAGAGAGAGAGATTAGATTAGATTAGTTTTATTTTGCGCACATTATATTGTACGATTATAAGTTTACAGTGTTACAAGTGAGAAAATAAAAAAAAAACTATAAACAATAGATAATAGATTGAGGCATGTTTAAAATATGTATAGTGAGAGAGTGAGGCGATAGTGAAAGTGAAATGAGCGAAAAAGTAGGTGTATGTGTGCGTGGACTGTGTACGATTTATGTGTTTTCGAGTTGAAAAAAGTGATCCCTAGCAAGTTTTTTGAAAGTGACGGTGGATGAATTGTTTCTGATGTGTGATGGCAGGTTATTCCATAGGTATGAAGCGCTGATATGGAAAGAGTTCCTCAGCGTCTCCGTCGCGAAAGCAACGGTCACCTCGCCCCTCACAGGCCGGAGTGTAACGCGGAAGTCAAAAATGGCCAGTATGTATGATGGTACGACCGAGTTAAACATTTTATGTAAGAAAGAAGCTGTGAAGTACTTCCTGCGTCCGGCAGTGGTTAGCCACTGCAGCTCTCGCCTGTACGGGGAGATGTGCTCATCTCTCCTTACACCATAGATGTACCGAATTCCTGTGTTCACGAGCATCTGTAGTTTTAAGTCGAGTTCCTGTGCCAGGTCAGTATACAAGAGAACAGTAGTCGATGATCGGAAATAGGAGTGCTTGCGCAACCTGAGATTGGTACTCTTTTTGAAACAGTAGAGCCTGTACACTAGTGAGTGAGCACGCTTACACACTTGTGTAACGTGCTCCTTCCACGTAAGTTTAGAGTCGAGCACCAATCCCAGATTACGCACGGAGGATTCAAAGCTGACCTGGGCACCCCCAATGTTAATATAGGTGTTAGCTGCTGAGGGTAATGCGTTAATGTAGTAGGGATAGCCCAGGACGATTGCTTTAGTTTTAGCAACATTAAGTTTAAGCCTGTTTTGTGCAGCCCAGCCCATTATTCTTTCGGCATTAGCACTCATCTTGTTTGATAAAGAATCGAGCTCCTCAAGGTGGCATTGACTGTAAATTTGCAAGTCATCCGCATAGGTGGGAAACATCGGTATCAAGGCAGAAACCAATGTCGTTGATGTACAATGCGAACACCAAGGGAACCAGAACGGATCCCTGCGGGACGCCGATGTTGAGACGCCGAGGAGAAGAACGCTCACTATTGTCACCAACGACGGCCTGCTCTCTCCCAGAGAGGTAGGAGGCAAACCAGCGAATGACTTGCTTTGAGAAGCCGAAAGTGGATAGCTTTCTCAGGAGCCTGACGTGACACACAGTGTCACGCCTTGCTAAAGTCGAAGAGAAGGAGCAGTATTACTTTCTTTTTGTTTATCCCGATCCTGGCATCATCAGTTAGCTTAATTAGGCCAGACTGAGTGCTGTGACCAGTGCGGAAGCCTGTTTGAAGGTTGTCTAGCAATAGCCTTGATTCAAGGTATTCTGAGACCTGCTTGTGCACCAGCCACTGCAGGGCCTTGGAGAGAAAGCAGAGAAGTGAAATCGGACGGTAGTCAGTCAGGGCTGTTGGTGAACTTATTTTGTTGAGTGCGCGCACAAGTGACAATTTCCAGGCAGATGGGAATCAGGGTACGCTCAGAGACAGGTTGAAAATGTGACTTAGTAAGGGAGCAAGAACCGGCAATGTTTTTGAAATGACAACCTGTGGGATGCCATCACTTCCCCTGGCCTGGGTGTCAAAGTGTGATACCGCAGCCAACACATCCGATTCCGTTATAGGGCTAAACTCGAAATGTTCCGGGAGGTCAAGACTTTCCAGGGTGAGAAGATAATCCTCAACAGCAGGAGCCAACGGATCGTTGGAGATCGCGCTGAAATGCCCGTTGAGTTCATCCATGGTAAATCGAGAGAGAGAGAGAGAGAGAGAGAGAGAGAGAGAGAGAGAGAGAGAGTGAGTACTTGCTACGTCCGACGGTGGTAAGCCAATGCAGCTTGC
This sequence comes from Nasonia giraulti, assembly GCA_016647725.1. Taxonomy (NCBI): domain Eukaryota; kingdom Metazoa; phylum Arthropoda; class Insecta; order Hymenoptera; family Pteromalidae; genus Nasonia; species Nasonia giraulti. Next base: position 18,861 of record QLYP01000093.1, on the reverse strand, counting down.
GCCTGAAAGGGGTGATGTGCTCATCTTTTCTGACACCATAGATGTAACAAATTCTCGTATTCACGAGTCTTTGTAGTTTTGAATCAAACTTTTGCTCCAGGTCACAGTTAATTAATGAGCAGTAGTCAATGATAAGAAATAGAAGGATCTGCACCAGATGCTCGCGCAGCCCGAGATTGGTGCTCTTCATGAAGAAAAATCACCTGTACATTAGAGTATGAGCACGCTTTATAAAAGTGTAATGTGCTCTTTCCACGTAAGTTTGGAGTCTAGCGCCACACCAAGACTGCGCACTGTTGACTCATAATCGACCCGGGCTCCCCCTATGTTGATGTAAGTGTTAACCTTAGATGATAGGCTATTGATGTAGTAGGGAGAGCCTAGGACGCTTGCCTTAGTTTGAAGGACATTGAGTTTAAGATGGTTATTTGCAGCTCAGCCCATTATCCTAACGGCATTAGCACTCATCTTCGAGGAACAAGAATCGAGCTCCTCAAGGTGAGATACACCAGAATGTAAACATAAACTGATGTCGTTAACGTATAACGTGAACAGTAAAGGTCCCAGAACGGGTAGAGGCAAGCCAGCGGATGACTTGCTTAGTAAAGCCGAAGGAAAATAGCTTTCTAAGAAGCTTAACGTAACACACTGTTTCAAACGCTTTGCTTAAGTCAAAGAGGAAAAAAAGAGTATCCATCTTTTGGTTATCGTCAAGTTTGATACCATCAGTTAACTTGATTAAGCCAGACTGAGTGCTGTGGACGGTACGAAAACCAGTCTGCAGGTCATCAAGTAGAAGTCTTGACTCAAGATATCCAGAGAGTAGTCTGTGCACTAGCTACTCCAGCGTCTTGGAGAAGAAACAAAGAAGGGAGATCGGACGGTGGTCAGTCAAAAATTTTGGAGAGCTGACCTTGTTAAGTGCACGCACAAGCGAATTCTTTCAGGCTGAGGGGAAGCGTGACTTGCTCAGAGATAGATTGAATATGCGACGAAGTAAGGGAGCGAGTACTGGTAATGCCTTGAAAATGACAACCTGTGGGATGCCATTGCTGCCTCTGGCCTGAGAATCGAAATATGATACTGCAGCCAGTACGTCCGATTCCGTTATCTCCCTGAAGTTGAAATGTTTGGGGTATTCAAGACTTTTAAGGGTCCGCAGAAAATCATCAATAGAAGGAGCATGCGGGTCGTTGGAAATTCCGCTGAAATGGATGTTTAAATGATCCAAGGAGAAGCGAGAAGAGATGTTTTCTCTTTTGGTTGTGATTCTGAGATTCTCTAGCTCTTTCCATATCTCACCGACGTCGGTCAGGGTCGACAGGCGTGAATGATAATAATTTAGTCTAGCCTTTTCGACTTGTCTGTGAGCATCGTCCCTAACAAGTCTATATAAATATAGATCCCAGGGAAGACGAGTTTTGCGGAACTGCCTGTATAGTCTGTTTCGTTTAGTCACAAGGTCACGAAGAGCCGTGGTAAACCACGGGTGATGCTTCGGTCCTGTGGTCACGGTACGTAATGGAGCAAAATGATTTATGGCGTTCGTAAGATTAGCGTTCAAAATGACAATGCAATCGTCAAGTGATGAGGTGGCAAGGGATGACCAATCACATGTGCTGAGAAAGTCCCTTAGCTTTTCAGCACAGATCCCTTTGTAATTTCTGTAAGTGTATATTTTGGGAGCGTTGTGTGGAATGTGTACGTTGAGAGTGGCCGTGATAAGTTTATGTCCGTTGATGAAGCGGACATCTGTCTTCCAGTGCGATAGCAGGCGATTTTGCTCATCTATTAGACAGAGCTCAAGCCAGGCTCCAGAGTCGTGTTTATGGTGCGTAGCACCATAAGGGACCGACAGAAGAGAGTTCCTCGATCAATGCTCTGATGAATTTGGCATCTGCAAACGAGAAAAGTTCAGCGTTGAAATCTCTCATGATGATCTTCGTGGAGTAGTTATGCATGTGCGTGAAAAATTTTCAATGAAATTACTCCTTTGGATAAAAGGAGAGTGTAGAGGACAATACACAACACCCGTGAAAACGGGGGACATTCCCTTTGCAGAGACCTCACAGAAGTGGTACTTTGGATTACCCGGCATGCCCAACCAGACGCCCTCAGATGATGATATTACGCTAACGGTCAATGAGTGATGGATGTAGAGGGCCACACCTCCACTGTTACTGTTTCTGTCAAGTCTGTACATTGTATAATTTTGCAGTAAAAAGATGGTAGATTACATGATAGAGGGAACGAGTGGACAAAAAGAGGCGTACCATCTCAATGTAACCCGTCAGAGAATTCGCATTAAAATGGCAAGTTCTAAGACCCTGCGACAGATTTACCTTGGAATTGGATAAAGATGTGGTAGTCAATGCTGATGGTGGTGGTGTAGGTAGTATGAGACTGTAGTGTTGTAGTTGATGATGTTTAGTTGGTGGATGAGGAGGTATCAAGTTGATCGTTCTCCGGGAGTCATCAGGGTTAAAGTGTTTAAGATCTTCTTCAGTGGCATAGCAATTGCCTCCTTCTTCAACCTGATGTAGACCCGGCCTTCTCTAATGAACGAGGAGAAACCTCGAGCTATAGCTGCCTTCCATACAGCAATCTTCAGATGTTGAACATCCGCAAGTAGCAGCTCGTTTACATTAAGCGAGTGTAGTAGTGGCTGAGGAGCGTGTTCATTGTTGAGGAGTTCTCTATTCACTTGACTTGAATGCAGCTTATCACGTCTAATCTTAACACCAATCAAGGAGCGCATCAATGCTCTGGATGACAGAGATACTGTCATCGGTGCAGTGCAAACAACAGTAGCAGCAGCATCATCTTCCGCTGTTTCCTCGGCAGGACGCCTCTTGCCTATAGGTCTGGCAGATACGATGTCACGCTCACTTACATTGTTATCTAGGAGCTTTAGGGTAGCACATGTAAAAAAATTAAGGTGAGGTGGTCTCGGTGTGTGTGAGACCATATAATACCACTTCGGATAACATCTTCACTTGAGCTGCTACTACACTCCTCAATCTGGCTTAAAGCTTCACATTGTAATTTTAAAGCTGCTTAATGGCTTGAGTGTCAGCAGTTGCAGAGGTGGTGGAGGATTCTGCACCAGTAACAAGGAAAGATTTCAGTTTTCTCTTGTTCTGTTACTGTTCCTCTCTCTCTCTCTCTCTCTCTCTCTCTCTCTCTCTCTCTCTCTCTCTTGAACGCTATTTTTCTGCTTAAACATCTCTCGCTGTAACATAACCTACAAACTCGCACGGCTTTCTCTTCGCTGCACGGCGTCTATTTTTTCCTCAAAGTAAGCCACATGGAGCCACCTGTTGGATCGACGGAACACCACCAGCAACGTCTTCATCATCAATCGCAGGTCGGTCAAATCTCACCTCTCTCGATTAGCACTCCATCTGGCGTCGAGATTACCTAGTCTCTCCACGTTATCGACTGCCAGTAAGTTGTCGACAGAGACTCAATAACCTCCAAAATGAGTGGAATTGGCGGGAAGAACACCGAATTGCCCGTCACGTATGCACACTGTAATAAAACAGCCATAGGAAAAATGAAGACCTGCGAGTTGTGTAATCAGCAGTTCCACACTATATGCGTCACATTGAGGTCCATAATGGTGGGGGATGCTGCCACGCTTGTCTGTGCTGCTTGTGCAGTGGAGTATGTCGCTGTCACGCCCAAAACCACAGACTAGGGCAAATCAGCGGCAGCGGCAGCAGCGGCGGTAAATACATTTGCCACGGGCACGCCTGCAACGGGTGTGCCGAAGAAAAATAAATCAGCACCCGCATCTCTGGCTAGCTCCAGGAATCAATCGCCAGCGAGAACTCAGGCGACGTCCATAGAGACGTCCCTTAAGGACATTTTCGCGGCGATGGATGACATTTGTAAGATCCAGAATGAGGCCCTCCAGGCGCAAAACACCGTGTCTGAAAGGGTCTCACGAATTGAGCAAAGGCTTGGTCCTCTCGAAAGCCGCCTCAAAGCTCTTGACTGCCTGCACTCAAGACTCGTCTAAACAATGTTGAGTCCTCCATTTCTGAGCTGCAGGCACAATATAAAGAGCTGTCGCCAAGGAGCCCCGCAGAGCAGCAGAACATCAGCATTGCTCCTGCCTCTGAGGAGATCAACAACCTCCGCAGCGAGCTGGCTGAGGTTAAGAGGAGGCAGGAGCGCTCGGCGAATAATGTGGTGGTGATCTCTGACCTGGCTTATACCCAGGAGACATCATTACAACTCCTGGCTTTCACCGTCCTGGCTGCACTGAATCCCACGGTCCTAAGGCGGGATGTGGCAACCGTCAGGATCATGGGGAGACTTGACGCAACCAACATCAATGCGCAAGGTGACAGCAGATTTCCACCTCTAGCTGTCACTCTCTCTTCCAGTGCGCTAGCCTGGAAACTCCACACTAGTGAATTGGATGCTATCCTACTGGAGGAAGCGAGAGCTCTCCACCCAAACCACCAGGGACTCGTCAACATAAACGAGCTGCTTCCTCCAGACATTCACAAGCTGCGTATAAAGGCCAGACTAGAGGCAAAGAAGAGAAGGGGATGCCGCTCTTTTGTGGGGACGGGAGAGTCTACATCCGTTCTGGCAAGGACAGCGAACGGGCCACCATCATCGCCACTGATGCTGAACTTGAGGCTTTTTTAGACCGTACGCCGCCAACAGCCACCACGGATACTACACACTAACACACACACATATCATTCCACCTAAACCACCATCCAAATCATCTAACTCATCCACATCTGCCTCTAAATTTTTCAATTTTAAAATGTTTGGCAAGCGATATAAAATTAAAACAATTGCTTCCTGATTTTTTTCCATTTATTTGTAGAGTTTCTTTGATGATTAATTTATAAATTATTCTGACAGTTTTAACATGATTAGATAATTTCAAACAATGACATATTTCAGGATTCTTAAAATTTGTATCATACCAAACATATAAAAAATACACTCTTCATTAAAAGTGCATTCATACGTAAACTTTTAGGAAATCTTATACAAAAATTATAAGAGTCATTAGTATTTTAAAATTTTCCAAATATATATATATATATATATATATATATATATATATATATATATGGGACATTCTTTGTCAACCGGAACACCTCTATACCCAAAATTCCTTTTGACCTAAAAATATTTAAAAATATGGAAAATTTAGGATTTTTTATGTACTTTCCATTAGAGTGTGGCCTTTTTTGAAATTTCGTTTACAGACAGAGCAGCACGTCCCCTAACCTGAAAAAAATACCACTTTACGAAATGATCAGGCTGTCAGAAATCACAGGGGCTCAGAAAAATTCCAGGCAACGACTATTTTCATGTATTTTTTGCTGCTGAACACGAATCCGGCGGTATATTTTACCGATACCTCAAGCATTCGCCCCTAACCTCAAATAACACCCCCCAAGTTGCCGTTTCGCGCATTTGAGAGCTTTGTCCTGTGATGGACGCGAGGAAAATTATTGACAGACAGTATTTTTATGTATTTTTATGTAATACGTATTTTATGGAATATGGATTGTTTCTTTATGAATCAATTACTAATTCTCTTTTACCCTCGAATAAAAAAGAATGTAATTTGTAATATGTGTGTGACATACGTATTTTGTAATAACTTGACGTTGTCTTTTTGCATTTAGATATTCTAATGCATCCAAAATATTATCAATAACGGATTACTGCTAAATAATGTAAAAAAAATGGTAATAAAAACAAAAAAAAAACGAAAAAAATTTCTATTCTTTTAAATGATTATATATTATTGTTAATGTATATATCAAAAATACACCAAACTATAAAAAAATGGTTTGATTTTAGAAAATTTGGTCCGCTTGTAACATTGCAAATCTTCGTGTTCAACATCTCAAAATACATAAAAATAGTCTCTGTCAATAATTTTCCTCACGTCCATCACAGGACAAAGCTCTCAACTGCGCGAAACTGCAATTTTGGGGGTGTTTTTTGAGGTTAGGGACGAACGCTTGAGGTATCGGTAAAAAATACCGCCGGATTCGTGTTCAGCAGCAAAAAATACATAAAAATACTGTCTGTCAATAATTTTCCTCGCGTCCATCACAGGACAAAGCTCTCAAATGCGCGAAACTGCAATTTTGGGGGTGTTTTTTGAGGTTAGGGGCGAACGCTTGAGGTGTATATATATATATATATATATATATATATATATATATATATATATATATCACATTGAAATTTTAAAACACATATAATGATATGTTATTGAAATACATTTTATATTAAGTAAGTATATCTACATATTCAATAATATTTATTAATAGTACTTGCTATATATCATATGCTGATGATAATGCTATTGACCTGTTGATAATAGTTATCTGTGATAAATTTATCCGTGAGTCTTCGTGATAAATTTATTTTTATTTGTAATTCTGCAACTTGTGAAAGCATTGATATCGGCATTTTTAATTACTTTGGTCAGTTCTACTTTATGTTTCTTTGAGTTTAAAAGTGTACTTCAACGTGTTAAATATAAAAGTAAAAAATAACAAGAACAGTTTTTCATTTTACTGTGTTAAATTTTTAGAGTGGAATAAAATGTTTGTTAATCCCATGAACGTGTTAAACTCGCTTATAATAACATTTCAAGCACTTAATCTGAAAGAAACTCCAATAACACAGCGAGAAAGAGATTTAAAAGAGCATATTGAACAAATTTTATTAAACTCTATGCATGAATTTAATGAATTTGAAGTTTTTGAGGATGAAATTCTTGATTTTGCAGAACCTTATAAAGATATTCAAATGTAGGTTGTAGAAGATGATGAAAGAGATAGTATTACAGATGAATGTTTTCAGCAGTGCACATCAGATGTTGAAGAATTAGATCATGATTATAAAGCAAGAGCAGTAGAGTTTTGGAGAAGTGGTGTTAATAAAAATTTAAATTTAAAAACCGTACAAAATAGATTTCGAAAGGTAACAACAATAACACAATTAAAACGTTGGGCAAAAACTTTAAATAAAGGTGGAACTTATAGAGAAAAAATAGCTAGAATTTGTTCATTTGTGTTAGAAAATTTCAAAGCTGCTGTTGATGCTGGACATATTATCCATGATATAGATTTACAGAAATGGGTCCTGCAAGCACAAAAGGATATTGGTCATGAAGATTTTCGTTTCAAAGCATCAAAACATTGGGTAACAAATTTTAAGAGAGCCCATAGAATTGTTGGAAGAAAAATTAATAAATTTATTACCAAATAAACAATAGAAGGAGCAGATTATTTACAAAAAAAAAACTGATGAATTTGTTCTTGAAGTGAAAAATCTTATTAAAGAAAAAGGAATAGAAAATGTTTATAATTCAGATCAAAGTGGATTTCAATTAGAAGTCCATTCTGGCCGTACATTAGCAATCGAAGGGGAAAGTCAAGTAGAATGCTTGTTGCAATCTGTGGCTTCTACAAATCATAGTTATACAATACAACCAACAATATCTGGTGATAGTAGACTTCTTTCCCCTCTTTTTATCGTTCAGACCAGCTAACATGTATGCAATGGCTTCTAAATCAGGAAAATTAACTTCAGGTATTATTTCATATTAGGCATATTCGAATAATTATGATACTATTTTGGATTCAGAAGGCATCCTGTGTTATTATTAGTGGTCATTTTTTTGTTTTAATTTGTATTCTATTAAAAATTACTAAAAATTGAAATTCGTCTGATTTTAGATCATTTTAAAACATGTCTCAAAGAAGTATATTTTCTGACTGTTGGTTTATCAATTTTACTTTTGGTAGATTCATGGACTGGGCACTGTCCTTCAGCCGTAGAAGAAGTAAAACCTACTAATAAAGAAATAACTTTAAAAATAATTCCAAAAGGAACTACAGGCAAAATACAACCCCTAGATGTTTTTGGATTTAGGGTTTGGAAAAATGATGTAAGACACTTTTCGGACAGCGTGATATTGATGAATGAAGAATTGAATCTTCATTTAAGAAACAATATCATTAAACTTCAATCTTTAGTGTACAATCAACTATCTTCTCCGAGATACATAAATCTGTTTAAATATTCATGGTATAAAAGTGGTTACACGGTACATGTTCATCCTGAAATTTTTGAAAATTTAATAAATATTTATAAAGAATAAAAATTTAACTATACCTAAATTTAATAAAATGGTCAGTAACAAAATGTGCTATCTGAAGGCTATATCTATATTCAATGATCTCCCGAATGATCTAAAAGCTGTTAATATTGAAAATAATTGGCAAAAGAAAAAACTAAAAAATTGGATACTCTCAAACTACACATAATTTCGTTACTTTTGTTGATTATCTTTTGAATTCTCTCAAATACAATACTGTATTCACCGTGTGATGGCTTTATTTAACTGGTGGCCTTACTTGGGAGCACGGTCTATTGACCATGTAACTAAGTACATATTTCGTCGTTATAATACTCTTGTAAGGTTTTTAGCTTTAAGGTTATTAAGTTTTTTATTTTTATGTATTATTGTCATATACCAGACCTGCCTGCAGGTACCTACGTGTACCTCTGCAGGTTTTTACAGATGTAATTTAACTGTAAATACTCTGTAAATACTTTTTTTCTGGTTTAATAATAATAATAATAATAATAATAATAATCTCTGCAAAAAAATGTATATAATATTTTGTCTGATTTAAACGATAGAGACTGCTTAGATTTAATATATGATAAATTTAAATTAACACAAACAAATACCGTTCTGCCCCAAGCATATGGGTTGCCAAAGATTCACAAAAAAGATGTTCCTCTCAGACCTATTATTTCAACAGTTAATAGTCCTACACATTTCTTCGCTAACATCATTGATAAAACTCTTGAAGTTTTTTAAAAAATCCAGCTTCACACATTGACAACAGCTTTGATCTAATAAAAAAATTAACTAATATAATCATTCCTCAAGGATATATTCTAGTTTCCCTCTATGTGATTTCTTTATTTACAAATAGTAAAATTTTGAGTTTCGTCAAAACTTCTAGAAAATACTTTTTTGTGTGTTAGAAGTTAATATCAAGTGTTTTTAGAGAATGCCCGTATAAATGTGTGTTTGTGTGAAAGCATATACATACATACAACATATAAATGTAGGAGGCAATTTAATGCTCTTTTAGGTACAATATTTTTGAATTACATATTGTATAAATTATATCATTAAAAAAGAGCAAATATATATTTTTTTTTAAATAAAAGAATGGCCATAAAATTATCGTAAAATGGCCAGAATCATAATGTAACGGTTTAACATTCTCCAAGAAACTGGATAGTCAGTCGGTTCCAGAATTAGGATAGGGGAAAGAAGCAAAAAAGTGTCTGTTTTATATTCTCAACAATAACAAAATATATTTCTTAATTAAAGAATAGTAATTTGGAATCAGTTGTTAAATCCCGGCTGAAAAAGAAATCAATTATGCGTCTTGTTAAAAATACTTTGCCTTTACAAATAGAATTGTTTAAACTAACGCGGTTGACAATTTACAAGAATATATACGCGATTTCGTTACAAGAATGATTCGGTGTTCGCGGCTGCGGTGTTTCGGTTCGGTGGCGGTATGACGGGTCGGATTTTGAGGTTAGGAATTCATTCGGTACGGTGGAGTCGTGTGCGCACGGATACGCCGATCCGAATGTGTCGTGTAACAACGATCACGACCGCTCTGTGTGCGCACAGTAACGACCGGGATAGTGCTACGGTGTTTTGAGGTTATCCTTCGGATTTGTGGAGTCGTGAGCGCACGGCTTCACAAGTCTTCGTCGCTCGTCTCGTTCCTCTCTTTATCCTGTGGGCACATAGAGATAAAGCGAGTCGTGAGATGTCGGCATAAGGCTGGTCGTGCATGGGCCGTAGAGTGGGGCAGTTAAAGGACTAACCAAAGAGAACCAGTACTGCTAGAAGCATCTGCTCTCCTGGATTTGGTGTTAGTTAATCAGGGTAGCACTACACAAATAGTGATCACCAGGCCATAATAATGAAGGTAGGAATACCAAAAAGGGGACCCAGCGCGAGTATAACGATAAATAGAGTTAGTTGGAAAATGAAGGATTATGATAAGGAGATGTTAGCACTCAAAAAAATGCAATTGTCTGGAACGGCGAACAGCAAGGCGGAGCAGGTGACGGTAAACATCACCCAAGCATCTGATGCTGCAATGCCACGAAGAGTGGCATACAGTAGACGACCACCAGTATACTGGTGGGACAAAGAGGTTGAGAGTGCGCGCAGCGAGTGTCACCGGACCAGAAGAAGAGAACAACGGACAAGAAAGAAATACTATAAAACCGGAAGAGGCCAGGAAATAGTAGATGCCCGTTGACAAGAAATGAAGGACGCTGAGAGGAAGCTTAAGAAGACAATCCGCGAAAACAAGTGACGGTGCCTTAAAGAACTACAGGATGAGGTCGAACAGGACCCTTGGGGTCGACCTTACAAAATAGTAATGAAAAAGATTAAAGGAAGCTACGTACCCCTCAAAAATGCCCGGAACTATTACACCGGGTAGTGACCACACTGTTCCCCAGGCAACTGGAAGAGCCAAGTGTCATCAAAAGAGGTGCGAATGAAGAGGCTGTTCCACCGATCATGATTGAGGAATTGTTAGCCGCCTGCAGAAGGGTAGGACACAACAAGGCCCCAGGGCCGGATAGCATACCCAATATTGCATTGATGCATGCCATCCATGCTCATCCAGAGGTCTTCGTAGACTTGTACAATGCATGTCTAGAAGAGGGAATTCCCACAAACTGGAAGAAACAGCGTCTCGTGCTTCTGCCAAAAGGAAAGAAGCCACCCCAGGATTCCTCATCATACAGACCGCTCTGCATGTTGGACATCCCGGGTAAGTTCCTGGAACGCATAATCTGCGTCAGAATAGATTATTTTATAGAAGGAAAAGGTGGATTAGCGGAACACCAATATGGCTTTAGGAAGAATCGGTCAACCCTAGACGCAGTTAGCCTAGTGATTGACACTGCGCAAACACCGATAGAGGGGAAAAGTTGGAAGGGAGGAAAAAAAGAAGTACTGCGCCATAGTTACATTGGATGTCAAAAATGCATTCAATTTGGCCAAATGGAGTGAAATACACGAAGCACTCCGGAAACAGGATGTGCCCTTATATATAAGAAGAATGATGTCCGACTATTTGACACGGAGGACGGTACCAAGAGCTATAAAGTTACAGGAGGCGTACCACAAGGGTCAGTGCTTGGCCCACCGACGGTAGATGGACATGAGGTTACTCTTAGCCAGTGTAACAACATCGATTATGCTATACGGAGCCCCAATATGGGCAGATGCGATGCGAGTGAAATCGTATGCACGAAAGTTGACTACCGTGTATAGGCGAAGTGCACTAAGAGTGGCGTCCGCTTACCATACGGTATCGGACGATGCTGCCTGCATTATAGCAGGAATGCCACCCATTGACCTCTTAGCGTTGGAAAGAAAGGACGTATTCGAAGCTAGGAGACGATCGAGTGACAAGAGCTAGAAGGAGATCTGGTATGCCGCAAGAAAGAAGACGATGGCTGAATGGTAAACAAGATGGGACGCTAGTAGCAAGGGGCGATCGACTCATCACCTTATACCAAGCATAGAAGACTGGATTGGAAGAAGACATGGGGAAGTAACTACTACCTCACGCAGTTTTTGACCGGGCAAGGATGTTTTCGGGCGTACTTGCATTGATTCAAACTAGACGACCATCCAAACTGCCCAATATGTTCGGATGCAACAGAGAATGATGAGCACGTATTTTGCGAGTGCTCACGAGGCCCATCCTCTGAGGCCATGCTGACCTTAGAGGATGGATGGTGCGCAGTCAGCAACTATGCAGCAGACATTCTTAACAAAGTCAGGAAAGACGAAGAAAACAAGAAGACGAAGAGGCTGAGTATGTACGTGTGTGTGCGATGCACAAAATGAAGGATGACTATAGTGATGACGACCACATCAACCAGAAGCGGGCGAAAGCCTTTCGCCCCCCGCGAAGCATTGCCTGGCGGTGGTACCGCGGGGTTGAGGGGCATAGAAGATGGAGCTAGGCACTTTTACCGAGGGTCGATAAAGGCAAAGAGGACGTTTCTTTATTGTTTATTGGATTAGCTAGTATAGGATGCTGTAGGAAGAGAACGTCTGGGCAGTAGAGTGGGACAGCCAAAGGACGAACGAAAAAGGACGGGCGCTATTGAAGCATTCGCCTACCTTGAGTTGCTCTTAGTTAACCAGGGATGTTCTTACACATTTCAAAGAGGAGACGCAGGGTCCATCATAGATCTCACCAAGCGATAATAATGGAGATAGGAGTATCAAAATGGAGATCTAACGGGAGTGCTACGACGAAAAGAGTCGGTTGGAAAACTAAGGAATATGATAAGGAGACATTTCTGCTGGCTCTAGAAGAAATACAGCTGTTTGGATCTGCGAATGATAAGGTCGAGCAGGTCATAGGAAATATTACCCGAGCCTGCGATGCAACGATGCCGAGGAGGGCTCCCAACAATAGACGAACGCCTGTATACTGGTGGGATAACGAAATTGACGCTGCCCGAAGCGAGTGTCATCGAACCAGAAGACAGGAACAGCGGACCAGAAAGAAATACTACAAGACTGGTCGAGGTCAAGAAGTAGTAAAAACCCAAAACAAAGAAATGAAGGATGCTAAACCGATACGCAAGAAAAAAATCCGAGAAAATAAACGACGGCGCCTTAACGAGTTACAGGATGAGGTTGAGCTGGATCCCTGGGGGTGACCGTACCAAGTAAAAAAAAAAACACAACTATCTGGACCCGGCGGATCTCATGATTAGTGTATGTACAAAGAGGTCCATCCTGCCCGATTACACAGACCGGCAAAATTTCGGCGTTCCGAAAATCCTTCTTAACTTTTCTCATTCCGATCTAAGCTCTGTGTTATAACTACTCACGATTTAGAAAATAAATAAAATTTTGATATTCAGAAAATTGTTCATAGCAATTACCCTGATCGAGGCTACCTGTTCTAACCAGTCTCATTCAAATCCTTCCAAAAAAATATAACTTTAAAGGCATAGTGGGTCTCCGGGAACGTGCACAGAAAAGTCTATCCACACTGATTACGTCAACCAGCAGAACCTCAGTATTTAAATAATCTTTCATAGCGCTTGTCCTGATCAAGCTTCCCTGCTTCAACTATATTTGATTCGATTTCTTATGAAAAAATACATTATGTAATAGTTATTTGTAATTAAGGAAAGATGAAATTATAATTTATAAAAGCTATAGAAAATAGAAAATAATAATCAAAATCCAAGACATTGGCGCGTTTTCGATCCTAATTTAACCTTATAGTGTATAAACAGGGTGACCCAATTTAAATGGGCACCGCTAATAACTCATCACCCATATAGCACCCAATCTTTCGGCAATATTGGCTTAAATTTGCATTGGCAGATTCGTAAGATTCGGAAATATTGCAGAAAGATTATTATTATAATTTTTCAGTTTTTGGATTGCGTTTCAAAAAAAACAATAACAATATTGTAGTAATATTGCTCGAAAATTATTTGCAATATTGTGTCAATAAAGGTAAAAAACATTAAATTAATAGTATATTACACAACTAGGAGCGAAAGTTGGCTTTTTCAAGCAAGGATGATAATTGAGCACAAGTGGGAGTCGAGGGCGCCGCAGGCGATTGATTCCTTATATCTCTAAAACAATGTAGTCAAATGCTGCAAAATTTTATTTGGTGATTCACCATGAAAAAAGCTATGCTTTTTTGCTAAAATTGTAAACGATTTCGTCGAGCGGTTCTCAAGTAAAGAGCTAAAAAACCGTTTTTTTCTGTTTTCGTAACACTAGACTTGCGATCAGATAACTGTGTTTACTTCTGCAAGGTATGGGTATTTTTATTTGTAAATTACTCTGTACGTTTATTTTTTGGTAAATAAATAAATAAATATGTGTATGTGAGTGCATGTGCATGTGTGTACATATGTGTGTAATTCAATGGTCGAGAAATCGATTGCGACATTATGAAGCCGAGTACCGAAAATCAGAGCAAGTGCTTTGACCGCGAGTCAGCACTCCTCACAGCATCTGATCGCGATATGTACGTGAAAAATTCAAACTCTGCATGCAGTTCAATAGTTTACCTCTTCACCTGCTAGTCGAGAGTCCTGAGTCAAGTAAGAAAAGATCCGTTACTGCACCTGGCACTAGTGAAAACACAGCTTAGATAAGTTTAAAATAAACGCCACAAGCAATCTTGTAAGATAATCTAATCAGCAATTGTTACACCAATAAGGAGACTATGTGATCAAATGTGTCACAGTTGTTCTGGAGTTAAATGAAGCCGAAACTACGTACTTTCGGCCATGGGATAAAGAAACATAATTTTAAAAGTAAATACACATAAAAAGCAATAATATATTGCATTCATTAATTGAATTATAATTAAAACTTACACTAATGCCTATGCTAAGAATCTCATTGGGATAATCAAAAGTATGTAACGTTTTATATGTTCCAGAGTCATAAATTCGAACATGTTTATCTAACGAGCCAGATAATATTCTGCGTCCATTGCATGCAATCTGTAGACAAGTAATTGTCTTGTGATGTTGAGATATTTTAGCTAATAGTCGACCATTAGCAAAACAGTCCCACACTCGAATTTCCGTTCCACCTAGAAGAAAAAATAATAATAAAATTTTTGTCAAAATAATAGTAATATCAATAGTAGATGTCTTGTTTGCTGGGTTGTATTTGAATGGCGATTTTATATTATATACAAAATTCAAGTAATGTACATAATGTATAGTACATAATATCTATTTAAAGCATTTAATTAGAGGCTAGCCAAAAATGCTCGCTTTGCTTGCGGATTACATATTTCATTTGTTATATTTCATTGTGGAGCACGTTCCTATAGAATAAAATATTCGGAAATTATATTTTTTGTATAAAGTACGTTAATATAATGCTTTGTGATTTTAATACAGTTTATAATGAGATAACAAATAAAACATTGAAATTAATTTATTATAAAAACTTAATTGAGCTGTATATAATTTTGTTTAATCATTACTATAATTTATAATTGAAATTTATATAAAATATTACTAAAATGATAGAAAAATAGTAACAAAAATATATACGATTATGACTCAATGACAAACATTTCATATACAAAATATATGGTTTGATTTGAAAAAAAAAATTATTAGTAGTAACCAAATAACTTAAATTCACGTTTACGTGGGGTGCGTTATACGGGTTATGGGATTTTACAAGGTAGGGTCCTCAGGTGTACCTAACCGATTTTGATCATTTTCTGATATGTTGTGGTACTCGAAAAAAAATTAGACACGTATTTTTTCTTACGCGCTAAATCGTCGATTTAAGGGATGAAAACCGCTTCTGAAGTTTACCCCGCAAAAACATCAAAAACTGGAAAATTTTTCTACGTGACGCGATAACTGGAGTAAAAAGGCAATAATCGAGTTCAAATTTTGGATTTAGTTAGCATTATATTTGATCCCTTCCTTTAAGCTGTTTATAAGGCCAATAAGTTTTAAAGATATTAAGCTTCCAAATTTTGCTTTCTCACCCTGTATACAAAGAGTCGTTTTGCTCCTAGAGGAAGCTTTGTAATAGTAAAATTTTGAGTTTCGTCAAGACTTCTAGAAAATACTTTTTGGTGTGTTAGAAGTACGAATCAAGTGTTTTTAGAAAATGTCCGTATGGATGTGTGTGTGTTTTTTTATGTGGCGTAGGCAGAGCAAGCTCTGCACAAGTGGTCCTCCGACACCGGAACCCCACATGCACCATTGTTAAACAATACTTCCATGGAGCCCGTTAATTAGCCTAGTTGGCTTCTTCTTTAGGGTTTGACATTTCCATACATCTCCCATCCACCGAAGTAATTAGGGGTTTAGGTTCAAACTCGTCTTTTTCTTTCTGCATCAATCCCGTTTTCTTGTTGCTATGTTCTCGATGCTGTTACATCCAGCACTTCGTCTGCTATTGCCATCATTTAAGCTCTTCTTTCTTTTTTCTTTGCCGTGTCTAAGGCGCGCCTGAATACAGTGCAGCCGTCGGAGCCAGCTACATGTTTACAGCTTTCTTCCTTTTGTCCATCCTCTTTACAGAGGAAACAACCCGAATCTATTTTATCTATTACTTTTACACGCTTCTTGATCCTGTAACTTACAAGGCCCACGCGGATGTGCTCTATCTCTAGTAACTTCTCGGCCTCTCTCTCGCCGAGTATCACTATGGCCATTCTAACACCTCTCATATTGCTTCAGTAGGGTCACCCGCCTGCCATTGTCCGGCTTTCTGAGGGCTCCTCCCATTGCTGCTCTGATCTCTTCTTCCGTAGCTTCTGAGTCCATGTCCTTTATTTCTAGGGTGGCCTTCCGTTCTTTCTTTTTGACCTGTCCAAGGTCTAGCACTGCTTTTTCTACTTCCGCAGTAAACGCTGTCCTATCAACCCCTTTCTCTAGTTTAAGGAGGACGTCTCCACTTCTTGTTTGCTTGACTCCCAGCACCATCGTTCCAGTGGTGTCCGAGTTTACTTCCTTTCGGATTTTCCCTAGGACTTCCGCATACGTCTTGTTTTGCCCCACTTTAACTAACACCCCTTCTGAATGCTTGTTTTTGTTGGGCCTGGCTTTCGCTAGTGGCTCTGGTGCATTCATTGTAAGGGATTCTCGGGGTGAAAGTCTCACGTTGTATTGCTGTTTTCTCATGTCGTTGCCTCTTTCTGACTTGCTTTTCCACGTTCTTCTCTTCAGGGCTATTGGTCGGGCTTTCCCTTAACCTCTTGCTTCCGGCACTAGCTAAGACCGCGTCCTTAAGGAACCGTCCTCGCGCACCTCTCCTCGCTTTTTCTCGTGTCTCGTGTCACGCTTGATAGTATTCAACGGCATCTTGATAGCTTTAATCTTTGAAATTTCCTTTTCCGTGCTTTTCTCTTAGTTCCTCTAACAGAACTTTGAGTTGTTCTGCTTGCTTTGCTATACGTCTTACACCCCTTAGTGTAGACTGACAGTCTCCGATAAGTTCATCTACTTTTTTCTCCAGCTTTTTTATGCACTCCTCTTCTTCATTACGCGCTTTTATGGCTTTTTGCCGAGACTCTCTGTATTCTGCGATTTGCTTCGTTGATGAGTTGCTGTCCATGCTCTTGGCACTGACAATGCTCGTCAAACTCTCCTGACTGCTCTTTCTTGGTCCAAGAGATTCTCCTCCTAAGCGAAGTTCTGGCACCTTTAAGAAAGACGTTCTGCCCTCGGCGTACTCGATGGTTTTCCTGATTGTATCCTTCAGGACGGTCAAGTGATGGCCTTGCATAGCCAGATTGGGAGTTTGGGTCCCTGATGACGACGGGCCTTGCTTTACCTACCCTTTGAGTCCCTTTGAGTCCCTTTGAGTCCCTTCTTCCCTTCTCTTTGAGTCGTTTCCACAACCTCGTGAGTTTGCCCCCTCCCCCCCAATCTCCATGGGGACAGCGTCCACCACTGGGGCTTTCACCCGATCGGATTCGGCGGCGGGACTGGGCTTGCCAGCTTGACCCGCTTGGGGTAGTTTTGTTGATAACTCACTACTCATGATTGATTTCAATTCGAGGTTTTTTCCTCTATTCTATATCCTAGGAAGAAGCCCTTTAACAAGGTGCTAGCATACGGGTCAGATGCCCTTTGGTTATTTTAACGAGGTTGATACTCCTCCCCCTCCTCCTACCTCGCCGCTTGCATAACAGGGCCCCGGGCTTGAGACCGGCGCACAGTGGGCCAGAAAATTAAAAAAGTGATCACGGGCTGTCTTCACTCGAAGAAATGCTTGAAAAAAAATTCAAGGGTAGGAAAATCTTCGTCAGAATGCCTAGTTTCCGAATCCGTTTCCCCGAAACCCGCGAACGTCTATATTTTTTGTCCCACCTAAAAACCTGACCTCATTTTTAGAATGTCCTTTTTCAATTTTACCGATAATAAGTTAGATCGTTGTATTTTACATTTTTAACCATAATAAATGAGATGTGGGCACAGTATTTACTAGCATGCACTTATATACTATATATAACAAAAATATATATATGGATATATAGGTCATTCATGGTCAAATCAAAGATCAAAAATTTGTTGCTTCTTCAACCTACGGTAAATATGTTCCAGAAACAGTTTCCAGTGCACCTGAATTTTTTCAGATTTTTAAATTACTTTTTACCAAAATGGTAGGGAGCCAAAGATGTCAATTTT
The DNA here is from genome assembly GCA_016647725.1 of Nasonia giraulti. Classification (NCBI taxonomy): domain Eukaryota; kingdom Metazoa; phylum Arthropoda; class Insecta; order Hymenoptera; family Pteromalidae; genus Nasonia; species Nasonia giraulti. The sequence goes on along the minus strand of QLYP01000093.1, from coordinate 555 downwards.
GGCAATAATTGGGTTTTCAGCACTAATTCATTTATTCATAGCTCTTCAGGGAAGCATTTTTAACTATAAACATAAATATACTTTTTTTTGTAAAATTTTCTGAATTTTTTAATAAAAGTACCCTTAATGCCATATATATATATTGTGTGTGTGTGTGTGTGTTGATGCTACCTTATTTTCATTATAAACCTTAAAATATGAAAACCTAAATGTTTGATCCGGACTCCGACAACCTCAATACAGTATTCGGATAGTTTTAGTTCAAAATGCATCCCTTATGAGCTACAAATAATTGAAAATAGGTAAAAAAAATGCGAAAATTGCTTGAAACCTAAACTTTAACCAACCAGAACCCGAAGCCAAATGAAGGGATCGCGCTAAAATTTTTTTGGGAGTCAAGTACAACATATGGAACATGTATATACAGTTTAGGCAAAAATAAAAATTTTAATATCTTCGATTTTAGAGAGAACCACCCATATATATACACACACACACACACACACACATATACAGGGTGTCTGAAAAGTTCCGGAACGGCATGATAACATCCGA
>QLYP01000929.1:1552-14418 GCA_016647725.1 Nasonia giraulti | reverse complement strand
GAGAGAGAGAGAGAGAGAGAGAGAGAGAGAGAGAGAGAGAGAGAGAGAGAGAGAGAGATGTAATACGCTGAGCCACTGCTGCACGTGTCAGAGTCCGCGAGGGTCGAAGTCCAGCGCGAGTGTGAAGCGCTGGAGGAATCCGCGCGACTCGACTCTCTCGCTCTCGCTCTCTTTCTTTCTTTCGCTGCTTTTTTGTTGTTTGCCAGATCTCGGATCGTCCTTCCGAGATTTGAATTCGAGCAGCGCTTTCGAAACTGCGCGAGCATCGATTTATCGTCGATCGCTCCGCACACGCGCCTTGTGTATTACACATGCGCTCGCGCGCAAAACAAGCTCGCTTGTGATTTCGCTCGACATCCCCCCTTGTATGCTTTACCGTACACGCACTGCACAACTACATCCTCGAGGCGAGGAAATTCGGTAACACTTTTCCCTCCGCTCTTACGCAACGCCTCGTCACCACAAAACGCGCGCTTTTCCGGCCGCGCGCTGCACGTGAGACAGCGCGAAAACTGCGCAGAACTGCGTCTCATAACCTCTTCTGGTGCAAAGCCAGTGGCGCTGCAGCACCTCCTACTCCTCCTCCTTCTCCTGCTGCTGCTGCTGCACTTCTCGTGGAAATATATAAGCTGCAGCGGCGATGTCAGGCGGCGGTGTGCATACGTGTACGTATAAACATTCCTCGTCGAGCGGCGCCGCTCTGTCGTGCCGTTTTTCCCTCTCTGCACCTATAACGTCGCTCTGTGTGTGTGTGTTTGTGTGTGCATTTTGCGCTGTGTGCTACGCGAGAAGCGGGTATACGTGTGTGTTCCGAGCGTTTTCTTCGCGACGCAGCGTCGTCATTGCCTCACTCGCACGAGCTATACAGTATGGAAAAGCGTGCGAGTAGTTCCGAGGACTGCGACGATTTTGGTTATTGATCGAAGTGGATCGACGACACTCCTCCGATTTCTCATTATTCATCGTGTTATTCAGATCGACTCGATGCCACAAAGCGTCAGCACTTTGAACTCCGCCAATGCCGCACGAGTTTTCTAATCACTGCTCCACTCGTCACAGCGGCGCGTCATCCAACAATTAGTATAGAATAGCTCGCGGTTCGAGTACAAAAACTAGAAAAAAAAGAGCAATTACAGTATACAACGACGCAACGCAACGACCGATCGCGACTCCGCTGGCAGCTCGTTTACGTGCGCCATGCGCACTTTCCTCCTCTTTCTGCACAAGAGGCTGCCCCTCTCGTGCAGCGCGGCTCTACTTTCACTGTCGCGATTGGATGAGACATTTGCGAAATTCGGTCGGTTCTTATTGCTCGAGAGAAAATTGGGCGACGGTGAGGGTTGTCGTCGCGAATTGAGGTAGGTCATCGCGAGCATTTGGCACGGTAACGAGATGGTGTTAACGAACGGTTTTACGTCCGATGCTGACTCATGGGCTAAACCTCTCTTGCCTCTTTGTTCGCCGAAATTGAGCAATGACGTTATACCTCCACGAGCGGCCTTTAGCAAGATTTAGCTAGATTTTGCTCTAAACAAAACACGAATACAATATTGACGAAAAAAAGAACAATATCCGTTCAAACTTTCTCTCCCCGCGCTGTGGTCCGGTTAGCCGCCGAATAAGCCTGGGTGGCCGCGCGCGAAGCGGAGAAAGCACGCCGAGAGATGGACGCCGGGCGAAATTAATTGGAGCAAAGGGAATGTCGATTGCGTCACTCCGAAGAGAGAAACGCGTATCGCGACACGTCTGACCTTTCTGCATTATTGATTTCGTGCCAAGTGTCTGCACGCAACGATTTTGCCAGTCCAATGACTCGCAATTGTTTATCTCGCTTCGCGACGAACAACAATAACTGAGGGAGTCGCGAGTATGTTGGGAATGCGAGACGATAGGGGAGCGAGATTTTTTTTTCAGATATAAATTAATACTATCGGAATTTCAAGAACGCGGAGAGCTGATATCTGTACACACATACCGCGTTACAAGGGAATTAATAGCTATTTACTCCGCGATAGACTGGGTGTACAGATAACCTCGATCTCCACCAGCGCTATTTAACACTCGCTATTCGCGTGCGCGTATCGTTGGATTATCGCTTAAGTTTTATATACACTTCTATTTCAATAGCGTATGTCGCGCGATGAAACCGAAGCGCCCACGGCAGCGGAGAACGGCGCAATATCCAATGCTTATTTGAGAATCAAGTATAAATCAAAACGAAGGCGAACGGAGGAAGTGAATCGAGGTGAAACAAGAGGATGTAGGCGGGCACGAGAGATGATGGAGGAAGTAGCTCGTATACGCGCGTGTGTATAACAGTATCGAAGAAACCGCGAAGTGCGTATAATGCACTTCGCGATTCGCTTTCGCAGATAAGAGCATAACGACGTTCTTATTCAGACTCATGGAATATATAATACAACGCAAAAACGATATTTCAAACTCGTATACGGTTGTTGCATACGAATTATCAGCGAGTACAGCAGCGCAATTCGCAGCTCTCGCGCACATAACGGCATCGGTTGATCCTCGCTCTATGCAGGTATGTGCGCGACCACCGAGCAAAAACATCGACCTTCTCGTCCTCGACAGGTAGAATAGCGCTTGTTCGAAGCCGCCATTGCGGTGACCACTGTGACTAGGTTAGGGCCAGTGTCGGTGGCTTCTCGAGCTCGAAACATTAATGCCCTCTGTGCAAAATGAATGCACCTCATTTCGCCTTCTCACCGTTCTCGAATGTATCGCCTGCGAAACCCGCTATCGAGTATTCAGTCTTGCCGTATATGCCTGTTTCTACTTGAAGTCTTGCAGACGCTGCTCAAGTTGATGCGAACAATCGCAACCACCTATGCTTATCAAATTCATAGTTTCACGTATAATTATGCAGATAACGCTTCCACGATCTTGTTAATCTGATCGACAAGGTTAATGAGGTAGCAGAGATACTTTTGGAGAGTACAACACAAACTTCGAATCTAATCTATTCCTCCCTTCTGTGTTCCGAACGAGAATCGACAAATAAATTTCACGTTTTATCATATCATTATCTCCGTCAATCAATCTCCGTGAAAGTTATCTAATTAGTGAATGAAATTAAAAATTAAAACAGAGACTTATTCGCAGCACTTCACCCATATCAATCATCAGGATTCCCTCAACTGCGGTTAATTCAATTAACTCCGAGTCGCAGCTTTCTCCCCCTCATCGATTAACAAATACCTTCCACAAAACAGCAAACGCAGTGCCCTTCCAAGCGCGTCACTTTTCCTTCGAACGAAAACAAGTAACAACACCGAAATTCCTCGCGAAACAAACAGCCGCGCGCAAAAAAAGCCTTAATCGTTCGACGATTTCCCCTCGAGAGCACCTCGCACGACTTGCACTTATTCCGGTGCACTGCAGTACGCACGCGCGCGTGACGTCCGCATTTTTAAAATGCCGCGCATCCATCAGAAAAAGCGCGCGCTAGCGGGACAAAAAATTGCGAGAACCAGCGCAAACACGCGCGCCTTATCTCTCCTATACACACGGTGTGAGTTTAATCCGCACGGCCCTCTCTCGTGAGGAAATCGCGAATTCTATCACGTGACTCCGTCGAGTCGCTCACGTGCGTCAGACAGTAGAAGCTCGTTTTTGTTTGCGCGCGCGCCTGGTCGGCTCGCGTTCATTATTTTTTTGTTTAATGAATAAAACGAATTTTACGGTTTTTCCTCGTAAAAGGCCGCGCGCTTGCGAGATAGCGCGGGCATTCAATTTGCATACGATTTGGAGGAAAGCTGCGCACGTGGCGGAGATGGAACGTATATGCTTGATGCATAATCATATCCGCGCTAACCGGACGACACATTTTGGAGAACAGTTGATTCCGCGTGGAATACGCTTGAACCATGACCGAACAGTTATTACATACGACTCGCGACGACATAACGCCGAGAAAAAAGCTCTGATATATTGGTTTCTCTGCGCTGCACACGCGCGGCTCTTAGGCTTACGTCTATTCTCCTGCACGGCGGACCTCAACGTCATACGACGCTATCGCATAATGTCCACATTATATTTCGTGCCTGCACAAACGGCTCTCGAAACTATTCCTCGCGCGGGACTGCCTCTGACGCAGAATCTTTTCCTCGAAAACTCTCCAACTTTCCTAATAATACGAGAAGCTGAATTTTCTCGCTCTTTCGATCCAAATCGCCGGGCGGCTTTATCTCTGCGCGTCAGAATACGCGCGACTCCGCGGATTTCGTACTATACACACACACACACATACACCGCAGTCTCACTCGTCGTCGTGATCGCAATCTCGATTGCAGTGCAAACAAGTGGATTCCCGCCGACACTTGTTATCTCCTTGAGCGTGTGTACACCTTTAGTAAAAATCGATCGGCCTGTAGATCAATAACTCTACATTGTATGAATTTCCGATCGACTCGTTTATATAATTATATTATCGTTAATAGAAACTAGCACTCGAGGCATTCCACGGCACAGTATAATCTCGCCGACGAGAAAAGCCATTGTTTTTCGACAGCAGCAGCAGCAGTGTATCGACAACAGCAGCAGAGCAGCAGCTCAGTGGGTCAATAACGCTATTTTTTCACCGATAAACCCGGAGGGGGACGTATAATGCCCGACGGGCGCCAGCTACTAGTCACGGCGGCGGCGGCGGCGGCGGCGGCAGCGCGCACACCAGTGTCACTTTTATCGATTTAATTACGCTGACGCACAAAGAAACATAAAGATACCGCTCGCGCTGCGCGAGCGATCTAAGAAGCGTAATAAACGTTTTATCCATTGCGCCTTGCGTCGGAGTGAGAGAGAGAGAGAGAGAGAGAGAGAGAGGGCAGTATATATAGGCGATAAAAAGTACGCGGGGCCCGAACTATTTCCAGCGGGGGAGACTTTCGGCTTTCGGTATATCTGTCCTAGATTCAGTGCCGATACTCGTCGTATCTAAATGAGCTGCTTGCGCTCTTCTCTCTCTAAAAATAAAGTACCGAGGCTCGAAGTAGGCTTCTGATTACCGCTGACGCACTCGCGCAGCTCACTTTTTTCACGCGACGTCTCTCCTCCTCTCGCTCTCCGCGAACGATCTTCGAGTTTTCCGTCTCCTACTCGCGCGCGTGGGAGAGAGAGAGAGAGAGAAAGAGCGAGAAGCAAAGTACTTATTAAACTCTCTGCCGTCAAAGCTCCTGCGCAAACAGAGCGTAGCACGGCGTGAATTCTCTGACGTCAAGCATCCGCACGTCGTACATGAAAAGCAACGACCTGTGTATGTCACACTATGTATAGGCTCCGTAGTCTCGCGATCGTCGATCTCTCTCTGCCGATCGGTTTACAGAGATAATACAAGAGAGCCAGCGAATTTTGGCGGAGAACGAATATCTTTGACCCCGTGGGTATGCAGCGCGTGTGTGCGTGTCGACGAGGCCGGAATTCAGATCGACGGCGGTGGCGGCGGCCGAGCTGGCTATTTAAATCGAGCGAGCGACGCGCCGCGTCTGGCGCGGATACGCACATCATGTATATAGAGGAGAGCAGAAGCTCAGCGCGAGACGAATACGTTCTCTGGCGTCGTCGAGAAAAGAGACGCGATCCGGCCGACTGAGGGAATCGAGCGTCTATGTAGCCGTCGTTGGCTGCTAATTATGACGCTAATAGTGCATTTATAATTGGATGATGATAACGACAGGCCTGCAAGTCATCGCACGAGTCGTAAGGGCAGCGTCAACGAAGCTCGAGAAAAATCAGGTCTAAGCAGTGCTGCAGCTCGCTCGGTTAAACTCGGGCGTATAAACACGCTTTGCGATTACTTTAGCGCACTTCGCCTCCGCGCGAGAGACAGCCCATATAGGTATACTGCTACTGCCGCGAGCCGAGAATTGTCAATTAGAATTAATTACCAATTAAGCAGTCCGGCGTGGATCGACTTGCCTGCGCGAGTTTGCAGCGCCCCACCCTGTTCCGTACCACTACTGCTCCTCCTTCTGAAGCTCTGTCTGCCTGGGAATACTTGTACCGGGAGGTAGAGCTGCAGCGTAAACAAGCTGGATACGCGGGGGTGCAGGATATGCGTACGCGTGATTGGCTGAGTTATTCCATAATGCGGATTCTGTGCACACAGGATTGATGCGGATGCGCGACATTGTGAGCTCGGGATTATGGGACGTATATATTACGCGAAACGCTGGAGCTTTGCAGATTGCAGCTCATGTAACTTTACGGAATCGAAATCGCGCGCGAAAATCAAAATCCTGTCGGATCATATCAAGATTCCTATCGCTCTCGCGCCCGCGCAAAACAAGGCATTCCACGGGTCACGTATATAAACTCTCACGTAAGACTAGGCCTCGCATTGCGCACGATTTTCCACGAATCCGCGTGTCATTCTCCTGGTGATTCACGTACTCGTATACGTGTGTAAGCGCGGCCAGTGCACGCGCAGAAAAAGCTCGGATAGGAACGCGATACACGAAAGCCTGACGTAGGCGTTTCGCGTAATAATCCTGCTTATCTCGCGTGCCTATCTCCCGCAGAAGCGCGAGTATTGTGCATTGCTCCTATATACGTGCAATAGTCTCGAGGATGATGAGCGAACTTACCGCCGACTGCCACTGTCGAAAAGAGAAAACGATGTATCGCGATCGATCGCGCAGCTCTAGTACATGGAATCGTGTGCGCGATTGGCGAGAAGAAAACTCCATGGGCTTAACGAATTTCGTTCGCGAGAGTATTATATAGTATAGTCTGTGGAACAAAGCCGCCCGCAGCGGAGAACAAAGACAGCCATTAAATTTTGACAAACGACCACACGAGCGTTGTACCCTACATAGAGCGCGGCGTTTTCGATTCGCCGCTCGCGCTCTACTCCCTCGACGGCAGCTGGAACAACGAAAGCCGCCGCCGACGACGACGAACGTATAGAGCATGATTCATCGGACGAGCGCGCGAGGAATTTACGCACGTCCTGCCGGCGCCTCGAAAATTAAGTCCCGTCGAGAAAAAAAAATGGGCCGCGAATTGCCGGCCGATGAATGGATGACGGGATGATTTGCTTGACAAAAGTGACGGCCGACAGCGCGCATTGCAAAGTGGAAACGATCGATCAATAAAGCGACCCTCTTTCGTTTTTCATCATCGTCGTTCTTTAGGTTTGATGGGCGATGATGCGGGTGGCTTTGCTTTTGGGGGATGCTTCGCGTGATGCTTCTCGACTTACGTGAGGGAAGATGCCTCGGAGTGGCTGTTTGTCGGTTAAACTCACCTGAAACAGAAAGATAAAGGCGCGATTAGACAACTTGTTGAAAAAAAGTTCAACCAACTTATACTAACAGCCTATTCCCGATTATTCCGAACCACCCGACGGCAAACAAATGAATCAACCGCTGATGAGTCAAGAACAACAACACGAAACTATAGGCATACACGCATAGGATGTCACAATATTGCACCAGATTCCAGCGCGCACTGATCGAGCGTTGAAAAAAACAAGAGGCGTGAGAATCATAAACTTTCGTGATTCATTGGCCATCATCGGAAATATTCGTATACGGCGAACTATAGACTCTGCCCTGGCAGCAGCGCATGCATCTCAATCAAAAAGCAACAGGGCCCACGTCATCGCGCAAAAGCAGCTGGCTATATGCGCGCGATGACTGTTCCTCTCAATGTGGTGCGCGCGGGAGATGAAAAGCTCGCTTCGCGGTGACCAAAATTTATCAATCGCGAGCCTCGCACTTGATTTTTTGCCCCGTCGCGAGATATTATCGTCATATGGGAGGGTATTTTACGAGTTATGGGGCTTTATGGAAACTGCAATCACGATCGATCATTTTTCAATTTGAACTTCTGTTTTCGAGTCCCAAGTTCAATGACCCGAAATCCCTATTCGCAATTACGATACAAAGCCACAAAAAAATCAAAAGCACACATTAAAACGTTGTCAAAACGCTGAAGCCTCGTAATAATTCGGCAAAGCAGCAATATGTAATTCCTCGCAGATCTTCGCAGCTTCTCATCTCCGACGACATACCAGAGCAGCGATAGCCAGGCAAAGTTCACGGAATCCGTCCGTCCGGGTGATCAATTCGGCCGCGCGATAAAATTTATCGTCTCTTCGCATATTCGACCGGCTATATACTCTCCCATACGCGCGTTGCTGTGCTATACGCGTGTGAGTTGCTCTTTCGGAAGAATCCGCGACCCCGATATGCTTATACGAGTCGCGCAGGTCGGGAGGAAGGCCGACGCTGTTCGACGTCGAGCGGAAGGAGAGCGGAGCGGAAAGTGGGTATTTTTAGCGCTTACACATTGTTGTTGACTGACTGACTGACTGCTATACTACGCGCATGCAGTTCCCTTACGCTACTATCGTGGCTTTCATTCAGTTTTTTTTCCTCTCCTCTTTTAAAGACTCGCCGACGAGGTCGTGATTGACGGTTGTCGACTTAAGTTCGCGACGACAACGATATGCATCTGGGCTAAGCATTGATAGGCTCCGCTGCGGTGATCGCGTTGGCAGTACTATTTTTCAAGGGAGAGAGAATCATTCATGAAGAGTGACGTGAGAGGTTACACGGTGTGTAATCGATGATTAGTACATTATCACAATGCGTTGCTCATAGCGAGCTACTCGGTGACTAAGCTGCAGCCGAAGAAACACCGCGAAAATATCCGCTAAACGGCGATGATCACGTTCTTTTGCTTTATTTTTAGAGCTGCTGGGAAGAAGGATGATTCTCCGTTCATAGAACTCGGATGTCCATTAGTTTTTATGCGCCGTGTTGACGAATCTCCGAGGCTGATGAATTGAGCAACGTTTCGCAGATCAGAAATTAAAGCCGGCGATTATCGGAACGATGGGAAACATTCTATTAGCATGAGGTTCTCAGTAAATACAGATGAGCGTAGACCAGACGCTTTACCGGATGAAATTCAATTTGAGCTGTAATTCGTATCGCGCTGGTACATTTAACATTTTATCCAGAGAATCTAGTTCCTAATGAAGAACGCAACGTCCACAAGTTTCGCTCTCGTCTGGATCGATCCGACCGTTTACGGCAAAAAGACTTTTTTACGATTCCTTTGGATCAAGTTTTTATTTTTTTGTTTCACTTATATCTCGCTTAGTTTTATCGGCAGATACTGGACCTTGGCAGTTTAGCATCAGGCGCGTCAGTGTCGAAATTTAACTTTATACAAATTCAAGAACTTTTCTCAGAACCTTTTTCCAAAATCGGTCGATCGTTCGAATTGCCGCTGAAATATGGCTGTATTTTTGTAAATAAATGATTCTAAAACACGTTTCATCCAAAGTATACTCATCACGGATTATTTTACATCCTTTCGAAGCAAAAATACATATCTCGAAGCTGAAAAGCACGATTACGCACTTGCGCGTGTGTTTTCATCTCTCGAAAAAATAAAAAGAAAAGGAAAAATGGCACGCATGTATGAACACCCGAGAAGTAGCCCATCCGGCGTTTCGGTTAGCTCGCCCGGTTATATACACGGTTCACGGCTCGGGTCGCGGCCGCGCGCCAGATAACGAATTCATTCACAAGCGCTCTCTCTCTCTCTCTCTCTCTCTCTCTCTCTGTCTCTCTTTCAGCGGCGATTCATTCGCATTATCGGTGCGCCGACACAGCGTACGCAAGACGCGTGTGTCGAAACGACCGGACGCTCCATTGATTTTCCTGGCGACCTTTCACGACGCCGATATTACTGCTGCATCACGATTAACGCCGTATCATGCTAAGTGGCTGAGGAGAATAGTATTATGGTCGCCGCTGCTCATTGCTTTTAGGACAAGGTATGGGGCACAAGTTTTATTGCGGACATTTTATCGTTCAGCAAGCATGTAAGTTGTTGTTGAAACACGCATAAAGCAGTACAGCGAATAGCAGTGAGTGCCAAAATTTTGTAGAGTATGTACGAATTTATCGGCCCAGGCGCTCTTATCGTTGCATATTTAAAGCTTTAACAAAGTTTGGATTACCAAGCCGGAGCGTGATGTATCAGCCGAGCGTAAAATCGTAAACTTTATATACGACCGGCAAATTACACATTAAAATAGTCTTAAATTTCGGACATAAAAGACGTACCTTAAAACATTACCGAAATACGTATCACACGAAACGCCAATATTCGTTGGAATACACACAGGCGGTTCGAAATCATTCAAGGATTCATTCCGCTTCATATATAATGCATATGCGATATTACTTTTTAAGTGCTTTGGTAGACGCGCGAATTTCGTTACCGTCACTTTCCATATCTAAAAGCATACGAATATTAAATATGCATTCTCGTTCCTCCTATTCAATACACACCTTTTCACTAGCAACGAATCACTCAAGCTGCTCTCGATCCATTTATTTTTCAATATATAGAGCGCGCAATAAAATGGAAAAAATATAAGATAAGAATAAAAGGAACTGCTGCGAAGCATGAGCTATTGGCCGTCTTTTCCAGCTCGGTCGAAAGAGTTCTAGGACGCGAGGAAGGTGTATACGCGCACGGGAAGTGGAGAGAGAGATAGAGAGGGAGAGATAGAACAGGAAAATCGATACGAGCACGAAAGAGCCAATGGGAGAGAGGGCGAAGGGCCGCGCAATAAGACGCGTGTGTATAAAGGGTGACTCCTGAAATGCGTACAAGTGTTCTTGCTGCCATTTTCCCCCTTTAATGTAACACGAAATATATTCCGTTCAGCGATTCTGAAAAGCCACACCTATTTGTCATTGCTTTTCCCATATAAATCATCGAAATTTTCGCAAATCATACATTATTCGTCGCACAAAAGCTCGACTTGTAGCCTCATCAGTGTATGCGCAACAACGCGCCGGATCATCAGCTTCTATTTATTATTCAAAGCGCGCGCGCAATCATCATCCTCGAAATATCCAAAACAATAGAAATTCTCGTAAACGCCCGCTACGCCAATATCCAACGAGAGCTCAAATGAAGCAAGCTACAAAGCTCTCGGAATTATAGTCGAAAGCTCGAACATCGAACTATGGCTCGCTGTAGCAAACACTGCAGAGAGAACTTTCCGGACTACCCCGTATAAAAGCAGAGCAGAGCAGCAGCAGCAGCGCCGTCGGAAAATCGCATCCCATCGGAGCCCACGACCGTGGGTCGATGCGTCCTGAGTGACGCAGACGCCCACACAGAGAAAAAAACGTTGAATTTACTGTAGCGACTTAAGTACAACTACAGAGGGCGCCCCTTCAGTCAATGCTACTGCAGACTTCAGTAAAATCTACTGAACTGTCAGTTTCGGGTGACATGAGCATCGCTTAAGTTAAAATTATTTGTCGCGCTTCAGTAGAGATTATCATTTACAATAAAGAAGCAGCAGTGTTTGGGAATTACCACAATCCTAGACAATTTTATATTTCAATGAATACCCAAAGTTTCAAAGTTCATATGATATGCATGCAGTGAGCTTCATGTTACTTGACCGTACCAAGTCATCAATTTTTATTCAATCACGTCATACTATCTGATTGAAGAAATTATTAGACATTGTGCATATTAACATAATAATAGTGCAAAATGCCTTGCTCAACAAAACTAAAGTAAAAAATGAACCCATTCGAATATTAATTGTGGTTTCGAGTACATTAGATACGAATTTCACATTTTGCTTGGTGTCTGCGATTTTGGACCAAAATCTCAAATCAGTCAATTAAAGTAATAACACGATAAAGATTGCTTGAATTTATTAATCAGCTCTTAACATTTTCAAAAAGAGCACATATCAATAGTTTTTGATTTACAGTTCAAAAGTTATTAGAAAATTCTTATCTTTCAAAATACAACGCAACATGGCGGGAGTGCGGATGCCTCCCGATAAGTGTGTCACAAATTTTGCGTGTCATAGCAATAAAACTTCAACAACATTATTTTGCATCATATATGATGCAGTATATCATTTTAGTTGTTTAGCACAAAAAACAACCGATATCTAATTCATAAGTGGAAACTTAATAGTGTGCCCAGAACATAGTGACACAAACCTAACCTCAAAAATAGAAGAGGAAGGTTTAGACGATGCAATAAGATTACTGATTGCACAAATAAAACTGAATAAAACGGAAGAAATAAGGAGAGATCTACTACTTGAAGTTTCAACAGCAGAACAGGATGAACTTGACATCAATATTGAAGGAAAGTACAAGCTAATAAAAAATGAAAACCTTCTTCTGAAACAGTTAGTCAGCGAATTGAAGGAAAAAAACGTATTACTTAGAGAAAAATTGCTAAATAAACAAAATGAAAGCCCTGCGGCTAGTTTTTCGTATGCAGAAGTTACAAGTTTTCCTAAACTGTTACAAAAGAAAGTGCCTAAGATAACTGTAAAAAATGTGAGTAATAAAGCAGTGAGCGTCAAAAAGAAAGTTATAGAGTGCTTAGTTACTGAAAAGAAGATACAAACAAAAAATTTGTACGTAAACAGAAAAGAAGAACTTGTTATCAATGGCTTGAATAGTGAAAGTGCAGTGTTGACTGAATCGGTTTTGAATCATAACCTTGAAGGTATGTGTGAGGTTAGGAAAGATACGTTGAAGAATCCTAAAATCAAAATTGTCGGAATCGACAACTACAGTAACATGGAAATGGAGGACATAGAGGATGATATAAACATGAGAAATTTTGGGAGTTTTACTAACAAGGGGCAAGTACTACATATGTACAAAAGTAATTACAGTGGCTTAACTAGAGTACTGATGGAGGTTCCTGCGGACATATACAAATTCATCAAGGAGAATAAAAGCAGGATTTTGTTGGCTACCAAAATTGCAAAGTACATGACTCTATAAATATAAATCCATGTTACAATTGTGGAAGATTCGGGCACA
>QLYP01000928.1:6648-29361 GCA_016647725.1 Nasonia giraulti | reverse complement strand
TCTCTCTCTCTCTCTCTCTCTCTCTCTCTCTCTCTCTCTCTCTCTCTTTCGCACGCGCTCACTCATACGTGCACGCTCACACATACTCTCATATACACCAAGTGATCTCGCCGCTCGTGCATATGATGGCGCTCGCGACTTTCTGGTGTGTATCCTCTATACCACTACGTAGCGCAAATGTAATTGTGTCGTCACTACCTGCACTGCTCCACTAGCCGTTCACATTGCAAACCATGCACCTGTTATTTCGACCGTCGGCGTGCAGCCTCTGCTACATGCCGTTAACAGCTGGAGTCGAGCTACGTGCGATGATTATTTATTAATTCGCCTCGTGCGCTATTGGCCTAACAATTCGCTCATACCCGCTAATAATACTTCTAATCCTCTACTAATAAAAATCCTTGTTCGTCGGATTTACTCCGTCGAAACTGATCTTGGAAAAAATTGTGATTCTAAGTTAGTTAAGAATTTAACAGAGTCATTAGGAATCAAGAAAACAAGAACGACGCCATTGCAGTCGCAATCGAATGGTTAGGTTGAAAGACAACATCAAAAACTTTTACATTATCTGACTTAATAAATAAATGACAAGTTTTTATTTTTTGCGCACACTAGATGTCAAAAGTACAACATTTTTTTGATAAATTAGTCCTCGTAGTTTAATTTTGTCTGATGAAAACTTATTTCAAATTTATTCTGATTAAAAAAAAATCATTGTACGCATTACATTATGTAATAAAAATATTGTATAATGAACTTGACAATATTAATACAAGTTATGATATTTGTGTAACTGTGCTTTCATTAATAATCGTTTATAGCTTCGTTTAGAATTACCGTTATTAAATTATTTTATTATTTTTCGCAGAAAGTATTTCATTTAGCTTAGAGTAGGATATTTCTGGATGTTATTTATTAATGCGCGGTAAAAGTCAAAAGTTTTTATGTTTTTAAATCAATCCTCGTAGTTTAGTTTTGCCTGATGAAAACTCATTTCAAATTCATTCTTCGTTAAGAACGATTGTTTGCGATCACAAACAGTATTTTGAAAATGCGTTCATTTAATATAAAACGCCAAGAAATTTTTTTTATTTTTAAAAGATATTATACATTAGATTTTGCAAAACAAGCTGATGTAGTTGTGTCTTACTTGAGTAATAGTTTAGAATTAAGTGTTACCGAAAAGATCGACTGAAGTCTCTAATATTATGGAAAAATTTCTTCAACAATGTTAAGCGTAGATTATCTACTCTCCCAAAAAATAAATGAAATTATAGTGTTTTCGAAAATAAATATGCTGAATGGCTTAAACAAGATGTCGAATTTAATTTAGTGCAAATTGAGAAAAATGCTAGTAAAGCAGGTAAGATATATTCATCAGTATATTATGATTATTTAAAAAACTGACATTTTTTATGGTTAACTTGATTTTTGTTTTTATTTATCTAAAAGTAGTTTTATATTTGAAGGCTAAAAATTATGATGTTATAATAATATTGTAAAATATTTTATTTCTATATATTTTTTGAAGGTATACAAACGACTGAACAAAAATATAAAGTTTCATTTAACAAGGCGTCAGAAACAACAAAAAGACGACGAACTACAGCATTGTGTGGTCAGTTAAGCGCTGAAGAAGTTTATGAAGCAGCGAAAAAAAAATTAAAGTTGGACAATAATTCGCCTGGTGTCAGATTGATTTCTAAGATAGTTGATCCTTATTATGCAATAAATATTGAAAATACGTATAAGAAAAGATCTGATATGCAATTGCCTCCTGAAAGAGCTTTGTCATTAATGATCGATAGTAATTTATCTAAACAAGTTTATCAAACAATAAGAGATGTTGCACTAGAATATGGTCACGATTTTTTGCCACCTTATAACGAGGTAAGATTTTTAAATAAATAGTTGTAGTGCCGATGCTGTTTGAAAAATCTGCAGGCTCTGATAAATCAAATTACAAGATTACAATTTTATTAATTTTAGATAGTGGTTTTTAATAAATATCAAATTAAAATTGATTATTTATTTGTTACTTTGCAATCAAGTGATCTTTTTTTGATATTTTTAAATATCAATAATGCGCGCACTTTTCAAAATTTTTAAGTGAAACAGATTCGTTCAGCTTGGGTCAAACTATTTTTTTTACATAAAAAAATGTTGATTTAAAGATCTTTCTTTGAGAGACCCTGGTGAAAATAATATTATTCACATAATTGTTAATAAAATTTATTAGCTTTCATTAGCTTTTTTAGGTAAATATATTTTCACCTAGGGAACAAAAATAAATTCAAATATAATTTTCATTCCGGCCTTATCCCGCAAAATGACCATAATTGTTTTATTTAGGTTAGAGAAGCTAAAAATGAGTCTTATCCGAATGATTTAATAGTTACGGAAACAAAATGTGAAGTTTATCTAAAAAACTTACTAAGTCATTCACTGAAACTATTATTAAATTATTTAAATCTCAAATTTGATCGAACGGCTACGAACAAATTAGTATTTCTTGGTAAATATGGTTTTGACGGGACAAACGCTAACGTTTATAAGCAAAAGGCTGAAGACAAAAATGCAAAATTCAATAATATTTTTTGTTCATCATTCGTGCCTCTAAAATTATATGATCTGGAAAGTAACTTAGTATATTGGGAAAATAAAAGTTTATCTTCACCAAAGTTTTGTCGACCAATCAAAATTATGTTCGAAAAAGAAACGGATGTTTTATGTATCCAAGAAGAAGAAGATATGAAAAAGCAAATTTCAGAGCTAAAGAACTTTGAAACTACAGGATGCTCAATATCCTACGATTTAAAGCTTACGATGATAGATAGCAAGGTGTACATGGCAAATAATTGTCTTAATTACTTAGGACAATCGTTAGGGTAAATTGATTAAGCAAACATTTCGCCATACGCTATTTTTATGCCGAAAATAACGAGTCGATTATCCACATAGATATCCATGTTCATTCACATTGATTAAACGTGGATATTTGCATGAATTATCTGACTAAATTAATCTACATGAATTCTTTGCATTAATTTCTGAGAATATTTAATTATAACAAGTCTATAACTTGGTGAGACAATTGATTCGTCGTTGAATTTGCACAGTACCATTTAGATGGTACAATCAATATGAACTATTTTGTACCTTAAAAGCTCCTTGTTTTTTATTATCAACCCCGCTTTAATATTATTTGAAAATTTAAGTGAATAGCCTATGCAGATATCCACGTTAAATTAAAGTAGAATCAATATTTACCAGCATGGATAGGTAGAAAATCCACGTTATTCTACCCAATTAGTTTAAACATGTTGGATTGTAAACTTTACAAAATCAACTTCATTTTCATCCAAATATATTTTATCGAAATTAATTTAATTATCTATATAAAAATATAATAATAATTTTAGATTTTCAATGCATTGAATAGATCGTCAAGTCAAAGATGTTTTGTCTGTAGTGCTACTATATCAGAACTGAATAGTTTGGAAAATGTAGTACAAAGAAAAATTAATGATAACGCATTAAACTATGGATTTTCTGTATTGCATACTCGAATCCGAATTATGGAATTGGTACTGCATATATCATACCGCTTAGACATTAAAAAGTGGCGTGTTAGTACATGAATGTGATTATTTGGTAGCTCTATAATCCAAACATTAATTTTGAGTAAATATTAAGACGAAAAATCTGTCAAGATAGAAACAGTAACTAAAAGATTTAATGTAATAGTTGCAAAATCAAATAATTTAAAAACAGATTTCATTAAATGACACCTTAGTTTTTTCTTGTATGAATGTAATTTATAGCGTTAATGATTCTAAGCTTAGAAATTCATTAAATTTATACATTTTTAACTTTTTGACATTATAATTTAGTAGTAAATCTTTTATAAATACGAACAATATTACTAGTTCTATGTAAATAGATTAAGATATGTCATTTTACCTGTTTTTTCTTATCGTAGATTCCAAAAGAAGAACAGGGTATTATCAATAAAAGGAAAAAAATAATACAAGATAAACTATTAAGTCAGTTATGTATATTGGTTGATGCTCCTACTCAAAACTTTGGAAATACAAATGTCTGAAACACAACTAAAATATTTTTTAATAATGTTATTGTTCAAATGTATTGTTTCAAATGTATTTCCTAATATTGTTTCAAATGTAACTGGTAAGTAGTTAGTAAACAATATTAGTAATGTTACTACGGAAGTTTAAACATAAACGCATTCAAAATCATTTTGAGCCAGTGCATCGTTTGTTAACAAATTAATTGTGACTTCAAACGTGCTTAAGTCACTTTTGTAATATGTTCTTAATTTTTATTTTTCGAAGTTAACAATTTATCCATAGGTAAAGATCGCGCGGGAAAATAAACAACCAATTTGTGTGCGAGAATTAGATAGTTACAACGACCAATCTTGTAACAAATGGAATGGTTATCATTTATTTTTGAGAGTAAGACACTGATTAAAATGAAGCATTTTAATTTAACAATTAAAATATAAATAAAATATAGTTTGTTTACAAAAATGTTAAGAAATTGTATGTTGATAGCACTAAAATATATTAAAACTCTTTTAGAATTTGACATCGTCTTATTGAAAAAGTTTCAAACCATTTTGGGCACTATATCAAGTAGTAATAGAATTAATACAGCTGTCATCAAAGAATATTGTTTTCAAACAGCAAAATTGTATGTAAATAAATACAACTGGTATAATATGCCACCTTCGATGTTATTTTGATTCACGGATATGCGATTTTTGACAACTTTGCGTTACCAATTGGAATGATGTCAGAGGAGGCACAAGAAAGCAACCACAAACTTGTAAAACGCTTCAGAGATTTATTTTCAAGGAAAACTTCTCGGTATATAACTCAAATCATATATAATTTTAAGTATTCTATAGCTTTTTTAGAAAAGTATTAAAGTAAATTTTTATTGGTTCTTTTGCATTAGGGTAAATACAAACACAGACATGTTCAAAAGGTTACTCATTAATTCAGATCCTTTTATAACGTTGTCAAAGCCAACATCTCATAAAAAAACACAAATGCTTATCTGAAGATATGGAAAATTTAATTATTATACCATCACATACGCAAGATACGGACTCTGATTCTTATGAATCGGAAGATGAATTAAGATATGAATCAGAAGATGAGTCAGAATATGAATCAGAAAGTGAATCCGTAAGTTGACCAGAAGGTAGATAAAAAATAGATCCTAAGAATTCAAAAGATACAATATAGGTTACTGTTGCCTACAGAACATCATGTACCATATTATTTTCGTTAATGATTATAGTTAAAATTTAAAACTTTATTTTATTATAGGGATGTTATACTTGTACAATTTTTAAATGTCCTTCATTCATTAATAATTTCCTAACCAATAATATATCATATATTGCATTAGATCTAGCCTAAGATCATATATAGGAACATTTATCTTCAACAGCGAATTTATAAAACAATTCATACAAGATCCTATGTAAGATCTGGTTACCATCGCAGAAAAAAAGTTTTTTTTCAATATTTTATTCAAGATCTTATGTCAATTTGTGATTCAAATTAATCGATAAAATCATGGATATAATTTTAAGCAATATCTGCTTTAAGGTCTTGAGTAAGTCCTTACGTAAAATGTTAAGAACATATAACATAAGATTATTCAATATTGTATAAATCTTAAAACGTCGGAAAAATTTAATTACGAAAAAATGTTTACTTATTCAGTGTTTAAACTCTGAAATATTAAGAAAGTAAACAATGTTTGATATATATATATATATATATATATATATATATATATATATATATATATGGGTGGTTCTCTGTAAAATCGAAGATATTCAAATTTTTATTTTTCATTCTTTATTACTTTTATTCTTCATTTGGCTTCGGGTTCTGGCTGGTTAAAGTTTAGGTTTCAAGCAATTTTCGCAATTTTTTCCTATTTTCAATGATTTGTAGCTTATAAGGGATGCATTTTTAACTAAAACTATCCGGATACTGTATTGAGGTTGTCGGAGTCCGGATTAAACATTTAGGTTTTCATATTTTAAGGTTTAAAATGAAAATAAGGTAGCCTCAACACACACACGCACACACACAGACATATATATACATATATACATATATACATATATATATATACATATATACATATATATATATATATATATATATATATATATATATATATATATATATATGGCTTTAAGGGTACTTTTATTAAAAAATACAGAAAATTTTACAAAAAAAAAGTATATTTATGTTTATATTGAAAAATGCTTCCCTGAAGAGCTATGAATTAATTAATTAGTGCTGAAAACCCAATTATTGCCAAAATTGACATCTTTGGCTCCCTACCATTTTGGTAAAAAGTAATTTAAAAATCTGAAAAAATTCCGGTGCACTGGAAACTGTTTCTGGAACATATTTACCGTAGGTTGAAGAAGCAACAAATTTTTGATCTTTGATTTGACCATGAACGGCCTATATATACATACATATATATTTTTGTTATATATAGTATATAAGTTCGCGCTAGAAAATACTGTGCCATCATCTCATTTATTATGGTTAAAAATGTAAAATACAACGATCTAACTTATTATCGGTAAAATCGAAAAATGACATTCTAAAAATGAGGTCAGGTTTTGAGGTGGGACAAAAAATATAGACGTCCGCGGATTTCGTGGGACACGGATTCGGAAACGAGGCATTCTGGCGAAGATTTTCCCAGCGTTGAATTTTTTTTCAAGCATTTCTTTGAGTGAAGTGTGCCCGTGATAACTTTTTTGATTTTCTGGCCCACTGGACGGCGTTGGCTCAAGTGGTAGCACGCGCGCCTAGAGATCTCGGGAGCGCCGGATCGATTCTCGGTCCCGGCGTCTCCTTTTGTGATTTTCTCCTCTCACGTCAAAGTCACACCCCGTTACATGGCGCCCAACTGAATTACCCACAGGCGTGGATAAGGAAGATTTCCACTGTTCTCCAGGAGTTCCACGAAGGAGGAGGAGACGAGGAAGAAACCCCCACCTACAAAACTGATTCTCTCAGGCGGGAAGAGGGCTCGAGCAGATCAGCTGCAGCGGCGCGGCGGCAGCCCAGGGCACTGCGGATTACGACATGCGGTTAAGAAGACGAGTGCGAAAGATGCGGGTATGTACGGTATGTACGAGGTTGGAGACATCGTCGAAGAGCTAGTCGGCGAAGAAGAGTTCCTGCATTACCGGCGATCCTGCGGTGGGTTGGTAGAGTCGAAATCAGGACGATAATCCGACTCTAGCGGGGGGTTGTAACGAAGAACAACGTCCCTCGCTACGCCGGTAATCGAGACAGGATAGAGAGTAACGAAATAGGGCGGCGTTGTGTGATTTTCTCCTCTCACGTCAAAGTCTCACCCCGTTACAATTTTAACTACAAATATCACCTTTCGCAATATTTCAATTCAACATTTTTGTTTTATACATTTTTTCATTCTAATTTTTATTTTTCGAAATTTTTACCCTCACCCATATTTATAATGGTCACAACAAGAGATCTAGAAATGAACTGATAAGATATTACACAATACTTTTTGAATGGAAATCTTTTATAACGCTGCTTTCATGAAATTATTATGCGATTAACATCCTTTGAATCCATATATAGTTGATATCCGTTACTAATAATATAGCAATCATGCAATAATAAAAATATTTATACATTGCTTTTAACAACCACTTGATTGATTGTTTAGTTTTGAAACAATCTTACATATAAAATTTTAGCTCTGTAGCTTTAATAGTTTTTAAGTAGCACCAAATAGTACATTACGATACGTGTGACTTAAATGGCTATTTTTTGTAAAACTGAACCATTTAAGTCAAGAGTATCGTATACAATTTTATAGCACATACTGCTAAAATCCGCAAGTCTCGTCTATTCGCGACTAAAGTAATCCTTATTTGCACCGTGAGGTTAGCGCACGAGCGTAGTGAGTGTGATAAACACGGTGCACAAAAGGACTACTTTAGTCACAGATAGGCGTGACTTAACAGCGGGGTTTAGCTACACTGTGCTATAAAACAAATTGTAAAACAAGTACACGGAGTTGATCAAGAATATTGTTTTTGACGTTACTCGAAAACTATTACAGTTGGAGGACTGGAATTTTTCATGTAAGTTAGTTTCAACTTAATAAAACGCACCATACAGGGAGAAGTGAGAAAGTTAAAATTCTTCATACTTCTTTGTTGCGTCGACACGGTTGCTAGAGCTCCAGCTCTCGGAAAGAAGCAATTTAATGCTCACTTTGGGTGTGATTGGTGTGAGCATCATAGTGAATGGCTTGGAGATAGTATGCGATATCCTGTAGTATTTAAAACACCTAAAGAGAGAAATAAGGAGACGACAATAAATTACATGATGCAAGTACAAAGTATGGTAATTCTAACTCCTATTTATGGCATCAAATCTGTATCACCTCTGATTAATTTACCACAATTTGATATTATTAACGGTTTTGTACAGATTACATGCATTGTTGCTTGCTTGGAGTTGCGAAGCAAACCACTAATTATCTACTGAATATCTTTGATCTGCGAGACCGTGTGAGATTATTGAACACGAGTTATGCGAGAGGGCGGTGTATGCACTAGTGGTCGGTTTTATATCCGTTATCAACGTGTAGCAAGTTGCGTT
This sequence comes from Nasonia giraulti, assembly GCA_016647725.1. Taxonomy (NCBI): domain Eukaryota; kingdom Metazoa; phylum Arthropoda; class Insecta; order Hymenoptera; family Pteromalidae; genus Nasonia; species Nasonia giraulti. The sequence goes on along the minus strand of QLYP01000928.1, from coordinate 20,644 downwards.
GATTTGGGATTTCCCTGTCCTTACCCGACTACGAGAGCAATGCAGCTGTGATAAGGGTGCTGCATAGTGTGTCCACGGGACTATCAGCGGGGAAGGAATATTCCCCTATAGTCCGCACACTCGACTCGCTAGGAGCCGTGCAGCCCGGCGAATACTGAAGGTGTACTAGGATGCCTTCGTGTGGTTGGCCAGATGGAGGGCTCCCCTAGTGTATTACAGGATTCTGCTGGCCTGTGTTACAAGAGGTTACCTCGAGTATGGAGAGGAGTGGTAGAGATTAACAAGGTAGATTCATTTGATTTCATTTATTATAGTAATCTGCAAGGTACGATCTGGAGTAACAGCCAGTGAGACGACTAGAGAAGAAGTAATGTCGCTGCTGCTCGCGGAGCTCCTTTTATACCTGGGTCAGCCCCTCTACGCAATGCTTTATGCGCGGTCGCCATCTGTGTCGACGCTCTACTACTTAATAGCCGCTCGCTTGGTAACTGACCGCTGTCGGTAACTTATCGGTTGTTGCTGACTTACCGATTGTCGTTCTCTTATCCCGGGGCCGTCTCAAGTGAAATGCTTAAATACTGGACTCTGTTCGTAGAAAGTTTATATAGCTGCTTAAAAACAGATATAAACGATACTGATTTAGACAGAGCGGATGAAATGTTGCACATATTTGTATTCAAAACACAACAATATTTTGGAAAGACGGCTATTACTTACAACGCGCATCAATTGTTGCATTTGGTAAAAAGTGTTTACGATTGGGGTCTACTTTGGTCTCATTCCGCCTTCGCGTTTGAATCTGGAAATCATCGATTATTTCAGGCTATTCATTGCGCGAAAGGAGTGCTTTTGCAAATTTTACGATTTCTTAATATTAATTCAAGTACTTTTTGCTGGAAATGAAAGTTTATCCACCTGTATGTGAAATAGTACGGAACTATTGTATTACTATAAAAAAAGTATATGTGCAAAAAAGTTATAAATTAATTAATATAACATATTTTGGAAAAGAAATAAAAATAAGTCTAGAACAATCAAACAAATTTGGAGTATCGGATGACAGTAAAGTATATTATAGAATGGTGAAAGATGGGTGTCTATATGTATCACGAATCTTTGCATTCTTTTACTTTATTAAAGGATAACAAAACAATACAAATACACGAATTCATAGTAGATATTAAATCGAAAAATGAAATAACGATTTGTGAAGAGATACCAGGTTTTCCTACAACTACGGTAGCTATCATTTTTTGAATAAAGTTAAATCCACCAATGATTCGACAGTTATAGCAGTGCGAACTTGTGACATAAAATTTATTTGCGTATACTCAAACATAAATGAGGAACAATTTCTCGAACCAGTACCTAATTTATATTACTATAATATTTGAAAAGGTACAAGATTATAAAAATGAATAAGGAACGTGATATAGTCAAACAAGTAAGTGTGCAACAAAACTAGTTTTTAAAATATATAGCATTATAAGTTTCTTTAACACAAAAAGAACAAATTAAATATTCTTTGAGAATACGTTTTTTGATACTGTTGCAAGAGTTGAAATGATCTGCGTTATTAATTAAGTACATAATATTGTATTATAAAACACTGTCTAAGAAAAAGATAGTTTGCTATCTCCTAGAGGAAGCTTTGTAATAGTAAAATTTTGAGTTTCGTACAAACTTCTAGAAAATACTTTTTGGTGTGTTAGAAGTTCAAATCAAGTGTTTTTAGAAAATGTCCGTATGGATGTGTGTATGTGTGTGTGTGTGTTTGTAAACCGTAATATTTCTGGAGCTACTTCGTCAATATCAATAAAATTTGACATGCATATCTATTTTTATATTTTGAATTCGGGAAAACAGTTATTTTTATGTTCTCAATTATTTTTTTGTGGCCATTTTATGATTTTTGAAAAACACTATTTTGCGTTTCTTTTAATCATCCCATTGTTACAAACAATTAAGCTACAATGCATTTGAAAGAGAATAAAATTATCTACTTTTTCTCGTTTGGTCCTCGGAATCGACCGCTCTGTTCGACAGATAAAATGAAAAAGGTGATTTTTACTAAAGAATGTATATCTCTGAAACTAAACAATATAACCTTACGAAAAAAATCAAGTTGATGGGTCACGTGTCAAACTGTATACCATTCAAATTTCAAGAGATTTGAATACTTATTTTCTCAGTGATAAATCGAAAACTAAAAAAAATGAGTTTTTTGTATGCCTTAATTACGGACGTAAAAAGGCCTTATTGCACTTAAGATTTTGGAAAAGGGAAGATATTTTATGTATTTTGGCTAAGTTTATTGGCTAGCTTTTAAACCCCTATGGTTCTTAATAAATCAAGCTTGAATTGTTTGAAAATTTTTTGATTCCTTATATTTCTAAAAAAATGTAATCAAATGCTTTAAAATTTTATTTGGCGATTCACCATGAAAAAAGCGATTTGCTGTTAAAATTTTAGGCGATTCCATTGATCGGTTTTCAAGTAAAGAGCTGAAATGTAAAAACCAATTTTTCTCACTCACTCTTTAGGATATGGGTTATTTGAATTAAACTACGACTTTAAGCGCGGTTTCGCTGGCATTTAAGGAAAATTTATTTGTAAACATTTAACAAGCATAAATATACTCTATATTAAAAGAAATTTATGTATAAATTAAGTTGAACCTATAATTTAGTTGGAGGAAGCTACGTGCCAATGAATTGACAGCGGTTTTTTAACTGTCACATTAGTCCTAACATCTAAGAACATTTCTACCGTTTTATTTATTTCTTTTGTGCGCCAATATTGTGATATTTCGTCATATATTGTGATAGTCTCGTCAGCATCACCGCCTCCAGCGATGAAGAAAATTTTCATAGCGATAGTGTTAGTGGTGGTACCGCGCGTAGTGACAACAGTATGCACACCGACGACGACGACGACGACGACAGGCAAGGTGCATACAGTGTTAATGACAGTGACGAGAGTGCCGTAGAAAACGAGTATACAACGAGTGTTCGGGGACTGCTTTTCCTTTCCCTATCGTAGAAGAGCGGAATCACTACGTTCGGAGATTTCGCGTGAAGGGTGTACGCATAATCATGCGCGTGTTACAGCCCGTATCGGAAAATGTTTACCCTATTTTATGGCTGGAACTCGTAATACGCGACATTCACGCGTATTTAGTATCTATGGCCTCTGATAGTGATTTGATAGGAGTAACGATTAATAGTGAAAATTTCGCTCGTGGTTCTGCTGGTATATTGCTCCGACCAGTCGCAAATTTTTTCGTAGACGATTTGTGGATGCTCGTTAGCGGTATTACTCAAAGCAATGAAAATTTCGAGGTTGACGATAATTTTTGCATCGAAGCGACGTACGTAGAGGTTCCGCTTGGTACAGGTAAAAGGAAAAGTTTCGGAATAAACGCGAGGTCAACGCTCTTTGATCTCTATCGTATGAAATCGTGATAACTTGTGCTTACCTCGGTCATTAGTTGTTGGCGAGGCATTTCTTAACTTAAAAGAAGACGTAACTGACGCTGCGAAAAAAGTATGGACGGTCATACGCGATGGACGTCGTTCGTTACAAAAAGACCGCGCATTAATGTTAACCGCCGCAGCCAACGTTATCACACCTGCAAATGGCTGTGGATTTCGCGAAATTGAAAAATTTCAAAACTATTATGCGGGTAAAAATATAGCGGTCGTCGTGTAAGATAGTAATTCTTTTGGTACTGGCGAGCCACCTTTTTTCGACGGACGTGCTACTATACGCGATGTACAATCTTCGAAAATAATTAATATTTCTTACGACGCGAGAGAGCATCATTACGACACGATTTTAAATTTAACAGGTGCCGCGAAGAGTTAATTTTTTTGCGGGTATTGTAATAAAAAATATCATTACGTAGATCAGCACGTGTGTAAGTCGGTATGTCCCGCTTGTTTTGTCATGCCTGGCTGTAAGAAGGATAATGTTCAATTAATTAAATGCAACGATTTGCACAAGACCTCGGGTTCCTTTAAAAAACAAAATAAGAAAGTTTGCGACTTGGTAAAAATATGTCAAACTAGCCTCAAACGTATACACGCTTATCGTGGAAAGCACGAATGCGGTATTTCGTATTGTAAAATCTGTCGTACTAAACACTCGACAAACGACGCGTGATACATGTCTGCTGTGCGTGCACCGAAGCGGCTAATAGAAAACCCGAAAAAGTACCTCTACGTGTTTTATGATCTTGAAACACAGCAAGATTCTTTATTTAAAAATCGAACGGATATGCGTTTACACGTGCCGAATTTGTGCGTTGTTCAACAAATGTGTACAGACTGTCTGACGCGTAGTGACTTGAGCGAGCGCTGCGAAACTTGGGGTATACGCGAATATGTTTTTTGGGAAGATCCTGTACGTCAGTTCATTGAGCTGTACATTCGTGAAAAATCAGCGTTCCATCGTACCATATGTATCGCGCATAACGCTAGCGGGTTCGATGCTCAATTCATCTTAAAGTACCTGGTGGAAGAGCATGAAAACGCAAATCCTCAAGTCGTGCTCAACGAAAAGAATATCGTTCTAATACAGTGCGGACGCACGCAATTTATCGATAGTTTGAATTATTTTCACATGCGATTAAGCGCATTACCCGAAACTTTTGGTTTGGTTATTCATCATTCCTGAAAATGAAAATTAGGTCGGGCCTCTACCTGATGAGCGTTTTTACGCACCCGATTCAATGTCGACCAAAGAGCGAAAAGTGTTCTACGAGTGGTACATCAAAACTACGCGCGATTACATATTCGATTTTCAAAAAGAAATTTTAGTGTACTGCCGAATGGATGTTGAGATTTTGCGACACGGGTGTATGGCTTTTCGAGAAATATTTCTAAATGTAGGTAAAATTTGTCCTTTTGCGTTTGTGGGTACGACGTTCGCAGCATATGGGAATGCGAGTTTGACGAGATAAAATTGCGAAATCCCGAGATCGTGGCATACGTGAAAAACCATCCATTAATGAGTCGAATAACTTTAAACCCGCGTGATGCATTTTTCGGCGGTCGCACAGAAAACATTATCCCTTTTTATAAAATCAAAGAAGGCGAAAAAATCAAATATATCGACATTTGTTCTCTGTATCCGTACATTTGTAAGCGCGGAAAATTTCCGATCGCTTTCCTTCGCTCTTTGCCGCTCTTGTTGCGAGGAAGCGCGCACCACTGATTGTAATCACGGACAAATATCGGAGCACGAATTTACGGGTGTTTGGGTGTCCGACGAGCTGCGCAAAGCCGTTGAAATTGGGTATCGCATAAGCGAGATACACGTTATTTGGCGTACGACACTACGCAGTTCGACGGAACAAAAGGGGGTCTCTTTGCCGAGTACGTAAACTTATTTTTGAAAATAAAACAAGAATCATCCTCGTGGCCTAGCTGGTGCATCGACGAGGAGATCAAAGAGCGCTATTTAGCTGAGTACGAGCAAACCGAGGGTATTGTACTGGACCGTGAAAAAGTTACGTATAATCCGGGGTTACGCGCTGTAGCAAAACTCCGTTTAAATAGTTTATGGGGTAAATTTGGGCAGCGGACAAACATGAAACAAACGAGAATTATTAAAGAGCGCGAAAAGTTGCTGCAACTGTTATTTTCAGCCGATAAAGAGGGTTTCGACATCTTACCGGTCAACGATGAAACCCTGTACGTAAATTGGTAGTTTAGAGAAGAAGCTGCAATACCCACACCTTATACGAATGTTGTCATAGCCGTGTACATAACGGCGCAGGCACGACTCGTACTCTACGGTTACTTGGAAAAACTTGGGGAGCGCTTACTTTACTGCGATACGGACTCATGCATTTTTGTAAAAAATGAAAACGACCCCGACGAATATGAGCCTCCGATAGGTAATTTCTTGGGGGCTATGACGGACGAGTTAAGGAGTTATGGAGATGGTACGTACATTGAAACTATGATGTCCGCAGCGCCAAAATTGTACGCTTTTCGAGCAATCACCCCGAGCGGTAACGCTGTAGAATGTTGTAAAGTTAAAGGCATACGTCTAAATTATTGTAATTCTCTAAAGATGAACTTTGATAGCATAAGATCTCTAATCGACGATGAATTCGATGAAAATGAAGAAGGCAAACAAACCATCAAAGTAAACTTTACATCGATAAGGCGTACAATTATGCACGACGTTGTGACTCGCGATGAATTTAAAACTTACAGCACTGTTCTGAAGAAAAGACGATATATTTCGAAAAATTGTCCTCTTCCTTTTGGTTATAAAAAAAAATCATCCATCCTAATGTGTATGTACATCGATAAATATGTGAATAAAAAAAAACCCTACCAATACTTCATATTTATAGACTTGAAATATATGTAATACTAGAAAAAAGAAATAATTATCTTGATTTATCCAAAAGCAGCTGATTACCGCGAGTGATAAGCTTATTGCCGCGTATGATAAGCTAAAATCTGCGTCCGCGGAGTTTAAGCTGATCTCGCGGGAAAGCAGCTGATGACAAGGCAAGCAATAAGCTGCCAGCAATAAAACTAGAAAACAGTGTTTATTTTTGTCAGTAACAATTATGGATATTCGCTGGAAACATCCATTTACGTGCATCGTATCGGGGCCGACGATGTGCGGAAAAACCGTATTCGTAAAACGCTTCCTCACTAATCTACACAACGTGTGTGTCACGTTTCGATCGTGTATTATTTTACTACGGTGAATGGCAGGAGTCGTATCGAAATGAATTTAAAATACCCGGTAGTCAAAGTATCGAGTTTCGCGAAGGCTTACCACAGCCCAGCGACTATTCCAACGATAATGATAAAAAAAAGTTGTTGATTATCGATGACTTGATGCGCGAATCCTCGAGTAGTGTGATACTCGATTTATTTGTACGTGGCTGTCATCACAAAAATATATCAACTATTTATCTGTGTCAAAATCTCTTTTTTACAAGGGCTCGAATCAGCGTAATTTATCGCTCAATTCGAATTATATCGTACTCTTCAAGAACCCTCGAGATCGTGCTCAAATACGGTACTTGGCGCGGCAAGTCTATCCGGGAGATCCTAAATTTCTTCAAGAGGCGTACATGGATGCGTGCAGTCAGCCGCACAGCTACCTGCTCTTGGATCGTAAAAGTCGATAAATTATGATTATTAAAGAGGGCGAGCACTGCTTATAAAAATCAGTCTCTCAGTAGCGATGGCTAAACTAATATCACGCAGTGATCCACGCATCGTTTGCGGAAAACATTTTTCAAAGAAGCACGTCGCGCTCCTGAACGCTCTTTGCCACGCAAACGCTCAACAGCGTGACGCGCTTTTACGTACAGCCGATAAAAATCTTATAAAGTGTATCGGCAAGTGCGCGCTCAACGTTTTGCACGGTGTAGTGGAAATTAAGGAAAACCAAAAGCGTCGACTAAAGAAGCACAAATAAGTCTTGCGAAAACTCATTGACGTGCCGTCATCGTCAGGTGCAGGCAATAAACAAACTTGGAAGCGTAAAAAACGTGCTATAATTCAGAGCGGCGGTTTTTTCTTACCACTGCTCCTCGAGCCACTCATCAGTACGATTTTTTCAAAAATTTTACACTAACGACATGGAGCACGCGCGAAAAATGATTATTGTACCGGAGGCGATGGCCGAGGGTTTACAAAATATCACGCAACCTTCGTCAGTGCACCCGCAGCAGCAGCCTCCACCTCCGCCCCTACCGACCGAGGGTAGTGTACAAACACCCGGGGATAATTTATCATGATTAGACACAGAAATGTACGAGATTCTTAATTCAAAAAAATTTACCAGTGAAGAAGAACAGTGTACAAAACTACTTGCAAACGCTGCGTAGATTTCTGTTCTTTAAGGAGAGCGAGCAGGTCGAAGAGCCTCGCAATGAGAATCTCGCGACGCCTCTGTCCGAAGAATCTATTATCGAAAGTATGCCGAAAATTAATCAGAAGAAGGCGCGTTTGCTGCTAAAATATTGGTAGGCTAACGAGCCTGATAGCCTCAAATGGAATAATACAGGCAGTGTTATCATAGATGGTAGTCTTGTGCCTCAATCGAATATCGCAGACTTACTGAGCGATGTATTGGTGAAGGAAAAAAAGGGCGACCAGTACGAGCCGCCTGCTGGACAATTTCAATTTGCAAAGTTTATCGCCAGCTCCGAAACACCGGATGAATCCGTCGCCAATACTAACATCTCCAAAATGATTAGACAAATATCAACGCGAATAAAGGCGGGAAAACGCAAAAATGCTGGCCCAGTAGCTACGTCACCGCCGGCGAGTAAAGTTAGATACGAGTCGTAACCACCACCAAGACGATCGTCGCATCAAAAAAGATGGTTAAATCTACCAGTATGAAATTTGAGAAACAGTACTACGATCCCGGACACGAGGCTGGCTACGCGGGAGCCCGAAATCTTGTTCGTGTCAATACTCGAGGAAAATCTTTAACGGGCAGAGAAAAGAAGCACATTTACGAGTGGTTGAGTAACCAAGACACGTACACGCTTCATCATCCGATACGCAAAAAAATTTCTAGACTGCATTATAAAGTCACCAACATTGACGATGTTTGGGAGGCTAATTTGTGTCAATTGACAGCGCTCAAAGAAACGAATGACGGCTTCTGCTATTTACTCGTCGTCATGGACGTTCTTAGTAAATTTGTGTGGGTCGAGCCCTTACGCGATAAAACAGCTCAGGCAGTCGCTACAGCTATTGAAAAAATTCTCAAACGATCGGTTAATCGTGTGCCTCAGTGCTTACAAACGGACAAGGGAAAGGGGTTTACAGGTAGCGCTGTCCAACAAATTCTTAAGAAATACGACATTTCTTTTCGCACCGCTCGAAATCCCGATATCAAAGCAGCCGTAGTTGAGCGCGTGAATCGCACACTAAAAGAGCGTATGTGGAGGTATTTTACACATCGCAACACCAAGCGCTACATTGACGTGATACAGAAAATTGTCGATGCCTACAACACCACGATTCACGCATCTACGAATATACGACCTGCCGACGTTAACCTCCGCAACGCGTACAAAGCCCGCGCCAACGTGGAACAAAAGCTCCACGCCCGAGAAAAGAAGCACCCGATACAGCCTAAATATAGGGTCAATGACTACGTGCGTATCAGTCGATCCAAGGGCACCTTTTCGAAAGGTTTCGAAAAAAACTTTAGCGAAGAAATTTTCAAAATCAAACGTGTAACTCAGAGGCAGGATCTACACATACGAATTGGAAGATCTTAATGAGGAAATGATTGACGGATTTTTTTACAACAAGGAATTGGTGCGCGTAGGCGCCGCCCGTATGCTAGCCGATCAAGAATTCATAATTTAACGTGTTATTAAAAGCAAGGGTCGAGGAAATAAAAAACAACTGTTTGTCAAGTGGTTGGGATATCCTGATAAATTTAACTCTTGGGTAAAGGAGAGCGAAGTCAAAGGCATTTCAAATATGGATAACGTGGACAAGTTTTATTTAGTGTTACCGAGTAACAGCAGCTTACGATATTTTTCCGATAACGCGACGACTTGCTACACCACACATCTGTGCCGCGAAATAAGACTGACTGGAGATTGGCATCTGGGCCTAGCCGAAATTCATGTACCGCACACTGTTATGCATATTCAAGAATCCGAGGCGTAATACACTTTTACGCTAGGCGGTGAGACCAGCAAAGACGGCGATCAGTACTACAATTTTCCTCATGGCGTATACGAGAGTGTGGATCAACTGGCCGAGGAATTAAACAAAGCGCGAGATTTTCGACAGCATCAAATGCTCGCACCGACCGAATTTCTGAAAGGTTACTACATCTTGAGACGTACTTGTGAATGCAAAGATCCGCATTATACGACATTTAATGAAAAAATTCGTCGTATATTTGGATTCGAAGACGCCATCTACAGACAAACATGGACTTTTGTAACATCAAATTTGGGTATAAACAATAACGTGGGAAGCAGACCCTCCTGTTTGGCACGTGCCGTACCCGATCAACTTTACGTTTATATGGACATATGCACCCCGTACACAGTCGGTGATACACAAGCAGCACTTTTGCGTATAGTATCCTTTGAAAACTCAAAGTACAAATTTGGCACATACATGGTTAAGCAGTTTGCACGATCCATTACATTCCACTGTTGCAGCACTCTTTTCAAAATATCTTACTCGATATAAGAGATCAACACGGGAAAAAAATACCATTCGAGTACGGGACACTGACGGTTACGCTTCACTTTAAGCGTAATCTGTAGGTATAACAAAATTTTAACAATGAGTCATTATACGCAATACTACAATGAACAAATCGGCGGCGGCGCTGGTGTAAAATCCGTGTACGCAGGAGCACCTTACCAGCGAGGTTCGGGTATTGGAAGCTTTTTCGGTTCGATTATTCGCCAAAAAGCGCCTTATCTTGCGCGTGGTGCGAAAGCAGTCGGCAAAGAAGCTCTTCGCGCGGGCTTGAACGTAATCGACGATGTCACCAATAACGGAGCTAATTTCAAAGAAGCACTCGGCGAACGGCTAAAAGAGTCGGGTAAAAATTTGAAAAGAAAAGCGAAAAACAAACTCGATAAAATGATCACTGGCAACGGTTATATAGGGCTCGTTGCCAAACGTAAACCGCAGTCGAAAAAGAGCCGTGCACCGGTGCGCACCGCGTGCCGTAAGTCAAAAGCCAAAAAGCGAGCAAACGGCGTGAAGAAGAAAGTACAGCGAAAATAGAAGAGAAGGAGCGGCGTTAGAAGTATGACAGATATTTTCGGACCTAAAAATTAATAGCAATGGCGTACCTACACGCGTGCAGCGGTGAGGGCATGAAGAGCGAGCTAGATCTCTTTACTCTTCCTCTAACTCAAACATCAATCGAAAGTAGCGCTTATCTCTACTATAAACCTGTTTCGTCTCTCAGCGACGATGGTGACTCACCCTTGGAATTTTTAATTCCGAGTTCAACCGATCACTACATCGATCTGGCACACATAATGCTGCACTTGACAGTTCAAATACTATCGGCTACTGATACACCCGTTGAAAATCTCAAATTCGGGCCTGTGAATAACTTTATACACTCAATGTTTCATCAGATTCACATATTTTTTAATCAAAAGTTAGGCTCACCGCGAAACAACGCGTATCCGTACAGAGCCTACATCGGCTATTAAATTATGCTTATTTATTATTGCTAATTAAATTATGCGGCACCAAGAACGTGACTCTGGACGAAAACAGTTGGGACATCTTGAAAGACCAGTTTGACGCTATATCGGCTTATTTTAGCAATTCTTATTCGTTTTACCACGAATTCGGTCGTCCTGTTAAAGTCTTTCTGACAAATCACGATTTAAACTTTTCGTCTTCGTACGGGACAAAGTCAATCTTGATCGACGAACGCCCGAAAAAACCCCAGCCAAGCGAGGAAGATGAAATCAGTCAGCCCGTTTGTAAGAAAATTAAAACATTCAACAACCCACCGGGAATGGTCATGCAACAGCCGACATTCGAAGGAATACGCGCCTACAGATCGTTGATTGATCAACGTCTCGATTTTTTGAAAACTTTAGTTGGCAAGGTGAATCGTACGTACGACTACATTCTCGAATATCTGAAGATCGCACTGGAAGCTGAAGAGCCGCAAAACCTTAAGAACATTTTAGCCGATTACAAGAGTTTTAAGCAGTTCTACGCGCAACATAACGTCGCTATCGAAGGCGCCGTACAGGATAAAATGATCGACGATAGCAGTGATAACTTTAAAGAACAATATTTAAAAATCATTTTGTCCGAAATTTGTGCTAGCGAGCTACCATTTGTAGCAAAAGACTGTTACAGAGAACGCTATGAAAAGCCACATACAAAATTTGAGAAATTTCGCAGGTCCAATAGAACAGATAATCTAAACGAAAGAATAATCTTTGATAATAAATACATACCCATACGAGTATAGTAACGCCTTTCCCCCTCTCTTCATACTTTTTATTTTTGGCTATAAAAGCCCTGAAATATTTGATTGGTCTCAATCAAATTCAGCACGGCAATCAAGCTGGGTCCGTGGCAGAGCTCTTAAAAGGCTGGCTACAAGCCACTTGGCGAAGATAAGAAAAACGAAAAAAAAAGAAGAAAAGAGTTCTAAGTCAATGCCAGAAACAAAGAGCTACAAAAAATTTTAATTTATTTTGTATAAACAATCGGCCCTTTTTAGGGCCACCAACAATATTTCTTACGTAGAACAAAATTTAAAGCATGTCATAATGGTCAAATACATTATCACTTACAGGTGATACGTACTCTATAAGAGACTACACATATAGAGTAACACATGCATATCTCTATCAGACAGGGGAAAATACCGCACACAGCTTACACACCTGGAGGGGAAAAACACCTTCAGACATTTCCCCTCTTACGCTATAACGAACTAGCCTCCCCCTATGCAGCCAGAAGTCGATGGGTTGGGGAGCGCTCCCCTATACATCACCCCTCCAACGCTATAACAGGCTGGACCCGGTCTCTCCATAGGGAGCTTCTAACTACTCATGTCTCGTCATTCGGAAGGTGACTTTGACACCTGGACATCGTCGACTGGAAGCGAAAATTTTATTTTTATTTAGTCTGTGTGTGTGTGCGTGTGCGTGCTTCTGCGCGCGTATGTGTGTCTGTGTGTGAGAATGTAGACCGAGAAAAAAAATTAGATTTTAATTCGAGTTTATTAGTTTATTAATAATACACTTTGCATTTAACAGGGTTGAACTGTCATTTTTTCCACATAACAATGAGTAAATAAATATAATTACCTAAATTTTTATTAAACTAAATTTAATTGTTGTAATAATAAAGTTGTGACAAGACACGAGTCTCGCACATGTAAATACGTGTGAAGGCGGCCGCAATAGACGCGGCATGCGCAGCGAGCGCGCGCGCGCGCAACGAACGAAAGGCGAATCCGCACGACGCGGATTGAGCGCACACGCGGCAGCCGGCGAGCGACTCAGCGCCAGGCGGTGCGCCGTAAACGCACCTATACACATCCGCGCCGCGCGCCTTTATAAGGCGTATCTCGCGGCGCAACGGGCAGTTCTACTCGAGCTCCACTCCGGGTAGTATCGTGCGCAAACGTTACTACAAGGAACAGCGAGAGATAGACCTACGCCGACGAAATCGTCTCGTGAGCCTACGTGACGATTTGGTAGACGAGCCAAAACCAGAAACTCTTTTTTCATAGTCTAGTAAATCATGGTATAATTGCCTGAAGAGGAGCGTACAATAATTTTCTAAATCTAATCCAAAGAATACAAAAGAAAATATTAAAAATTATAAATAACAGTCACTTTACAATCAAGACCCTCCTCTTAGTCTCAGTAAGGCAACTATTCCAATTAGAGGCTGTGTCTTTCCATTACGTTACATTCAGAAACATATTTACTAAGAGCACTAGCAATATAAGAAATAAGATTATACCTTTGGCAAAAATAAATAAAACTGTAAGTAAAAAGAACAACTATTTTGTAACTATTACAAGATTTTGTAACATATACAAGATATTAACTGATGATCGAACAATTCAATAATATGTAAAGTCACAATAAAGAAAAGATATGTATTATGAACGAAAATAAACAAAAAAATAAGTTCTAACACACTGTTACTTAAATTTTGCAAGAAAATTCTATATGTATAATCAAAACTCTGTATTTGTACATTATATTAGTTTTTAAGTTTATTTTTATTAGATTATGAGTCAATTTTCTGTACCATCCGTATGTATAAGCAACCCTGCTTGCCTCTATAGGATGCCTTTTTGAGGCATATGTATACAGTCAATAAATACTAAATACTAGAGACTAAATATTACTATACACTGATTTAACTTATTCATGCCCTCAGCGTTTCATCTCTCTCTCTCTCTCTCTCTCTCTCTCTCTCTCTCTCTCTCTCTCTCTCTCTCTGTACGC
>QLYP01000927.1:0-32870 GCA_016647725.1 Nasonia giraulti | reverse complement strand
ATAATGTAATTTTAATGGATTATGATTTAAAATTACATCAAAGGAATAACATTATTAAATTACAATCTCTAGTGCATAATCAACTTTCCTCACCAAGGTATATTATTGTTTTTAAATATTCCTGGTTTAGAAGTAGTTATATCGATGAAAAACCAGAAGAATTTGACAATCCTGTTAATTATAGTTTTGTAGATTTTTGCAATTTACACTGTGATATAGTAGGATGCACCAATGTTGCTATTATACGTTGTGCTTGGTGTAAAAAATCATTATGTTTTAAACACTATTTCGAAGATTATCATTATTGTAAACATTTTATACCATAAAACGTACATAACCATGGAAAATTAGAATAAATTTTGTATACTTATAATAAGAAATGGCTGTAATTATAAGATCTGTAGAACAATATGCATTTCAAATATGCATTGGAAAAATTCAACTAAATGCTTTTATCACGGAGATTATTATTATTATTATTATTATTATTATTATTATCATATATTTATCATTAATATGATATTTATCATTAATATTTATTTAAAATAACTTATGCAATAAATAGTTATTAACAAGTGTGGGACGAGTGTCAATTTATATGAGTCTAGATTATTTTATCATACGTGTTTTGTACATTTTCTCTTACAGAGGGCGAAAAAGCCATTTTTAACACTCCGTGTATGTACTTCAATATATACTTATATTTATTTTGTGTTAGGGGTGGTTCAGCCCCTCAGGTGTAATATTTATTAAAGAATCGGAAGACTTTATTGTTTTTTTATAAATGTTAACACATTTTTTCGAATTTTTTTAGTCGCTAAAAACTTGTTTTATTATATACAATTTTTTTTGTTAATTTCGTCCGCCATATTGGATCAGCCATTTTAAATTTTCAATATCTGATAACAGATTCGTAAAGAGCTACCTCGAAAACCCTTATATACGAACTTCCTACGAAATTTTATGAATTAAAGTACGTACTTATAATTATTTTGTGTAAGGGGTGGTTTATAAAAAATATTACCCCTAAGGGGGGTAATATTTTTTGACGTTAAAGTTGAAGTACCCCCTAAGGGGGGTAATATTTTCTAAAAAGCCGAAAGACGTCAACTTTATTTTATTATTGTGGATGTTTTCAATTTTTTTAGGCTTTTGAAACTTTTTTATTATTAAATTATGCCAAAAAATATATGTTTTCGACTCCTAAAAAATAGGGGATGCCACCCTTACTCTTCAAATCACCATGAATTACTTGCTCTTGTTGTAAGAAGTATCCTCGAATTTGTTTCGTTAAAAAATATTTATTTTAAGACGAGATATTCAGAAAAAAACGCTTTTTGGGGGTTAACTTTGGGGGCCGTTTTCACCCCCTAAATACGCTTATGAGCCGATAAGAAAAAATACGTGTCTCTTATTTTCACATGTACTACAACATATCGCAAAATCATTGAAAACGGTGAGGTCGGGTTCGGGTACCTTCCTTGTTAGTGCGCTACTCTCTCTCTTAGTGCGCTACTCTCTCTCTCTCTCTTACCTTTCCCTACTGTGATGCTTCGCGTGCGGCTCCTGCCGCCTCGATACTCGCCTCGTCGGGCGTGTACGTGTGAGTGTTGAGTGTGTGTACGTGCGCTGCGTGCGCACGTATGTGTGCTGGGCTTATACTGCGAGTGTGTGTATATGCACTGTCACAATGCCCCCCCGCTTAAATCTTTAACGTAGTTGAAGACGCAAAGCATTTCCGCGTGTGTCGCCTTCGGTATCTTCATTTAATTATATATATATATATATATATATATATATATATATATATATATATATATATATATCAATTAATCTTAATAAAAAGGATTATGTATCAATCGGATTCTTTATCCGGTACTTGTAATTAATATAAAATATGATTCTATTCCAGGAAATATATAAGGATCGGATTATGTATCTTGTATACAAAAATGATATTTTATGATTTTATTTATGAGGTACCTTGTGGTCTCATCTCTCTCTCTCTCTCTCTCTCTCTCTCTCTTTGTTTTGCAATGAGGATATTTCGTAATCGTACTACGTTCTGGGGTGGGTGTGTTTTGTTTTTCTTTTGCTTTTGCAACGAGTAATGGAAATCGCTGTGTTATGTAGTAAAAGGACTGTATTTATTTATTTTTGTTCGCTTACAATTATTGATGCGTTATTTTCCGCATTTTTGTTCTATCGCATTTTCGGTGCTTTTTTTTTTCTTTTGGTTTTGTTTTTATTGCGTTCTACAACCAGAACTATACGTGAAATGAAACGTAAACCTACTCTGCATTCTTCCATACGAAAAAAATTGTCGCTCATGTGCGGCTTTTCTTTTTTTTTTTATATCCGCGTTGTTTCGCTTTGTTTGGCGAGAGACAAAAAAAATTACAGTCGGTTTTGTAGCCGCTCGCGCTTATACATTTCTGTTTTTGGTGCTCCGCTTGATTCGGCGTTCTATTCGTGGTATTGTAAATTATAACTAAAGGAAAAAAAATAGAAAATTGTTTCATTCTAAGCTGGGCGCTCTTACATCTACGGAATGAACGGAGAAATTAAACAATATATTTTGAATTTAACCAAACCTTGGAAGGAAATTTAAAAAAAAAATAAAAAAAGGAATTCACTCGGTCTTATGACCATTCACGCTGTTTGCGGTTGTTATCTTAACTTTACGTATGTTCGGTGTATAACCTCTACCTTAAAAAAAAATTTTAAACATACTTTTCATCCTTCCATTGCCACGCATCCGTCCGTACTTTCATACACGGTCGTGTTCTCACTTTGCACTTTTGCTTACTTCTGACTTATCGCTGAAAAAAAAAAACGAACTGACTATAACTAACACTATTTTATTTCTTCTTATCGTCTTCTTCGCTCTTCGTTTTTCTTTTCGGATTTTTATCCTTGCTCTCAGACATGCTGGACATGTCGATTCCCCGCAGCTCGTTGCGTCGAATGAACTGGGTGTAATTTCTTGGCATCCAAGCTCCTGACTTCAGCATCTGATCTTCGTACGAGGCCTTTACTCGTCGTGCCTTGTCCTTGAAATATTCTCCCATTGGGTCGAGGCTGCTCGCTGGCTCTGACGGTGTAGGTACGGTGGGGAGTTGGAATAAAAAATCTTCGTCCTGTGCGTCTTGCATTTTGCTACACTCTCGTTGCTGTCGGCTTGGACGCCGCGGCGGATGCTTCTGTCCGCGTGGTTTGTTTTCTCTCCGGCCCATTTCTTCGTCGAATGCTCTTTCGTGCCTCAATTCTTCGTCTATTAGCCGTCTTTCTTCCTCTTTCTCACGCTGTTTCTCGGCTTCGCGCTTAGCTTGCACTTCTCTTTGCAGCTCGGGTTTCAGTGCTTCTAGTGTTTTCGTTATCTCTGCCAGTCTTTCGGCTTCTTCTTGGGCTCTTTCCTGTCGGATTAGTTGATCTCTATATTCTTGCTTGTATGCTTCCACCCTAATTAGTAATCGGGCTTCGTCTTGTTCCTTCTTTAGTTCTTTTTCGCGTAGACGCTCGAGAGCTGCGGTGGCTGCGTATCTGCGGCTCTGCTCCTCTCGTCTCTTTTGAAGTTGCGCCTCAGCTTCTGCAATACTTCTTTGACGTTCCTGCTCTGACATGCGACTTGAAGTCTCGAGATTTCTCCTTCTTTCCTGCTCGGCTAGGTACTGCTGCTGGTTTTCACGCAGTTCGCGGAATATCTTGCCGCGGTGGCTGCTTTGTTGATGTTTCGGTGCGCGCGCGCCGGCGTTGGTTTCGGCCGCGCCTGTGGCACTTTCCTTGTCTGTCGGGCTGTTGCCCGTGTGCGCGCTCGTTATGCTATTCACACTTTCACTTTTTGCACGTACCTTTCGGCTTTTCTTTTCGCCTTTCTCCTTGCTGAGCAGCTTCTGGTATCTGAGTAGCTTCTTGAGCACTCTCGGATCGATCTCACTATCGCTGGACGATTCGCTCGAGCTGAAGTTGGCCATTGTTGTCAGCTCTCGAGGTGCGTGTCGTTTGGGCGATCGGTGGGTGATGATGCTGCGTCGGTACCGGCACGTGTTGCTGCTGCGCGCTGAGCGGTGTGGGGAGAGGGGCGCTCTGCTGCTTTTTCGTCTCGGCGCGCTGTTTAGGCGGCCTGCCGGGCTTACATTTGGGCTTTTCTGGTGGTGCGGCGTTGCCGGATTTTTCGGGCTTTTCTTCGCCTGTGAACTCCTTGAGTTCTTTTGCATGGCACGAGCTGCTGAGATTTTTCCCGTTGATATCTTGCAGTGTGTCTTCTCCTATTCTATTACTAATTATATACGGGCCTATATATGGCTTCGCTAATTTTGCGCTTATATCTTTTTGAGCGGAAGACAATATTTTATTCTTTTTCCAAACGAGTTGCCCTATTTCGAAAATGTGTTCGCGTTTGTTTTTATTATAATGCTTTTCTTGCTTACTTTTTTCTTTGTCTACTTGGACTAGAGTATTATCGTGCACATGCACTAATTTCTGCATTCGCTCGGTCCAATCATTTATTTTATCTTTTAAATTGTCAAGCCTGTACCCTCGCTGCTGAATTTAAAATTCCACGTCGAGATGGTTTTTCCGTATTTTTACGATTTAATTGTTCGTTTTGAGCTCTAAGCTCTTCGTACCGTTTTTTTTAATTCCTCCTGTATACCCGCTAATTCTGCCGTACGTCTAATCGATTCATCCAGATTTCCTGGTATTTATGTGTGAGTGTTCCGCGGCGTGCTATTCCCTGCTTCGAAACGACTTGTTTGCTGTTCGATCACGTCCCTGATTAATAAATTTTCTTGCTCTTCTGTTTCCGGTTTTGCTCAAAAATTTGTGACTTCACTCGGGATTCTAATTTTTTTCCCTGACTGTAATCTGACTATCGTGAATTTATTCAAATTCGCGTTTTGTGTGGCTGCGCTCGGCGCTATTTGTGACGCGAAGTTACTATGTGCCATCTGTGATGCCAAATTGCTCTGCGTCATGCGTGATGCTAAATTACTTTGCGCCATTTGTGATGCTAAATTATTCTGCGCCGTTTGTGCGAAATTATTTTCGATCAATGAATCGTTCGGGCTGATTGCCCGGGGTGCTATGGTCCGTTTTGTTACGTTTCTTTCCCCTTGATCCCAAGAATCATCTACGTCATCGGGATCTACTTCTTCGAATTTCTCTAGAAAATCCGCTAATGCTTTGTCGCGTTCTGTACGCGCGTCTTCTAACGTCGCTAGGGTCAAAGCAAAATCTTTTGGTCTGTGCTCGCCTTTCAGCCGCTTGCGTAACCTTTGCATTCTGTCCATTCTCGGTCCGTGTGGGTCGAGTTTAAGTTCTATCAGTGTTTGTTCTAATAATTCATCGTTAATTGTTGTGATGAAATCGTCAAGCTTATGCTTGAACATTGAACCGTGTTCCGACATTCTGTCTTGATCTTATTTGTCAATATACGAGAGAGAAAAAAAATTATAAAGTTTATCTGAATTTTCGCGATAGCTGATCTATTCGAAATTCAGATTAATGAAACACACTTCGTCTTATTTTCACTCAATCATGTTTATTCTATTTTAATCAGACTGGACTGAGTTAAGCATTATTTTTATACTCTTTTCGGAACAACAAAAAAACTTATGAAAAAAAAAACTAATTCGTTTGGCAAGAATAACATATGTCCGTTCTGCTCTACACGGTTCTATTAGAACGAGTCTCAGTTCATCTGAGATCAGTAATCATGCATACATCCACACATGTATATACAGATATACCTCTCACGGCGTTCAGTGGAGAAAATTTTCGGCGTGATATTCGAATATTATATTATTTCAGCTTAATACATTCAAGCTGTGCGACGCTAGGCGCGTCGAGTTCGGCTATTCAGTGTCGAAACTCGACGGCCTGTTTGTTTACGCACTCGGATTAGCCCGCTGGCTCTCCGGTATCGCTATGCCGCCTGTGTTGTGTACTTCGAATGCTCGAGTCTAACTCGGCTTCTACAATATTCGACTTTTATGTCGTGAAGGAATAAATTTCTCTCTATGGATTTATATATCCGGAACTTTCTAGCAAGTGTTTACACTCGCGCATTCCATTGGGGACTGCTTTTAGTGCCTATTTCCCTGTGCTATACGCATTTGATATTATTATTATTTTTTTATTTCGGAATGATTTTAATCCTCACTTCCAAACATCTTAGCATTTATTTGTTTAATTATAAAAATTTTAATATTTTCCATTATAATAGAAACTGATTTATGTGAAAAAAAAAAGATTTTTGTAATAGTTCTGTACGAATTAAATTTATTATTTTACCACTAAGTTGGGTGCCATTTATGACGTGGCAGTTTCGCTGGTGTATCTAAACAGCTAATTGCCCTGCCAAGCAAAGGGGGCAGGCGCGCGAAACTACCGCGTCGACAAAAGAATCGTCTCTCGACGACAAAGGATCTGCCTCGGCAGCTCGGCTATCTCCGCTTGTGCGGACCGCGTAGAGTGGCGGGATCCTTTTCTGCTTGGCTGCTGTAAGATGCTTGGAAAAAGGGTTGGCATGCGATTGACAACTCTCGTAGTTAATTAACAATCACAATTGGGCTGACTTTGCCCTTTAACATTTATTAACTGAATATTAACAAGACATTCGGATTGCTCCGATGTACTACAGCTTTACTGTCGCGTGTATTTGTGTATGAGAGATAGACGAGGCGATCATCGAGATCAGCTGTCGCTCGAATACGGCTTCTCTGCGCGACTGTCATAACCTATCTACTGTGCTTATCGCACGCAGTGCATTTGGCACTGGCCTAGAGAGAGTGAGAGAGAGATATATATATACGGGCTGATCGCCGACACGTAACAACTCACGGTAGACGCTCGTGATGGTCGATGCACTGCTCTCGACGAAGATGCGTGGGCCTCGTTGCTCGCGGTAGCGCTGCCGTGCTGGTCGCCCGGAGTATCTCCTCCTCTCGGCTTGATCGGTGATGACCTCTCGCCTTACTGCCTTTGGCTGGTCTCTCGGGCTGGATCTCGTCCTGGGCCCATTCGTGACTCGGAGTCTCGTCGGCGGCTTCCGACGGCTCCTTGGATATATCGGTCGGCTCTCGCAAGAGAAGCCGGTCACGTCCGTTCGCTTTCGCAGTCGAACGGTAAAAGCTCGCGAGTCTTATCTCTCGCTCGGCTCATCGGCCGCTCTCGTCTCGGGTCCTTCGGGTAAGATTGGCTCGAGACGCTCTTCTTCTCTCTCTCTCTCTTGCTCTGCTGCTGGCGCTGTAGCGCTCTCTCTCTCTCTCTCTCTCTCTTAGTGCGCTACTCTCTCTCTCTTACCTTTCCCTACTGTGATGCTCCGCGTGCGGCTCCTGCCGCCTCGATACTCGCCTCGTCGGACGTGTACGTGTGAGTGTTGTATGTGTGTACGTGCGCTGCGTGCACACGTATATTTGCTGGGCATATACTGCGTGTGTGCGTATATGCACTGTCACACATTATTGCATATAGATTCTATATTTTTAATAAGTGTATCTCTAATTGTAAGTAAACATTTGGTTTCATTCTCTAACATATAAATACTACTTTCAAAGTTTTATATAGTTGTGATAATATATTTTTTATTAAGCTTAATGTTTTTATTGAAATTGTGATCCATCGAAACAACGTCAATCACTTCAGGAGGCAATTCAGTGTTCGAAAGATTCATTACCCATTTTTTATTATTATTATTAATCCCAACATTTTTTGAGAGTTTGTTATTCAATAAATTATTAAATTTTTTATCAAGTGAATTCGTTAGTTGTATGTAAGTATTTGAACATTTTGTCTCTGTAGATTTCATGAATGTGTCAAGAAGATTAACCTCAAATTGTAAAGTACGTAACACTAAAGCTATCGCATTAAGTCTTTTCTTCAAGAATTCAATGTGGACAAATATGTCATTAATTTCCAATTTTAGCAGTCTTGAACAATAAGATTCTTCGAAGTGAGCGAACTTGTGTTGACAATAGGTACTCATAAATCAAATTTACGTCGAAAGTTTCTTGAAATATGTACAGGAATCACACTTGCCTTTTTACATTTTATTAAAAAGGATAATCTGGCATTCGACTTCACCAACTGACAACGGAAATTAGACCACTTCTTCAAAATATTGCAGCAATGATCTCCATACATTGCAAAAACAAAACCATAAATACTCAACCTACTTATCTTAACATCCAGCATTAAATAAGCAACCGCTTGTCCCGTAATCTAAATTTCCCAGTTAAAATAGTTCCCGGGTTTCGGCACCATAAAGTTGTATGGGACAAGACTACATTAAGGTTCAAAAATAAACTGTGAAGTCATTGTTGATCAGATATTATGACTTTATTGAAATCTCCTAACGATCAGGTCCTGGTGTGACCTTCTCTCACAAATCGTCGTCGAGAACTGACGCTCTACTCATTAAACGCCTCCGAAAACTCGAGCCCGCTAAAACAAAGACGCTCTCCCGAGGACTACCGAAGGGACTCGAAGCAGTGCGCGCGCTCCTCTATTTCTACAGCTATACACACGCAGTCATGTGCCCACGCGAACGCCTCCCGCCACTCGACTCTCTGGCCTGGCAGTCAGAGATCGGCTCTTTAGCCTCTCCGCACTGAAAGTGACCCTCAAAGTCCGCGGAGTAAAACTCCTAGAGGGGGTCTTGGCAGTCTAGGAATGATTATAAAATCACTTCTAACCGTATTGGCCTGAAGCCACGAATCACCTTGTCGATTCGCGCATATGAGAGCCAAATGACGAAGAAACGTTCGCTAAAACTACTAATAGGTAGAATATATTATTAATAAAGAATAAATACGCCGCACTTATTATCCCTAGTAGCCCTCGGTTACGTCCGGAACAGGCGGGCAACTTTAGATCAACAAAACAACAATGCCAAGAAAGAAAGCTTAGAATTCAACACCGATTCAGACCAGAAACTGACTTCATCGTAGATTATCCACAACAAGGATCGGGTAATTTTAACGATGGTAGTACTGCTAGGAGATTTTTCCGTGACCCGGCACTGACAGCTGAAATTACAAGTATCAATGAAAGTTTAATTACAAGACACAGTGTAATACTACAAGCTCTTGCTTCTAGATCTAAAATAGACTCCGACAAATTTAAAGGTTGTGCAAAAGAAACTGCTAAGTTATATATATCTTTGTACGATTTGTTCTACATGCCTGCATCTGTGCATAAAATTCTGCTCCATAATGCGAACATTATAAATCACTTTCTTATTTCAATCGGCATTTTAGCCGAAGAAGCTCATATCCGAAATCACGGAATAAAAGTTTGAAATACTATTGTTAATTTAATACTCTAAAATGTGGTAGAATATACACAAATATAGATCTATTGCATACATTATTAATATCTTCTGATTCTTATATATCTAGTTTACGGCACAAGGTAAAAAATGTAAAGCTTGATGTTAATGATGCTGTTAAGAACTAATTAATTTTAAATTGTAATGAAGTGATGATACAATTTGGATTTGAGGTTAAAGGTTTACGGTTAACATTTTTATTTTAATTTTCTATAATTGCAAATTGCCCACTTTGAAGTAGCGAATTTCCAAAAAAAATTGTTTATGCTTTAAACATGATTGGTTATAGTAATTATGCCCGTGAAATTCAAAACTAAAGTAGTGTTGAATAAAAAGATAATTTTGCAATAAATTGTTTAAACGAATCAATTTTGCAAAACTAATGCCAGATTTATAATCAGCGGCCCCAATAACCACTTACAAATATATATGCTTATGGCCATTAATGCCTTAAGATTTATGGATTGATTGTTTAACTTAGATTTTTAATTAATAATTATAACATTATTTAAAAAATTTGGCCTCATGGATCTTTTAGAATTTTTATAAACTTCAATTCAAAAAATAATTATTGTGATTGGTCGAAAACCATGGTCTGTAGAGAATTTTGAAACAACAAATGTCTATAGGGCCCAGTGTGCGCCGGGGCGCCACCTGCCGCTCTTGGCAGCAGGCCTGGGGCTCAGCATCGTTCTAGCATTCTCCGCTCCAGAATTCAAACACTAATAACAATAATTTTGCCGATCGAGAAGGCATGAACGGTCACAACGGTGTGCCACCGGCACCGCCTATGCCCCCTGGTGGTATTTTTTCACCACCACTTCCACTAGTCGAGGCTGCTGTTTGCTGTAACCTACCAACCTCCTGGAATTTTCATCCAAGATTGTGGTTTGCACAGGTGGAAGCAATATTCGACGTCAATCGGTTACGATCAGACCGCAACCGCTACAACCTGGTTGTCTCACAGCTGCTCCAGGATGTCGCGCAGAAAGTCTCAGACATCATCTTACAGCCGCTGCAGACCAACCGTTACCAGACGTTACAAGAGGCGCAGTCTCGCAGTCTCCGCCGACACCCAGCTCCACTAGATGCTCAACGAGGTCCGCCTGAAAGGTTGTACGCCCATGCAGCGCCTGCGATACATGAGGACCCTCGCCAACAACATCTCCTATGGGGCCCTCAAGGTCAAGTGGCTTGACCTGCTGTCACCATACGCCAGCCGCATGTGCCGTATTCTTTATGCAACCTCGCTGGACGAGCTCGTCAACCTTGCTGACCAGCTAATGGCACCGGAGATGTCCGTCAACACAGTAAACCCGCACCAGACCTCGGCGCCTTTGAGCGGCGTATCGTCCGATACCGCCTGGCCTCTCCAAGAGCACGAGCTGATGTCACTGCGTCTCAGCATGACACAGCTTCTTACCATCATCCAGAGGCAAACGTCGCTCCTTGAGTCGCTCGTTGGAACCATCGCGAGAAACAACAACAGCAGCAACGTCAACAACAGCAACAACAACAGAGACCGCAGTCTAAGCAACCCTGCAATTATCCAAATTCGAGAAACTAAACGCGCCTCCGCAACCGCAAGCAAAAGCGGTTGGCGCATCGTCAGAGCAGCGCTTGCATGTGTACGACCAGGAATCCAGACTTCGTTTCCTCATCGACACCGGCTCGGCAGTCTCCCTCGTACCTCGCTCGTATTTTAAGGAGCAGAGAGTTCAGGGCTCGCTCACGCTTAGCGCAGTTAACGCGTCGACCATCAACACCTACGGCACGCATGCGATGTCTCTAGATCTGGTGCTTTCGAAACCCTCGGCGTAAAAATTCATCGTCGCAGATGTCAGCAACTCTGTCATCGAAGCAGACTTTTTAGCGAATTTCGTCTTAGCGGTTGAGCTTCAGCGGAAGAAGTGCATGGACGCAGACCACATTCATCACGTAGCCGGCCCTGACGCTGCAGATGCCCTCTCTAGAGTCGAGGCGATCAAGATACCATCATGCATGGACCTCACGTCTCTCGCTCAAGACCAGCGCAACGACGCAGACCTGCCGCACCTGCTCGACGCCCAGGACTCCAAGTTGCAGCCGCTCAACATCAAAGGTTCCTCACTCTACTGCGTAGTCGATCGCAGCAGCATACGGCCCTACGTCCCACAAAAGCGCAGAAAGACCGTCTTTGAGGCACTGCACAGTCTCTCGCATCCAGGTATCCGCACAACGACGAAGACCATCACCCATGAAGAACTCCTGGCCAAGCATGCGCAAGGACATTGCCCGCTAGACAAGCGCCTGCGTCCCTTGTCAACATTCCAAGGTCCACCGGCATAAGAATGCTGCTTTCACATCTAACTGCCACATAACATGTTCATGTTTGTTAGCTATAGCCAAAACTGCTCTGACAAGAGCGGGACGCAAAACCGGAAGATATGTTTTACATAGATTATACAGATATAAGTCCCTGAATCCTCTGATGACTATCCTTGCCTCATAGTCGGGGTAATCTGTTTCGTTGTTTTTGCATTTGATTACCCATCGTGAATCTGGAATATTCATCTTTTTACCATTGTTGTTTTGTCTATCAACCACTTTAAATACTTTTAAGTCTTTGGATCACGGTCAACCTTTGGCAGTAGTGCAAAGAGTTCGGATTTATTTAGGCCTTCATTTTTCTCTCGTGCCTCAGCCAACTCGTGTGCCAACTATCTTAAATCACTGTTAACATTGCAAACAATTTATGTGCACCATCTAGAGTTTGAGGTTTATCAGTGTCTTCTACCACTGTTTTTTTGTAGTTTAGTCTGTGTCGTTGGTTTTCGATCTCCTTTCCGTGGTCTTCCTCTTTTCTTAAGTACATGTACTTATTCTTGCTGTTCAGCTTCGTTTCTTTTGAAGTTGACTAACTGGGTTTCTTTATTTATGGAGTCATTTGTCACTGTCCAGTTTTTTATGTCTTTTGATTTATACACATCGCCAAATGCTTTATTCTAAATAAACTCTACATTTCGACTTTTGTAAACTCTGCCGTCCTCATGACATGAGAGCAAGTAGCCTGTGTCGGCGAGCCCTTCTATCACTGTTTTGATAGATAATTTATCTAACTTCGTTTCTTGCTTGCCTTGCACTTAAGTGTATGCAGTGCATTCAAATCTCTTCATTTGATTTATGCGCACATTTTGCTCTGGGTTTAGCATTAACAGCGAAGACTTTAAATCGAGAGTTCTGTGTGGTTTCAGATTATATAAATAGACTGCTGTTTTCAATGCTAGGTCTCAAGCGTAAGCGGGCAGTCTTGAATCGAACATTAACGCACTCATATTTTTCTGGATCGTTCGATTATAGCGTGCTGGTATTCTATTAAACTGTGGTGTATCGGGGCATACTGTTCTGAGCTCTGCTCCATAGTTACATAGGACATCCTTTATCACACTGCTGATAAATTCTGTGCCTTGAGCTCGGTCTAGATAGCAGAATTTCTCATCTTTTTTACTATAAATCTCTACCCCTTTTGGTGTGTTGTTAGAGTTATAGGTCCCATTGTATCTGCGCTTACCCTTTTCAATGGTTTAGTTGCCTCCTCTCGATTATTGTCGAATTTGGGCTTGTTCCTTTTCGCAATTTTACATATTTTACAATCTTTCAATAAGTACTGTGATCAATGTCTCTCAATTCTTTAATGTCTAGGTATAACCTGAGTTTATTCAAAGTTATGTGTTCCACTCTAATATGCCACGAATTCATTGTATCTTTTACCTGCATTTATCTACATTTTTCCCATTGGTATGTTAAATCTCATCATCCTCAACCGTATTTTTACTGTTACTACACTTGTTTTTATTTTTTTATATTTCTCAATATCACTAAAGGTTACTTGTTTTCCTACAATTTTCTTATTATTTCTCAGTATCATCAGGGCGTCCGAGTGTGTTTATCTTTTATCTTTTTCTGATTTATTGAATCTCAACTAAGTTTAATTATCTAAAATGGGTTTTCAAAGTCCCCTTTTAGAGTCTTTTCTTTGGTCTGTGGTTTGAATATGTTAATCTTTGTATTGTCCAGATACATACATAGACCCTGATCCGTGGGACATTTAAGTGACAACAAGTTTCGACTGAGATTTTCTGCATACACGATTTTATCTATGTTAATGATTTTACCGTTTGATAACTTAAACTTGACTTTACCCTGATTGGTCGATTAATTCTTTTTTTTAACTTTGTCATGATTAATCTGGAATTTGTCAAATGTTCGGTCGCACCCTAGTCTGCTGCAAATTTCTCAATTGTATTATCAACCCTATCCATATTTACATAAATGCTTGTAACATCATGATACACCGTACCTTTAATCCTCTTGGGCGTGGATGATTAAGGACATAAACATTTTGGTTTGCCAAACGACGACCTGTCTCATCTCCTTGGTGACTTATCTCGATCACGTCGAAACTTTCTCTTCGGGACTCGCTTCTTTCTCTTTGAGCTTCTCTCTTACTGGATTTCTCCTCTCTCTCTCTCTTACAGGACTCCGGGCATTTGTTGAAGATGTGACCAAATTGGTTACAGTTTAAGCAATTTGCTTCCTTGTGGTTGCATTTCATTGATCCGTCACTGGACGTGTTTCTGAACACAAACATTTGGGCTCAGTGATCGAAGTCTTCCTTACGTAACGAGTCAATCTAAAAAATTAGATTTTTTAATTGGTTGTAAGTGTATTTCCTTCACGTGTGTGCTCTGCAATATTTTCTGCAGTAATTATTTCGTGGAAAACGTACGTTACTGTATTATGCAGTAGGTTTTTCTTTTTAGTGTCAGGTATCTTCGAGATGCCCCTTATGCTTTCGTAGTCTCTAACGAGTTTTTCGAGCTTCAAACAGAATTTGAAGGCTGATTATTTTTCCTTAAGATATTTGATATTGTGAAGTAGTTACTGAACGTATGCATTGAGTTTATTTTCACTTCGCTCAATCTCTTTAATATTTTTTAACAATTTCACTGGATATTTAATATACATGGTGATACTTTTTGTCGATTTTGTTTAAGATAATTTCACGTACACTGTTTTTATCGTAATCAAGTTCTTCTTGCGAGAGCAAAGCATGGTTTCCTTTCTCAAATACATAAAACAGCTTTCATGACTTTAATTCTAAAAACAGGAAGTCTTCAAACGGAGCATATTGTGTTTTGTTTCATTTTCATGTCTTTATAGTTAGAGTTTATATGCATGCTGTTCATGTTTAACAAATCGTTCAAATTCAAGCGTGTTAGTTTTTCACGTGTAATATCAATATGTGGGTTAGTTACATTGGTGTCAATAAATTCATGACCTGAACCTAGTCTTTCACAGTTATCTTTACGTCAATCCTTGCATGGTAAAATGTCACGCCTAGTTTTGATTCAGTGCAGATTCCACCCTGCTGATTCTGCATCCCAGTCGTTCTCATTCTTATTAATGTTGTCAGGCATGAGTTTAGACGAAGCACCAAAGAAGGCTTTGCTCAGTGTCCCTCTCTCTCTTTTCAAGGTCGGTAAACATTCAACTTTAATTTTTTACTGATTGGACTGTTTGCTTGGTACAAGGCGTAAACTAGGCATCTTTATATTACTCAGTATTTTGGATTTTCTTAAGCTGGTAGACGTCGTTGCGTTTTTGTTTTCACCGGACGTGTGCACTTCCTGACATCGACCACCGTTACTAGAGCTGATCTAGACTTCATTCTTAGTCAGACTTGCTAGAGTGAATTTAGTGTTATCGTTGTCAAATATGTTCCACCCTTGGAACTAGTCATCCCTATCTCGCTTACTGCCTATTAGCAGATTAAGCTGGTCCTCCTTGATCCTTGGGTAGCAGTCAATTAACAGCCCTGGCGAGAAAAATCACGTGATTTATCACACGATCCATCACGTGATAGATCACTCGAATTTTCACGTGATAAATCACGTGAATCTTTAGCGTCAGAAATCACTCATAAAATTAAAGTATTTGTTTTAATTAAAATAAATTAAATTATTTTATTTTTACTAAACAATTATAAAAAATAGATTTGTTGCTGATTCAAATAAATGAACGACAAAAAAATGAAAAAAAAACTGCGTCCTAACCGAGGATTGAACCCCGGTCCTCAACTTCATAATTCATTATCTTACTGCTTGAGCTATTTGTGCTGTAGTAAGCCTTAAAATTCTTTGCTATTTTTACTTAAAAATATGTTAGGTTTATAACTTTGTAAAGTTTATACGTATACTTCAAGATAAAAATTGAAAAGATCTAAAATATTTTTGAATTCAAGATATTTATAACCTAAATTTTTACTACTAAATAATATATATTATTTAGTATAGAAAAATCACTACAATGTATAAGGATTAAAACACGGAATAAACTTTTGATTGTATAATAAAATCGTTTTTCATTATTTTATCAAATAACAGCAAATAGTCTATACACGTAAATGATACATTACTAAGATCCATATATGATCTGAAATTTATCATTGTTAAGACAAGAAAAAATAGCTAAGGAAGTAAGATAATGGTTTGTGAATTTGAGGACCAGGCGTCAAGTCTCGGTTAGGGCAGGATTCTTTTCACCTTTTTGTGATCAATTTGTTTGGATTAGCATCAACAAATATATATTTATCCTAATTGAGTAAAAACAAAATAATTTATTTTAATTAAAACAAATACTCTAATTTTATGAGTGATTTCCGACGTGATTTTTAACGTTATTTATCACGTCAGATATCACGCTAAATAGTCAAGTGATTAAACACGTGATGAATCACGTGAGAATTCAAGCGATCTATTACGTGATTGATCGTGTGATAAATCACGTCATTTTTCTCGCCAGGGAGTTTTTATGTCTTCTTAAAGCGCAATCGTCAGGCCAGATAATGTTTTATTTGTCTCGACAAGCGTTTTGGTTAGATTCAACAGGGCTCTAGTGTTCTCCTTGAGCAAAGCCAGTAGAGACTTCATCTTTGTGTCTTTATTCACCTGACTTGTTCGTATTGTTGCACCTGTACTTTTTTCTACGTCAGCTTGGATTAAGGGTCCTCTCAACCCTACCACATTTTCGTTTGCAACATGTATAGTGTTCAGCAGGTATCCTGCTTCTAACAGCGTGAATATATATTTGTCTGTAAACCAAAGCAATCATATTAGTCAATCTGCGGTTAAGAGGTTTTTCCATGCAAGGCTCCCAGTATTTCGTGTACATGCCAGGCATACTTGCAGTCAATCGAGGTACCTCTAAGGAGGCTCCCCAATCGGCCTAGTCTTTTTCTGCAGAATATGCGCTAGAGCACGACTCCTGCAATCCGAAACTCACGAGACACAAGGACAAGCTTAGTGGATCTGTGCTTAAAGGCCATGTTTTTGCTTACGTAACGCTGACTAAGCGTTTGTACGTGCGCACATACCTAGTTAAACTTAGTTTGTGCAAACCTCTCACAGATCCACTCAGAGTTCGTGTTTTATTTAATGTCGGTTGTAGACCGACAGCTGATTTTTCGTAATTGAGTAAATATAAATTTATATGTTAATATTTTTTACTTATCTTGAACCTATCTTCTGAGACTGAGGAAACCCACTCGATACTCGTCAGAACAGTCCGTGTGTAGTTGATACTGGTCCAGCCCTTACGAAAAAAGCCTGCATAGAAATCCGCATATATGACTGCATAACTCTGAGCATATGTAGCTGCAGATTGTGCATGTTGTACTACATAACTGTATATTAGATTATCTGCCCAGATTTCGCTAAATTTGTGCATGAAATTGTGCTTGTTTTTATGTATGTAACAGTTTCTATAATAATAATATATGTATACGAAATTTAGTAAAATACCTTTTTTATTTTATTCATTGTTCTGATTGTTCATATGCAGAATATGCATATGCATATATACATATACAGAAAATCATGCTAGAAAACTCTTAGTGAACCCTGCAGAGATATCTACAGGATTCAATGCATGTATTTTTTATCGTTTTTCTATGGAAAATCATGCAGAGATTCCTATTGAAAATCAAGCATGTGTTCTTGTAGAAAATAATGCTGTCAATCTCCAAATAATGAGTTAAGAGGATCTAACCACCTTAAAATAAAAAAAAATGAGATATTAAATTATATTTTTATATAAAACTTAAATTGTTTAAATAGAACAATGATGGAAGTTGAGTAGTACTGTAGAAAGCATCAAAGATCTTTTATATTTACCATATGTCAGGTGCAACATGTCTTCGAAGGCCAAAATTTCCAATTCTCATGATTTCACTCACCGCAGACTTACATAAAATATGGACATCTCAGAGCACTTTTTTCTTTAATAAAAATACTTGAAATACATATAATTCTGACATGAGTGTAGGAATTTGTATTCAAATTTAATTTTAAAATTTACTTATAACTTAAACATAATATTTAGCATTTTTTCAATT
Organism: Nasonia giraulti; assembly: GCA_016647725.1. NCBI lineage: Eukaryota > Metazoa > Arthropoda > Insecta > Hymenoptera > Pteromalidae > Nasonia > Nasonia giraulti. The sequence continues at coordinate 15,105 of QLYP01000927.1, read as the reverse complement.
TTTAAATAATTTTTTTTTTATTTAATTGAAGACAACTTTTTAAAATTATGTAAGTCTGCGGTGAGTGAAATCATGAAAACTGGAAATTTTGGCCTTCGAAGACATGTTGCACCTGACATATGGTAAATATAAAAAATCTTTGATGCTTTCTACAGTACTACTCAACTTTCATCATTGTTTAATCGATTATTTAAACAATTTAAGTTTAATATAAAAATATAATTCAATATCTCTTTTTTTTTAATTTTAAGGTGGTAAGGTCCCCTTAAGTAATCCTGCAGGATATTATATGAGGATTCCTATATCTTACAGAAAAATCCTTTATAATTTTCTACATAATAAAATGTAAAATTTTGTTTTATGTCTCGGCTCTCACGTCAATAATTATCTCGAGATCCTGGGCTAATCAGGAATAAAAAATATGAGTGCTGCAAAAAGCTATCATCTGCAATCATGTCATCCAGGAGTTCTTATGTACTTTTCCATTGCCAATCTTGGTGTGCGAATGCGGTGCTCCGGCCGTCGCCACCTATCGGAAATGCGCGAACTACTATATCTATTAGCTGGACACATGCAGTTCCCGGATTTCCGATACGGAACATAATTGCTGTTTGAACTGCTGGTAAACTACTACTTGAACTACTGGCAAAACTACTGCGCAACCACTAGTTCAACTACTTATTTTCTGTAGTTTTGTCTGCTGTAATTTCGCAACTACTGGAGAACTACTGAATATTTTGTTGTTTGTTAGGACTGCTTGTGGACTATTGCTCAACTACTAGAAAACTACAAGATATATTTTTATTATTTTCGAACTGCTCGTAGACTATTGCTCAACTACTGAAAATCTACAGGATACCTTTTTATTATTTTTGGACTGCTCGTAGATTATTGCTCAACTACTGGAAAACTATACAGGATACTTTTTTATTATTTTCGGACTGCTCGGAGACCATTGCTCAGCTACTGGAAAACTATACAGGATATTGACACAGACTGACAACACTTACGACAAGAGAGACACGTTTGTCTCTTGTGATATTTAATTTTTTTTTAATTTTTATGTCTTGAAGAGGTCCCCACCAGGGACGAAACGTTACCGTTTATTATGAATTCAGTTTTTTTGTTTTGAGAAACCAGGGTTATCCCACCACTTTTGCCCGCAAAGACTTTATTCTGATAACATGGATGGGAATAATAACATGCTTTATACAGGATATTTTTTTATTATTTTTGAACTGCTCGTAGATCATAGCTCAACTACTGGAAAACTACGGGATATTTTTTACTTGTTTGGTCTGCTTCTACACTTTTGCTTAACTACTGAGAAACTACTGGATATTTTTATGTTTGATTAGACTGATTGTAAACGAAAACTATAAGATAATATTATTCAATGGGACTTAAACTGTTACCTAACTATAAAAAAACTACTGTCAGCCCTTTTTTCCCGAGATGGAAAACAATCACTTCAACACTATAGATATTAATTATTCCAAACTTTTGTTTAAAAGTAGTGAAACTACATGCCTCATTCTATTTTAGTTGCAATAAGTAATCGTTTGTTCAAATAAAGTTGGTCAACAGACCATATTAAATTCTTTTGCCACGATAGATAATTCTTTAACTTTATGTTCGATATTATATCTGCTGTTTGAACTGCAGTCGATCTCAATTTTTTCGACTTAATACAAAACTATTGTTAACTACACATTTGCCATTATTATTGAATTTTTGTTTGAATGCAGTGAAATTATTACTTTTTTCGATGTAGAATACTATGCTTCATACTGATTACTGTGTAAATTAGGTTTTTGCTATTGCGTGCGTAACAAGCTACTTTAGGCATCGAAATCGGTGTGTAAAGAAGATCTTTGTATACGCTGTGCTTAAAGTGCAAAACGAGTATGTAAAAGCATCTTCAATAATGCGGAAAGTCACTCATTCGTACTCACGGCAAAGAATATGTTTGTTACACATGCGTAAAGTGGAACTTTATGAACTATTAACGAAAACTACTAGTTTAATTAAAGTTTGATAGTTTTTTAAATCATTCAAAAATCTAGTAATGAAACCTACAACTGCTGATACCCTGCATATACTTACTACATAATTCATGTTATTTGTATCAAAGGTTGGAATCAAGGAATACACGTAGGTTCTTTATCCCAATAACTTTATTTAATTTTGTATTATTTAAACGGTAGTCAAAAATATAAGGCTAAGTCTATTTGCAAATGACTAATCAAACATTTTATTTATATCTTGTCGTATATTACTATAATCTCATAGATAACTTTTTTAAATTAAAATGAGTGTCATAAATATCTATGGCACCTGTAATACATTATCGTTGAGCTGATAGATTTTGGAAAACAACGTATAAAACTGAATCTGTTTAAAATGTAATAAAAAAATATATTATAATTAATCAATTATATTTTAATGTTTTCGGTATCTTAACTGTAAAAAATTATTGATCAATAATACAGAAATAAATCCGATCGATCACTGCGTATGTTAGGTTTATCAACTGTTTATTAAGCTGACAAATCGTAGACGTACACTCGGGGAACAAAATATCATTAAATATTCTAGTCCGTCTGCCGTTACATATTTCCGCAGAAATTTCAAAGCGTACAAAACAACAAAATTGTTTACATTAAAATTTGGCGTGAAATTTCACTTGAGGTCTTACGTGAGATGTCACGTGAGATTTTGCAATAAGGCAGTTAGTACTGTTTCACCACCGAGTCAGTAAAAAAGCTTTGCATTCACTCCCAGAACTCACTGTAGTCCCTGAGCCCCTTAGGTATTCGTGTATTGCGCTAGCACAGACAGCGCGTTACGTTGCACTTCTTTCCCCCGTTGGCAATGAACAACTATGAACTTTAAGCTGGGTATGTCAAAATGGCCTATTTTGCATTCGGGAAAGAAGTTGATATAAGCGGGCCTATTGGGGGTGGGGTTAGTGCTGGGAGCCGGGGTGAGATCAGCAGAGCGCCAAACCAAGACCCGCTTAATCCTTCCTGCTCAAGACAAGGAAAGGGAGTCGTGCGCGTGAGATTGTGCTCGGGCTTTGTGTACGCCTCTGCCCAGGGAGCGGTGTCGTCGAGCAAAGAGATGAGATCGAGCACAGCAGAAAATGTCCCGTGAGAAACGGAAAACACTCGGCGTGGAGCGGAGAGCGCTCGATGTAGAGCGGAGAGCGCTTGGTATAGAGCGAGGAGCGAGCGAATCGTCGCTCTTCTTGTAGACGATGATGGTGAACATGAAGAGTCCGCAGAGATGGCGATGCTGTGTCTGCTGCTCCAGAGAGTGATGTTGGGCTGATCGTTGGGTCATCCTGGCGGTTGCTTCCTGGAGAGGAGTCGTCTCGGTAGTGACGTCGGCTGGCCGACGTTCTTCAGCAGCTCTTCCCGGTCGATTGCTCGGTGAGTGACGAGAGCGCTCAGAAGCCTTGTCTAAAGGCGCTGAAAAGTACTTATCGAGGAAGGGGGGGGGGCGAGAAATAATTTACATAAAGTAATTATATCTCAAACAAAAATCAGATATATTGCGTCTCGAATGGGTTGGGCAAGTAGCCTTGGCTCCGTGCTCCCACTCAGACGCAGTCTGATGTGCAGTGGGGTATGTCTTGGCCTGAATCCGGCCCGCCTATATGCCCTCGAAAACGCTACTCCGCTTTGGGGAGTTCGCGCTAGTAGCGTTAGATATAAAGCCACGAATTTCATTACATAACCTATAAACGCTTCTATCAGTACTCAGTATAGGTGCCAAGGTTTTAAATCTTTCTGGGAATATGTAATTGATGACATGATAAGAAGTACGCGAAGCGCACTTAGATTTCCTAGTAGTTTTAAATATATTATTAAATGAGTGATGACCAGAAAAAAAAATATATAAAGACGGTAAATAAATCAGAAGTTTCAAATTTTAACAGATTCTAGATACATTGATAAAGCACAAAAGTTATTCATCAATATAATTTATAAGAATATTTATAAATCTCATATTTCTGATAAATATGATACATTTTAACTTATAAATGATCCATTAAAAATGGAAACTAAATGTTTTATATTGAATGCCACTTTTTAAAAAAATCCAAATTTGTGACTTTTACATCTCTTTCTATAATTAATTATTGACTCTATGTAGCATCACAAAAATTTTTGTGGTGAAAATTAAAATCCAAAAACAAATGTCTTTTTTGAAGTCCTAACAACCTGCAAAATTTAAGTGAATTCTGAACTGACAGTTTTATACAATTAAGAGTTAAAGTAAAATATGCGGATTTTTAGGACATTACATTTTGTAGGGGCCTTTTCTCAGGCTCAACCAAACTTCAACCATGTCAATTTTACCAATTATTGTCAATTTCTGGACTGACATTCTTCTACCGATAGTACTCCATTAAGGAAGGCTTATCGCGTAAATCGGACGAAATTTTCGCCCCATACATTGGGTCTCGAATATTGATTTCCTAGTCTCTAGTAAAAATTTTCACCATAAAAATGGTCGGTCCGCGGAGTGACGGCCAAATTTACTTAGTATGGATACTGTAAAAATAGGCGAAGCGTTGTTCGACGCCGGAGTCCGTTGGAAAAACTGCTGGTGAAAATAGATAGCTGTAGTATGTATTTAGAGAGTGAGGGATCTCTTCTTTTATACTCCCAGATAGGAGCTAAGGTAGGAAAAGAGGGACAGATTGGGCCATGAGAAATGACAAAGCTGGATATTGATTAAGACTAAGATTATATTATAGACTGCACAAATAGACTAGTATAAACTATAAAGGCCTGTCAGCACCGGTGGCCAGGCCGGGACTGATTGTCGGAAGCGACTGACAATAAGATGAAATCACTGATTGTTCTAATATACATTTGGATATAAAGGTCCAGGTAAGTTCGAGGATCCTCACCAGGCTCGAGGTATCGAAGGAATAAAACACTCGTCGTTTGATAAGAATATAAAACAAGGACTTTATTATGTACAAGGCTCTCTCTCTCTATGCTCTGAGGCGCTGCGACGTTGCCTATTGGGCGGTTCAGAGCGTTCTAAGCACCATGGCGCTCGAGCCTTGCCGCGTCGCCAGTTCGCCACCCATCGTGGCGGCTCGGAGGGGGCGCCGCGGGAGAGGCAGTGGTCGAATGGAGCGGCTGCTCACTCGACGTCAGGCCTGGGGATCAGTCGCTGCTTCCTGCGGTGACTCCGGTGGTGGACAGCGGGAGCCCCCACATACATCACCTTCGAATTATTTCTGCACCTAGACACCAAAAACCACGGTGCGAACTACCCAGACTTCGTCATCGGCCACCCTGTACACCTAGACGCCGCCCTTAAATGATTTGTACACCTAGACACCAAAAACCACGGAGCGCACCACCTAGATCTCATCATCAGCCACCTTGTACATCTAGACACCGCCTTTGAATAATTTTTCAACCTAGACACCAAAAACCACGGGGATAACTACCTAGATGTCGTTATCGGCCACACTGGACCTCTAGACACCTTCCTCGAATGATGTTCACACCTAGACACAAAAAACCACGGAGCGCGCCACCTAGACCTTGTCATCGGCTACCCTGGCAAGCTAGTTACTGTTATAGCTCCGGAACGCAGAGTATGCACTGGCAACCATTTCATTCAAAATATCGTAATATATTATTATAGTTTCTTGAGAAAGCAATGCTCATCTGTATATAGCTTTGCGGCCAACTTCACGGTCCTAACACTTCTTGCGGCTAACTTAACGGTCCTTTCACATTTCGGGCTAAGGAAGAAAAACGTAATTTTAGCATTTGTGGATTATACACTCACATATTATAAAAATAAGCAGCCTTTTCACTAATATTTTTGTTGAAAATCATAGTTTACCTCAGAAAACATACTAATAAGCCAAAAAATCTTAGGAACAGTAACAATAAGCATTTTTTCTGTATCATGAAAAATCCCAACACCAATATAGAAGTAAATAGTGTCACGGGCGCCGCGGCTTCGTCTGCTTCTCAAACTCGCCTTCGTGGCGCTCCCTAGTTTATGAGTTTACTCCCCAGTAAATTAACAATGACGTTAGGAAAACAATGAAATTATAAATCGTATTAAAGAATAATTTAATAAATTTATTTTAAATACGTAATTGCCATATAACTATTTGATTTCATATATTTTTTTACCATAGTTTGTCATTTATATAAATAATTATTTGAACGAATTATAATTATTTATTTACTATTAATTTTTTATTTGATGATGACATATCATCATCAAATAAAAAATTAATGGTAAATAAAAACCAGTTTATACTTGCCTACCTTTTACCTTTTAAGGAAGGTTTTATTTTAAAGATTATAGCTACGTGTTTGTCTGCGTTCCTAATTATACTTTCCTCGAATTCTGAGACAATAGAGAAAGTAAGTTGTGCTGATATAGCACACTAAAAACGTGATTCTTAAATGTGTCTTCAGTATTTTTTTTCTTATAGTAATTTTCAAAACTCTATACATTCACTTCAGAGTGTGTATTATCTTAAGCATCAAAATACGTCTTCTTCATGTGTTATATAATTTTTCTTAATACATGCATGAAAAATACCCGTTTCCATCCATCTGAAATAAATGGCAAGCTGTTTATTTTGAGCGTGCGGGAGAGAATGGCCATTTCCTTCTGCTACTCAATAACACTTAAAATGAATCAAATTTTGAGAAATTTTTAAAAGTTGAAAAATTAAAAAAAAGTACAGTGTATAACAAGGGGGGGAGGGAAATTTCTACCTCGGGTGAGATTTGAGCATTCAACTCCAACTGGTGCTCAAATCTCACCCTCGTTGGAAATAGTCCTTCCCCCCCCCCCCCCCCCCATCCAGTTCCACAATATACTATAATCTAAAAAATGTGCATCGAATGATTAGTTAAATAAATTTGAAAAACCCACTCTAAAAATAACATGTTGGCCGGAAAAATGTTCATTCTTTTGAGCTCTACTTTAAACATGTGTTGCAAGTGGCACTTTCTGGCAAGGCTAACCTCGACTTACCAGGAAGTTTCATTTACGAAATGGATTGGCGTAACTGAAGTAAAGATTTAAGTGACGCAGTGTTTGAATTAATTAATGACACGCCTTGGCGTAAACCTTGATTCATGCTTGATATAGTTGATGATTGCATGATATATATATTTTTTTTTATCAAAAGCTAATAACAAACAAAATTAGGCTTAACTTTTCATCTTTAAAAATAGCTGACTTGATACTTAAATCAAATTGTCAATGAGAAGTCAAATTTTCAGATCCAATACATTTTTCTGTAATCCACTCCTAATTCTTTAAATGTGTTTATTGGATTATTTCTTTTTAAAGAAACAATACCAATTTTCAATCCAAAAATTATAGTGACTAATGACACCTAGCAACACGTAACAATTAATAGAGCTGTAAAGCACATGTGCATGGATTTGTATGTAAGGTTTTTATTTACACAATGTATGACAGTGGAAACCCATACGTTATATTAGATGATGTAGTTAACAAACTCGGGACGGAAAGTTAGTTTTGATCTAGCTTCCGGTAAACCGATTTCAAATACTTAATATAACATGACTTTTAGCTTTGTTCAACATAGTAAAAGCTGATGAAACACCTTTATAAGTGTTGGTTCGTTTTTAAGAATGCGTGAAAAAAATACGTAATGCAAATGCATTACGTAAAATAAAAAATTGTATCAAAACAGTTAAAAGCGCTATATACTGCATAGGTTAGCAAGCATCTTAGCGCCTTCCGTACAACCACACGCTACACATGCCATGTTAAGTGACGAAGTTTCTGGATGAATATTCAGAAATATTAAATTAAATGAAACAAAGACAGCAGGAACAATCCAGAAACTTCGACGCTTAACGAGCGCAAGAAATAACCCTAAACCAAAACAAACTTCTCCCCCCTCGGCTGAAAGCGCGCGTGCACAGTCGACGCTGCAGTTTAGCCGTTGACCGTACTTAGGCCCATAAGGCCTAATGAGTAAGAAAGAGAGCGCGGCTAAACTGAAGTGCGAAGGAGAAGTAAAGACCCTGCGTGGGAGAAAGCTATGACGTTTTCTTCAAGTTTCGCCTCCCCCGATTTTTCATTCCTGTGTATGCGATCCAAGAGTAAGGGCGCTTATTCAAGAGTACGATTATAGAGTTATACATATATTTCTGATTCTTTAATTTGGAGTTAAAGTTTTGTTGAGATTTCGTCTTGATTATCATCTATTGAAGTTGTGTTTTGTTCCCTTTGAAAATTATTTGAAGTCTCGAGAAACAAATAAACGAGTTATGGAAATAATTGAGTGTAAGAGATTATTTTGTCTGAGAGTTTGATTGTCAACCTTTGGATCATCCCCGTCAACAAATACAAGTAAGTCGTTCTCATTAATAATTTGATTTTCCTTGGTGTTTTATTATCACGCAAACAGCTTCGCCCCCAAAATGAATACGAAGTACTGATCTCCCCCGTATGGGAGAGTAAGCTAGTATCCATTTATTCATATACAATTACTTTGTTAGTTCGGTAAAGTTATTATTACCCTATCATGCCACAACTAATTAGATTCTTTTACCGCATAATGAATGAAAAGATAATCATGTATACTTTGAAACCTTCTGTAGAACTTGGATATTTCTATTGATTTCAAAAGGATGTATCAAGTGGCGCGGTAGCGTAGTGGAGTTGGATTTATTATTCATTATTGTTTTTCCGTCATTTAACCTGCTGCAAAAATTGTAGCTTATATCAAGTAGCTTATATTTTATTCAGATTTCCAGAAAAATATAAACAACAAACTGATTTTATTTATGTAATAATGAAAGATGTGCGATTTTGCATTCTATACAGAAAAACATTAAGACAATAAAGTTTGCCACTTATAAGCTATACGTATAGTGTAGTTGAATATTGTTTTCCCACATACTTCTATTACATAAAGTAACACAGATTATAGATGCTATATGTTCCAGATATTAATATATGTCTAGGTAAAGAAATCATTTGAACGCGGTGTCCAGGTGTACAAGGTTGCCTATGACGACGTCTAGGTCGAGCGCTCCATGGTTTCTGGAGCATAGGTGTAAAAATCATTCAAAGCCGGCGTCTAAGGGTACTAGGTGGTCAATTACGACGTCCAGGTAGTTCACACTGTTGTTTTAAGTGTCTAGGTATAAAAATCATTCAAGGGCGGTGTCTAGGTGTACAATATAGCCGATGACGAGGCCTAGGTAATTCGCACCCTGGTTTTTAGTGTCTAGGTGTAAAAATCATTTAAACGCGGTGTCCAGGTGTACAGGGTGTCAAGGTGTTAAAATCATTTAAAGACGGCGTCTATACGAACTAGGTGGCCGATGACGAGGTCTAGGCGGCGCGCTTTGTGGTTTTTTGTTTTTAGGTGTAATAATCATTTAAGGACGGCGTATAGGGATACTAGGTTGTTGATGACGACGTCGAGGTAGTTTGCAGTGTGGTTTTCAGTGTCTAGGTGTAAAAATTATTTGAACACGGTATCTAGGTGTACAAAGTGGCCGATGACGAGGTCTAGGTAGCGCACTCTGTGGTTTTTTGTGTCAAGATGTAAAAATTATTTGAATACGGTATCTAGGTGTACAGGGTGGCCGATGACGACGTCTAGGTAATTTTCACTGTTATTTTTAGTGTCTGTGCAGAAAGTAGCTGATGACGAGGGTGGCAAGTTCCGTAGTTCTTGGTGCCTAGGTGTAAAAATTATTTAAACACTGTGTCCAGGTGTACAGTGTGGTCAATGACGAAGTTTAGGTCGTGCGTCCTATGGTGTTTGGTGTCTAGTTGTAAAAGTCTTTCATGGGCGGTGTCTAGGTGTAAAAATCATTTGAACGTGGTGTCTAGATGTAGAAGGTAGCCGATGACGAGGTGTAGGAAGCGCGCTCCTTGGTTTTTTGTGTCTAGGTGTAAAAATATCTAAACGCGGTGTCCAGGTGTTAAGGGTCTCCGATGACGACGTGAAGGTAGTTCGCACTGCGGTGTTTATTGTCCAGGTGTAAAAATCTTTTAAACGCGCTGTCCAGGTGTAAAGGTTCGCCGATGAGGAGGTGTAGGTCGCGCATTCTATGGTTTTTTGATTCTAGCTATCATAATCATTTGAGGACGGCGTCTAAGGGTACTTGGTGGACGATAATAACGTCTATGTAGTTCGCACTGTGGTTTTGAGTGGCTAGGTGTAGAGATCATTTAAACGCGGTGTCCAGGTTGAAAGGATGCTAATAACTACGTTCAAGTCGTGCGCAATGTAGTTTTTTGCGTCTTGGTGTGAAAATTATTCGAGGACGGCATCTAGGGACCTCCGGTGGAGATGACAACGCCTAGGAAGTTCGCACTGTGGTTTTTAGTGTCTTGTTGTGAAAAGCATTAAAACGCGGTGTCTGGGTATTCAGGGTTGCTGATGACGACGTCCGGGTAGTTCCCTCCGTGATTTTTTGTGTCATTTTTTGCACTGTGGTTTTTAGTGTCAAGATGTAAAAATCATTTGATGGCGGTGTCTAGATGTACAAGGAAGCCGATGATGAGGTGTGGGTGGCGTGCTCCGTGGTGTTTTGTTTCTAGGTGTGAAAATCATTTGAACGTGGCGTATAGGGGCAAGGTGGCTGATGACGACGTCCAGGTAGTTTGCACTGTGGTGTTTAGTGTCTAGATGTAAAAATCATTTAATGATAGCGTCTAGGGGTACAAGGGTGCAGATGACGACGTCTAGGTGGTGCGCTCTGTGGTTATTGGTGTCCAGGTGTAAAAATCGTTTGAACGCGGTGTCTAGATGTACAAGGTGGCCGAGGTGTAGGGGACGAGGTGTAGGAAGCGTGTTCTGTGGTTTTTAGTGTTTAGGTGTAAAAATTATATAAGGACGGCGTTTAGGTGTACTAGGTTGCCGATGACGTCGTCCAGATAGTTTGAACTGCGGTTTTTATTGTCTAGATGTAGTGGTTCTTTGTGTCTAGGTGTAAAAATCATTTAAGGACGGCGTTTTAAAGTACTAGATGGCCAATGATAACATCCATGTAGTTCGCACTGTGGATTTTAGTGTCTAGGTGTAAAAATCTTTGACGGGCAGTTTGTAGGTGTCCAATGTGGCTGATAACAAAATCTAACTAGTTTGCATGCTGGCTTTTAGTATCTCGGTGTGAAAATCATTTAAAGGCGTCGTCCAGGTGTAAATGGATGCCGATGACGACGTTTAAGTGGTGCGCTATGTAGCTTTTCGTGTCTAGGTATTAAAATCTTTGAAGGACGGTGTAGGGGTATCCGCTAGAAGGTGATGACGTCTAGGTAGTTTGCACTGTGGTTTTCTGTGTCTAGGTGTAAAAATTATTAGAACGCGCTGCACAGTGTTCCCAAACGCCGAAAAAGTGATCAAAAATCTTGATTGACTCGAAATTACGGTCAAAATGACTCTATAAGGACTCATTTTGTTTGTTGTGTAATAGGGAACCAAAAAAAAGTGTATTGCCGAAATATCTGACAATATATTATATATATAATATTGACGAATATAGCTCACTTTCCCTTATATCTGATATATCGGTTTTTCCAAACCTAATATCTTCACATAAAATGGAGATATCGATCTGATATTTTTTCTTACTTCAACCGTAGGTCATACCAATTGAGGAAAAATTATTTGAAATGCAAGCATCCCCCATTCAGGGGGTGAAATTAGGGGGTTGGAGGGTGAAAGCATGGAAAATCGACGAAAAAAATGCTTCAAGGGTTTTTGAGGATGCTGAAGACGATTATGGCAATGATTTTATTATCAGCGCTCACTTTGACCATCCCATCCCTCACTCTAGGGGTGAGTTTGGGGGGTTAAAGGGTGAAAACATAGAGAATCGCCGAAAAAATTATATATATATATATATGGGACGATCCATGTCAACCGGATCAGTACTGTGTCCAAAATTTGGAGTGACCAAAAAAATCGTCCGAGGGCTCATTTTGAAGCTTAGGACATCTACTTTCAGATTCCGTGTGCGCCTTTGCAAAATCCAATATGGCAGTTCCAACATGGCGGCTGGAAACTCAAGAAAAATCGAGTTTCCAGATTAAAAAGCTTATAAAAATAAAAATTCGCAACCAATCTAGTTATTTTTTGGCTCAAATTGTAGCTGATGGACGCACTTTGAAAGCTGGGGTGGTGGGTTGGTACAATCCAACATGGCGGATCCAATATGGCGGCAAAAAGTCTAATAAGTTTGACAAATTTTTATAATCAACCGATTTGCACTAAATTTGGTACACGGGAGTTTTTAGGGTCGTTGATTACAAATCTCAGGTCATATTTTTGAAATTCAAAATGGCGGATCCAAAATGGCGGAGGGGTTTTTTGAGAATCAACAGATTTGTATGAAATTTGGTAAAACTCGTCTTCGTGGCGCTCCCGCGCCACTTGATGTGGGGGTTTTTGGGGTCGCCAGTTACAAATCTGAGGTCATATTTTTGAAATTCAAGATGGCGGAACCAATATGGCGGTCGGTTTTTTTAAAATCAACAGATTTGTATGAAATTTGGTATATGGGGTTTTTTGGGGACGCTGGTTACATATGTGAATTCAGATTTACATAAATTAAGTTTTTAAACTATAGTATTATAAGTTAACTAATTAATATTCCAATGTCAAAACATCATTTTTATTTTTTGCAGTAGAGTACCTTTTAATTATAAGTCTATTATCGGTAGTGGGTATAAAAGCATGACTTGTTTGAATTTTGGGGACAGCAGGCGGATTAGAAAATAATCTGTTGAGTTTTTTAATTGTTTTTTCATGCTCTTGTTTGGCGTAATAAAAGAACTTAATATTTTCAAACTTTGACTGTGCCCAAGTGAAAAGTGTGCTTGAGTTTAAAAGAGCGTCATTTGGTTTAGCCTGTAAACTGTATCGCGTCGCTGCAGATTTTAAACAAGCTCCAACACCATCGCAAGCACATTTTCCATGCGACGTAGCGTTGCAGTGCCATTCAGCCTCAACACCAAAATCAAGTTTATGATTCATTAAATACCTCATTTGCGTTCTGATCTTAAAATGCTGCTTCGCACCATCGGAAGTATAATATATTTTCTTGACTTTCGGACATACTTTTTTTGTTTCTGTTATTAACTTTTCTTGCATCAAATATACAGCTGCTGCATCATGTTTTGTGCTATCTGAAAGTAATATATTGCTTTGATTTTGGATCCCAATTTCAGAGCGATAATAAAATACGACCGGGAATACTGTACACTGGTCGTTGTTGTAATGGAAAGCCTGCGCAGCATCTTGTGCAATGTATGCGTAATTTTCTGCAAAATCACAATAGACCAATACTTCATCTGCTCGTAAATTTTCTTTTTTTTTAGATATAAATTCTGTTTGACTTTGAGATATAAAGTGATGAGGTATACGTGTTTGTAAACGATTTAACAATTGTTCAACAAAATCTTCTGCTGACAAACATTGTTGTACACGAGTGCATCGATCTGTAGATTGCCAAGTACTGAATATTATTTCTTGAACATTATGTTTTTCCAATAATTCCAAAACCAAATCAGAGAATTTTTCCATATCAGAACATCTCGTGCAATTCCGCAAATGGCAATCAGGAGTCGGCGTTATGCATAAAATGTAATTTATGCAATCCTTATAATTACTCAGTTCAATTGCAGAATCTTTTGTTAACATTTTCAGGTTCGCAGCATCAATCATCGTTTTCACATTCTGATGTATAATACAGACACAGACGCTATGCGTACCTGAAGTACCAGCAAGTACGCACCATTTAGGACGAAGCTCGGCAAATTTAGACAGACCCAAAGGATTTTACGGATACTTTTCCTTAAACATTCTGTGCAAAATTTTTATATCGTAAAGCAGTAAATGCTTTTGTTTCCTTTCCTTTCTCTCATTATTTCTTATGGAAACAGTATCCTTTTTGTTCGGCATAATCCGACCAATTTCCTCAGATTCATAGAAGTCGATTACTTTTGAGACTGTTCCTTCGTTTAAATTTTTTCCTTTCTTGAAAGGAGGAATTGCTAAGACGCCACCATACCTTTTCAAGTTCTTCGATTCACGTGCCATCCTAAAGGAACAATTGAATTGTTCTGCGGTTTCACGGATAGTCCAAGAGCCTGGTGCAATAGTGAGTATACTTTTTCGCAGAGGGTCGTTTTCAGGTAAACTTTTGAATTTATCCTTTAATCCATTTAAAAGCTCTTCTAAAGATTCCTCTCTCGAAATGCGAGGCTTCTTGGTAACAGAGATATATGGATCGTCTGGTATCTCAATGTCACTAGCGGTATTATCAGTAGACTCGGTTTGAAGAAAATACTCAGCAGTAAAATCAGAGGCATTACTTTCATGAGAAGCATCCTTATGTTGGTCGTAAATTTTTTTCCTACAACTGTGGCATATTTTTGATGCTGGACTTAACGTTGGAAACATTTGTGAAACAGACTTACTAATAGTACGTAAGTTTGTTCCAATATGACCTTCAAGCTCCAATGGGTTGATACATCTTTTAGAATGTACCTTTGCGTTGTTAACATTCGCCATGTTGTATTGTATTATTGATGCTTCGATTTTTAAAGAACCCCCCAATCTAACTATCCTGAAAAGGACTGTTACTAGTAAACCCAGATGTTGAGAAGTCACATAAAACCTCAGAAAAAGGACTATCCTGAAAAGGACTGTCGCAACTGAGAATACTGGGCACAAATAAAACTTAAGAGAAACTCGCCAATAATCCTGAAAAGGACTGTTGGAGAGTAACCACCGATGTTCCACATGCACCTGAATTAAAATATCAATAACTATCCTAAAAAGGACTGTTATTGAGTGTTATGGCAAAAAATTATTTAAATCTGACATCGGATTCATCATTAGCCACCCCAAAAATCTCCATTTACCAAATTTGGTGCCAATTGGTTGATTCTCGAAAAAAACCGTCTGCCATATTGGATCCGCCTCTTGAATGAAGAAAATCTGACCTCAGATTCGTAACCAGCGACCCCAAAAAACCCCATATAACAAATTTCATACAAATCTGTTGATTTTAAAAAAACCGACCGCCATAT
>QLYP01000926.1:15382-37248 GCA_016647725.1 Nasonia giraulti | reverse complement strand
CTGTTATTACTACTGGATTTATTTAATAATTTTCTCAAGACACTTTTATGTTTTTTTAACTTTGACTTGTGTGAGTTTTTTATTTTAACGACTCTGCGCAATACATTTAACACGCACTCGCATATGCTTTTAATGAGTTTTTTATCAGCTACACGTAACAGTGCTAAGCGCTGTTGACTATCTGCATGACAAAGAGCATTCAATACTGCAACACACTTTTTTGTAAAATGCTTTGGTAGGCATCCACACCTTGCATCTTTTTCTTCTTCTTCTGCTTCAGTACCAGCAGCAGCACCACCACCTCCACGCTGTCTTCTACGCTGTCTACGACTATCGGTTCTCGCAGACGCTCCTCTCCCGGCCATTGTTTCAATCAGACTAAAGCTTTAATCATAGAATCCTCTACTTTTATCGGAATTTCTTATTCTTCTTCGGTACATATGCATAACTAAATTTATCATCGGGAAAAACAGAGGTACGGAAACGAAATTCATCCTCGGTCGACTGTATCAATATCGACTTGACGCGCTAGATATTGTATTTGCGAACAATCACGTGGATTTTTAAAAATAACGAGGTAATTTGCATTTAATGAGATATCGCGTTGACCAGCTCCTTTGTGAAAAAGATTTTGTGTAATAAAAATCATACTTAAATTCTTATGATGACTTCCCTTTGTAAATAAATCGAGAATAATGTTATTCGAAGATTCTCTCATTAAATCATTGATAATTAATAATTTTTTCTTTTCATTGTCTTGAGAATAATCTGAAGGCTGAGGTAATCCCTCGTGAAATTCAACAATTTTTTTTCTACTCTACCTACTTATGCCTCCTGGAACAAAGTCTGTCTCATACGTAGACTGCCACTCGGCATAATAGAGTAATATCCGATCAAAAGTTACACTGCACATGAGTGGAAGATGTCGAAGAAACCTTGTCCGTAAAATTCTCGGTTACATTCTACACACTTTATAATATCTATATTAGAATTACACGTTGGCGCACAAAAACACCTGTCACATTTGGCTGTGCATCTATGCTCATCTACGTATCTATAGCATTTATTACAATGTTCGCAGAAAAAACGATTGCGTGCAGCACCGGTTAAATGTAATATTGTATTGAAATGATGCCTTCGCGCGTCGTACAAAAGATTTATCTTGTGACGTTCTTTGAAGATACACTTTGTACATGTTTAAATAGTTATCAAGTTTTGTACGTTGTTGCTTTGAAGGTTGTACTTCTCTGTAAATTTCACCAAGAATATTTTTCTTGATATCTGTGGGAATGGGATCGCCTCTGTAAATGCATAATGCAATCTCCTTATAACAGTGTAAGATGCATATCACTATTAATTTATTAAAATATCTTTCCATACTCTGACATTCTGGACCAAGAATATTCACATTGTTGATATCTGTAACATCTATTGTATTTATAATTACATATCATAAATACATATCATACATCACATATGCCTTAATGATTATGATTAAGTCTGTGATTTTATTATACATTTAATTATTTTTAATAATTATTATAACAATCCTTACTGTTAATAATGTATGTTATTAACATTTATAGTTTATTATCTTATTCTAACAAAGACATGGTAATCATTTTTTTGTTCTCTGATTGGTATTCCGGTTTCGCGGGTGATCTATACATATGTTTGAATTCCTAACCTCCAAAAGTGAAAATAAACACGTGCATGCTGTCGGTTTACCGGTGGAGTATAATAATAATCATTTTCATTGTTCGTGGGATGCAGTAAATGATACAAAGAAGAATAGAAAATCTGAAGGCGAGATTGATGTCTGGAGAAAAGAAAGGCAGAGAGCAAAAATTTCCCTAGGGCCGAAAGTACTCAATTCCGCTCCTAGGGAAGAAACATTTTCGCCTCAGATATTTGCATTTTTGTGTGAGTATGCGTGCAAATCTACGGAAAACCGGACACTGTAGGGGGTTTGAGCGAACAAAATTTAAATTTGAGGGCTAACCAACCAGACCAACATTTTTGGGTTTCTTAGGCCGCCCAGAACACGAAAAACCTTTAGTTTTTGCGATTTCGAAATACCTATTTTTTTGCCGGGCAGTTCAAATTCTCTTTTGGGATATTAGCATGGGAAAGATTAACGAAAACTAGCCATTGCTCAACTGTAGGTACTCAATGTCTGAGGGCATAATACAAAAATGTGTATTAACACGATCAAAGTATCCGAAGAAAGCTTTAATTTGAGGGCTGTTGAGCTAAAAATGGTTGCCTAGGTAAAAAGTTATCTAGGCTTGAAAATAGCAAAAAATCATGAAAACTTCGATTTTTTTATAAAAATCAGCGATTTTTTCCCATTTTTAAAATCCAAATAACTTTTGATCCGAACAATCAATTTTAACCATCCGGCCCTCAAATAAGATCTCTTTTCTTCTACTTTTGTTTTCAAGATTTATATCAACATTTTAATTGTTTGATCAGCTATATATATACCCATAAATCATGGCTGTTTTTTTATCTTTTTCATTGCCATATATCCCTGGTAGAAATTAACCTAGAAACTGGCAAGTTCTTGTGTTAAAATCCTAAGAACTTGCCAGTTTCTAGATTAATTTCTACCAGGGAAGTAGCTGATGAAACCAGTAAAATGTTTAATCTAAATTTTTAATCAGCTGATTAATAGATGATAATCAGCTAATAATCTACTGATAATCATGCCAAAACGTCAGTTTATTATCAGGTGATATCAGCTTAATATGTTTATTGAAGCTGATAGTTACAAAAATGCGTTTGTATTAAATTAAATGTTAAAGCTTATATCTTATGTCGTATATTTGCGAGTATCGGGATAGGAGCATGTAGCAACATCTAACAGTGGCTTCGTGAATCAGCCGGCGTTGCGAATTGCGATCCGCGATCAGAGCGCGAGGCTCAGAACAAATCCGGCAACCGCTGTGTAAACATCCCCAGTTTTGTGCTTAAATAAAGACTTATATTAAAACGAGGCTAATTCCTTTATTCGTGCTACCTCTCCCATACATTACAACTGGCGACGAGGATTTAAGTGGAGAGTGCCTTATTCGGTGAAAAGTGTCCAGATGCCACCAAAATTGTCGCAGCAGGAGTTAGAAGAACGCGCAAAAGACCTTGAAGCGCGGGAAAAAGCAAACAGTGAAGCATTAGAGAAACTGAGGGAAGAAGGGCAGCTGTGGAAGCAGCAAAGCAATTGGCAAGTATGGCAAACAGTGGTAGTTCTCATCGTACATAAACAGTGATAAAGGGCACAATAGGTGCAATCGCAGAGTATTCGTTCGACGAAGACTGGTCGTTGTGGGTTGAAATACTCGAACAATACTATAGTGAACGAAGTTAAAAGTAGCAAGTACGTAGCTTTATTCCTGACGATGTTGGGTACGAAAGGGTACGCCCTCATCAAAGATTTGGTCTCACCGAGGAAGCCGGCATCAATGACAGTGGACGAACTGTCAGAAGTTATGAAAAACCACCTTCAGCCAACGCCGAGCGTCATAATGGAACGGTACAAATTTAAAGAATGTAGACAGTCTCAAGGAGAAGATGTAAAGTCATACGTAGCTAAACTTAAGAAATTGACAACCTATTGCGATTTCGGTAACAATCTGGAAAATCATCTCCGTAACCAATTTGTTTGGGGAGTCGCAAGTGAGAGTATAAAGAAGAGGTTGCTGGGAGAAAAAGAGCTCACCTACCACAAGGCCATCGACTTAGCAACGGCATTGGAAACAGCAAGTCGAGACGCGGCGAAGATGCAAGCACCGTCAACAACATCAGCAGGCGACGCGGTAAATTTCATCGGAAAGCAACAGAGGGACGCTGGTTCTAAGAAGCAGGCATCGACGCAAGCTGAGGTTTCCAAGAATTGTTATTGTTGCCGGCATGGACATCTGGGCTGTAAGTACAAGTCGTACAAGTGTAACGTCTGCGGTCAAACGCATCTTCAAAAGGTTTGTAGGAGTGCGCCCAAGAAATCGAACAGCGACGGTAATAAAAACAAAGTCGATAAGTGTAATTTCGTTGAAGAAACCGAGTCGTGTAGCAACGATAATTTTGATGGCATGTATGTAGTTCGCGAAGCTTTTAATAATGTAAGGAACTTCGACGAACCGGTGTATTTAACTGTAAATGTAGAAAGTGTACCGATAAAATTCGAGATAGACACGGGATCGTCAATTATGGCCATTTCTACACGCACGCTTGATTGTCACGAAAATCTAAAAGCATTGCCGCTTGGAAGTTCCACGCGGAAATTCCGATCTTTCACGGGCGAGAAGATTGAACTACAAAGAGTTCTCAAAGTTCGGGTCAAATTTCGTGAAGAAGAGCATGGGTTAGAATTGTTTCTGTTGCCCAGCGAGAGCATCACACCGATAGTAGGCCGTAGATGGATCCGCGCGTTCAATCTGTTAGAAGTCGGCGCGGAAAACGGTAGTCTAATAATTGAAAGTCTTAACGCTGTGACAGAGAGGTTAACACGTGAATTAGTGATTAAGAAATTTCCAACAGTTTTTACGTCGAAGTTAGGGAAATTCACAAAAGGCAAATTCTCATTACAGCTTAAGCCAGACGCAGTGCCTATCTTTGTTAAGCCACGGCCGGTACCCCATGCGATGCGTGCCGGATTAGAGCGTGAATTGACTCGCCTCGAGAAAGAGGGCATAATCGAACGAGTGAACAGTAGCGAATGGGGCACCCCCGTCGTACCCGTGTTAAAGTCAGATGGAAATATCCGCGTTTGTGGTGACAACAAAATAACGATTAACCGCCATTTAGATACCCAATTCCAAGAATCGCAGATCTGCTGGTACGATTGGAAAAAGGACAGGTCTTTTCATAGTTAGATTTAGCACAGGCTTATCAACAGGTCGAATTAGACGACGAATCGAAAAACCTCACAACTATATCGACGCATAAAGGTCTTTTCCGTTATAACAGGCTCAGTTACGGAATTGCTTCACACCGGGTTATTCCAACGCGAAATGGAGAACTTGTTAGACGGAGATGTCGTTTATTTTGACGATATTGTAGTCTCAGGGAAAGAGCGTGAGACACACGACCGAAATTTACGCAAGATTTTGACTAGATTTAGAGACACAGGGTTAACGGTAAACATAGATAAGTGTGAAATAGCAAAACACAGTATTCAATTTTTAGAGTATGAATTTGATAGCCGCGGAATACATATTTCAAAGAAAAAAGTTGACGCAATAACAAAAATGAAGGCAGCTACAAACGTTAAGGAATTGCAATCGTTTTTAGGCGCGATGAACTATTTCTCGAAATTCATAAAAAATTACGCGCAAATTGTCAACCCACTATATGAATTGCTTCATAAAGATATTAAATGGCAGTGAACGAAAGAGCGACAATCAACTTTTGTAGAAGCAAAAAGACGTCTTTTACCAACTAAAATAACATGCGATGCATCACTGGCGGGTTTGGAAGCCGTTCTTTTTCATATGTTGCCAGGAGGTGAGCAAAAGCCGGTAGCTTACGCGTCAAGAGCATTAACTCGTGCCAAGCAAAATTACTCCCAGCTCGATCGTGAGGCATTAGCATTTGTATTTGGAGTGAAGGAATTTTACCAATACGTATTCGGTCGTAAGTTTGTGCTAGAGACGGATCACAAACCGCTGACTTTTATCTTTGGATCGAAAAAAGGGTTACCGCAAATGGCTGCGAGTTGTGTCCAAAGATGGGCCGTGTTCTTGTAGGGTTATAATTTCGAGATCAAGCACATCAGCGGTGTAAACAATGGACTAGCAGACGCTTTATCTAGGGTTATAGAAAACGCCCGAGAGGAAAGGCATAAGAACGAGAGCGATACTTACTCGTACTTAAATCTCGTATGCGACGAAGTAAAAACCTTAGATAGGACGAACATTAGGGAAGCGACAATGCGCGATCCACTACTCACTAAAGTACGCGATTGTCTTATAAGCGGATGGTCTGCCCACTCCGGCGAAGCGTAGCAACCATTCAAAAATAGAGAACTAGAGTTATCATTAGAAGAGGGTTGTATTCTTTGGGGACACAGATTGCTCATTCCGCATGCTTTGTGTGAGCGTATATTATTAGAATTACAAGAAGCACACATGGGAGTGGTAAAGATGAAAGCTCTTGCTCGATCATTCGTGTGGTGGCCGCGTATCAACCACGACATAGAGAATTTGTGTAAATCATGCGAAGCGTGCTTATCGAGTGGTCCTAACCCACCGAGAGCAGAGTTACATTTTTGGCAATGGCCAGAAGGTCCAACGTAACAAATACACATCGATTTCTGTGGTCCCATAGATGGACATATGTACCTAATAATAAATGCATTTTCAAAGTGGATAGACGTACGCGAAATGTCAAATATCACGACACCGTCGACGATCTTCGTGCTTAGGGAGTATTTCGCAACTTGGGGCCTACCACATATGTTAGTTAGTGACAACGGTCCTACTTTTATCTCAGAAATGTTTAAAGTATGTTTAAAAGAGAACAGTGTACGGCACGTGCGAACTGCCCCCTACCACCCAGCATCAAACGGCGCAGCGGAAAATGCGGTGCGAACATTCAAAGAAAAATTTAAATTACTATGTAAAGATCTACCACGTAGCGAAGCGTTAGTAAAGTATTTGTTTGTTTACCGAACGACGCCCCATTGCACTACAAATTGTACCCCGGCGGAGTTGCAAATGGGTTGTAAATTAAGAACGCGTCTTAGTGCACTTAATTCATATGCGGGAGACAAAGTAGAAGCTAATCAAAAAAAACAAAGATTGTATTTCAAAGTAAATCGAGAAACCGTTTTCAACGAAAGAGATCTAGTCGTTGCAAAGGACTGTTTTGTATAGTACGAATAAATGGCGAAACGCGCAAGTCGTAAAGAAGTTAGGTGCCGTAAATTACAACGTGCGTACCGATGACGATCGAATTTGGAAAAGACACATCAACCAGCTTAAATCACGCGAGCGTTCTACGAAACCAGATGCGGCTGGATTAAATGTACCAAAAGGAAATATTATAAATTCGGAAATTGAAAATGTGGAAACGACAGAATACCATACGTCGAATAATCCGAGTTTAAGTATTCCGAATACAACGGCCGAAGCATCCTTCGTATCGGATACACAACTGACTCATACACGATCCGAGCCACCAGTAGATCCGTCGGCATTATCTGTAAGGCGTTCTACCAGGAATCACCCAGCTCCGGATCGATTTGATCTTTAATTGTAAACGATGGTAATCATTAATTTTAAAAAAGGGAGGATTGTCGTATATTTGCAAGTATTATTATTAATTAAGTTTTTATTGGCTTTAACATAGGTTACATTGCCATGTCACAATCAGGCTACTTATATACAGTATTATACAAGTTTGTGTCCTAAACGTAGAAAACCATCGTTTACAATTCATTCGTTCGGTCGTTCAAAATACAATTATACTATTGAAACTTATTTTAATTTTAGATAGATTGATCAATTGCAATTATAAAATCAGATATAACTTCAATAATTCTATGATTCATTTCGTATATAATGTATGATGGAGAAAGGACCATACAATTTGAGAGCATAAAGATTATCTAATAAAATTTTTCTATGTTCTTCATGTAATTCGCAATCCCAAAAAATATGCTCTATTGTATCAGAATCCTTTCCACATTTACAAACGTCAGAATCAACAATTTTATACTTTATAAGACTTGAGTTAAGACGAGTATGGCCTGATTTAATACGATTAATTATACTAATAGTTTTTCTTGGTATTTTCGTGTCGATATACCACGGGTTTTTAGATTCAATATAAAAGTTATCAAAGTAAAAACTACCTTTAGTATCTTTATCCAATAAAAATTTGTTCTTATTTGCTACATTGCATTGTTTCTTATAAATAGATATTAAATCAGAAGAGGGAATATCCAAAGGCCATCAAATTTTACCCAATGCACCAGACTTAGCCAGTTTGTCGACTTCTTCATTACCCACTATACCTCTATGAGAGGGGATCCAATAGATTTCTATTTCAATATTAATATTTTTTAGCGTAGTTAGTTTTGATTTCAAATCAACCATCAACGGTGATTCATGTGAGAAACCTCCAATCCTATTCAATGAACTAACTATACTTTGTGAGTCAGAAAAAATACGAAATTTTTCTTTCATACAATCTTTTAAATTAATCCACGAGCTGATCTTGTTAAAGCGAAATTAATCGCTGCACACTCTGCTGTGAATATTGAGGAGAAATATGGTATTCTATAAGCATCTATGAAAATTTCCGACCCACTCCACACTGCAAAACTCACGGCCGAGGTATTGTTCTCGTTATTAATTTTTGAACCATCTGTGAGGATATCAATACAATTCTTTGAATTAAACAAGCCATCAAATGTCAACTTTGCTTCTTTAGCCTTTTGTATCAATCTACCCTGAGTTAGATCTGCCATAAAAGAAGTGAATAAATCCTTATATGGAATTGAATATTTATAATATTTATCTGATTGAACAACTAAACCATTATGAAACCAACAATTTTCAAAACATAAAATTAACAAAGGCTTTATATGATTATTATGATATAAATTGTTATTAGACGTCTCTAAAGTTTTTTTGAGTTTATTGTAAATTGGGTTATTTGAAATATTTAATTGTCTTAACATATATTTGTAACAAAGAAATTCAAACCTGCATTCGACATATGAAATTCCTGATTCATTGATTTTCAGAACAATATGATTAGTTTTAATACTCTTATTATTAAAAATTACCATCTGACACTTCTCTGGGGCAAGCAGAAGATTTTCGTCTTTGAGTGCTTTGAAAAGGACATTAGCAGCTTGTTCTAGTCTTTTGGTAATGAGAGGTAAGTTTTTACCTTTAGTATAAATGACAAGATCATCGGCAAACTTAATCAACTTAATATCTTCCTCCAGTATGCTATCCAAAAATCTAATATATAAAGAAAAAAGAAGAGGGCTAGATGAACAACCTTGCGGTAGACCTACTTCTGCCTCCAAACCTCCATTAAGATCTGGGAAATTTAACGATGAAATTTTTCGCTTATACAAAAGATTCCTCAAAAACAAAATATATTCTTTCGGTAGCGATAAGTTTGCTAAGTCTTTTAATAAAGGTCAGTAATTACGTTGTCAAACGCTCCTCGAATGTCCAAAAACAGTGCAACTAAGCTCTCATCTTTAAAAAAGGAATCATGTATATCTGCAATCAACAAAACCACATTATCCATACAAGATTTACTCTTCCTAAAGCCATATTGATTCTTAGATAGTAGTTCCTGGTTTTCTAAGTACCATGTTAAGCGCAGACAAATAAGATTTTCCATAATTTTCATAATGCACGGAGCTAAAGCTATAGGTCATTATTTCAACCCATTCATTTTGGAAATGAAAAGAACTAGAAATTCGTTCCATTGAAATGGAAATTTGCTCTGGAAAAATAAATCATTAAAAATGTCTAATAGAACTCTTTTCATAAACTCTGGAAGAGTAAAAAAATATCAAAACTCACATATTTTTTCACATTTCCTCACATTTATTATCATTTTCTTACATTTTTGCACGTTAATACATGGTATCTCATAGTTTTCCTAAATTTTTTACAACCATCATTTTGTATTTTTTAAATGCAAAAATTACAGTTTTTCATATTTATATATTTTATTTCTTAGTTTAAAAGAACGTGACCCTGTACAAATTTGTGCTATTTATAATCATATAATAAAATATTCAGGAATAGAGGAAAAGTAGTAATTTTATTATACATATAATTAAGTAAAAAAATGAGCATATAAAATGTATTATTTTTAACTTAATAACTCTTATAATTTTTTCTTAATTTTATTAGTAGAATTAGGTTAATTCAAACTATAGCCCATTACCCCTTTTGGTACTGTGCTAATAAAAAACTCATTTTGTGACTGGATAAATATACAGGGTTTATGGATCATATCATATTTATCACATTTTAACCTTTCAGACTGCATAGTGCGTTTTTTAAAATGGTAGACTATTACATCAGTAGTAATAACAATAGATGTATTTTCGACCATTATTGGTTTGTTGAAAAAATAACATCGGTAACATCGCTATACTTAAGGCTGCAAATTTTGGTGACAATTCCAAATTTATTACCTATTAGTTCAATGACAGAATCATTTGTTTTTTTAGACTTTAAATATGAATATACTGCAGTATACCGATTATTATTATAAATCATTTTTGAATACTTCAATGTTTCGGTTATTTTCGTAGCATCAACAATGTTTTTTAGACAATCAATTTCTTCTGGAGAAAAACTGTTAGGTTCACCACGTCCTAATAAAGTACAATCTTTAATTTTTATCAATATTTTCAATGACTTTGTTGAAAGATCATCACAATTTTTTTACTTTTACGGATATGCAATTTTTATTCTCCAGTCATGGTATTTGCTGATATATTAACAATTTATTTACAGGCGGATGCCTTTTTGTGTGGGTAACACCTTCAAAAGGGAACTGCTATCCTTCCGCTTCCACGCAGCGTCCGCTGGAAACGTTCTCTGTCGCGTCAATGCTCTCAGCAGCAACGCTATAACAGAAACGGCTGAGGAAGGCTCTGGCGGCAGCCGCCATTTGTGGTAAGCGACTGTCACACAACCACTCACATACTAAAACTTACACTCCCTTACACTCGCCTGGGGCGCTGCGAGGAGTGAGTCTGGGGCTCTATAAACGGGTATCGCCAACGAATGTGGAACCATATAGACGGGTATCTTTCCAAGCAAGTGCGGACGCTCTATAAACGAGTATGTTCCATGAATAAGGTCAGGGTGCCTCCTGGGTATGAGTGCAGGGGCACAGTGCAGGGCCTTCTTATGGGGTGGAGGAAGCGTTTAAGAGGGGGTCCTCCCGTGATTGTAAGCGTGCCGACTCTGGAGGCTAGCTCCGTTAACACCAGACTAGCATTCCTGGGCCGCCACTAGTTGGAGGGGGTCGGACCCGGCTTAGCCAGTCGGGAGGCTCGCCCTGCACAATGGTAAAGCGCACCAGCGCCAAATCCCGCTCCTCGTAGTAATGCCGGTTGGCGACCGGATGGGCCCTTGCTGCGGGGAGAGTGGGAGGCACAGACGAGGCCACCGGACGCTGGGCACGCTCTTTTACCGGGAAAACTCAGGACGAATTGCAGAAACCATCACTCGGACCAACCCCTGACTCTAACACATAACACACGTAGTAGAAGAAGGAGATTTAAAAAAAACACGAATAAAGAAATTCAGCAAGCAGGTCTCAGAGTGCTACCTGCGACGAACATCCTAAGTGGACCATGGGGCCTTCCCAGCTCCTCTACTACACCAGTAGGTAACCTGGCCGGTGTGGTTGACAACAAGACAGAAAAACATGACAAGACGGGCAGAATCATCGTGGAGACGCCACAAAGCTGGGAGGCTGCGGAGAGAAAGCTAGAGGAACAGCTACTCGCAATACACAGCAACCTAATGAAAATGAAGGCGAAGACAAACGTTCAAAAGACTGTTAGTCGCTTGATAACGGACGGTATGGGAGAGATTGAGGAATCAGTTGAGGTTGGGTTGTATGAGCTCCAATGTATGAGGCAACTCCGACAACTGACGAAAATCGAGGGACAATGGACCGACGAGGGACTGGAGACACCGGGATCGAAAAGGAAAACGTACAGACAAACTCCAAGCCCAGATCCGGGAACCTCTAACCAACAAAGTAACCCGGCTAAGGATGCTTGGACGACAGCGACGAATCGCAGAAAACGGAAAATCACCACAAAACCGGAAACGAACGGGACTGGACAGGCAAGGACTCGAGAGCCCAAACCGCGTAAGACGGATTGCCCAAACCTAAAACCCAGGCGAGGTGCGATCCTTATCAAACCAGTCGAGGGCAAGACTTACGCAGACATCCTACGGTCTTTACGACAGAACGTGGACCCGGCGGTTAGCCAAGTTAACGTCAGAGCTATACACAAGACCAGAGACGGATCCGTACTACTACAGCTCGACCACGAACAAGAGCGACAGGCTTTCCAGAAGGCTATATACACTAGGATAGACTGCTACAGTAAAGGACTTCGGTAACTCTATACCAGATATAACCTTAGCCAAAGACAGGATGTTGAAAAGGCTAGGGGGATGGAGAGTGATCGAGGACTACACGGCCAGTGATCACCAGTACATCGTCTTTAACCTGACCAGTGACGCTGCGTTGAGGCAAAGACAGAGTATGCGGACAACACGATGGGACATCGGACGCATAAACAGGGACGAAATCAAGAGGCAACTGCAGAACGTAGCAATCCCTTCTGCGGACCTGTCTCAAGGACGGACGGATCGATTCGCGGCTGAACGAAGTGCTAATGACCTGGAAAAGTATCTGTGAGGCCGCGATGCCACGAAAACGGTACAGACAGGACAGAATGCAGACCTACTGGTGGACGCAGGAAATCGCCGAAATCAGAAAAGAATGCCTCCGACTCCGCAGACTAGCGAGAAGGGAACGGGACTTGGACGAAAGAGAGGCTATCTCGCGGGAATACAAGCTCGCGAGACGGCTACTCAGACAGACGATCAACAGTACGAAATGACGGTGTTGGAGACGACTGGAAGACGATGTAGAGTCAGACCCCTGGGGGAAGGCTACAAGATAGTGACTCGCAAACTTAGCGCCTGGAACCCCCTGAGACAAAGGACGCGGACACAATGGAGAGGATTGTCCACGATCTCTTTCCTACCCATCAGGACAGAACGAACGATACGGACATGGACACCGCAGTGGAATGTCCACTTTTCACGGTGACGGAGCTTGAGAGTGCTGCAGCCAAACTGAAGCCTCGAAAAGTCCCGGAACCTGACAGCGTGCCTGGGGAACTGCTGCAGATCATCGTAGCAGAACAGCCCGATGCGCTGTTGAGTCTCTACAACGGCTGCCTGCCGGCGGGAGTGTTTGGTGGACCTTGGAAGGGCGCGCGGCTGATCCTCATTGCCAAAGGTAAGGGGAATCCTGATTCGTCGTCCTCCTATAGGCCTCTAAGCCTCCTGAACACGCCGGGTAAATTGTACGAATTACTGCCACGACCGAGACTGTTGCAAGCGGTGGAAGCCGCCGGAGACCTCTCGGACCGACAGCACGGATTTAGACGAGGACACTCAACAATAGGAGTTAGAACACACGTGGTACAGATTGTAGACAAGACAAACGATATATGTTATGGAGCCAGACCACCGGTGCTCTTGACAACGCTGGACGTACGGAACGCTTTCAATTCTGCGAGGTGGACGGACATCCTGCAGAATAATTGTCTGAAATCGTTCAGTTCCTTATAAAATATAAAAAGTTATAAAAAGTTGTTTATTTAAATAAATTATTCTATTTCATAATTGTAATGTGTGGCTAGTCAGCAATATTATAATTTAAACGTACTATATTCATATAAAATTACAAAAAAATGTTAATGAAGCTTTAATGTAATGTAAGAATACAAATAAAAGTACTTTCTTTTGTAAAAAAAGTTGTATATTTTTATGCAAAGTAGTGTAAACAAGGATTTCAATTGTTCCTAAGAATAATGTATGTAAAATGTGGGATAATGTGAACGATTATGAAGAAATGTGAAAAACTGTTCCTAAGTGTTACAACGAAAAAGCACTTTTTTGTTGTTGAAATTCTGAACGTGTAAAAATGTTGAACAATGTGAAAACATGTAAAAAAATAATGACAATGTTCTTGTTAGTGATGTTCCAAATGTTGATATAAAATTTTGATTTTTCACATGCTTTCACATTCTTTTACTCTTGTTCCCAAATTTTCACAGTTTTTCACATTTATCATTTCTACTAGAGTACGTCCAGGTAAGCCGCACAGAGCGAATACACGCCTAAAATAGAAATAGTTATTATTAGTCCGGAATAATAGAACCTAAAGTTCAGCACGGCGGTTTACACCGACCGCCTTGGGCAAAGGTAACAAACGCGCAGGTAGACATGAGCGGATAATGAGGTGTTTACGATCGGTCGCGGCCGTTCTCGTAAGCTGTCGATTATTTTAATAAGCGGAAGTGAGTACTAGATTCTATGACGACACTTATAAACTCATGCACACATTGTAACAAAACTCAGATAAGGGCTATCACACGTAAAAAAGAATAGTGAGGTGTGAGGAATACTCATGCGATTGCAGCGCCAAATTTAAAAACTAATTTTACATAAAACTTTTTAAATAAAGCTTGAAAATGAAAACCTGAGTCTGTAGCGCCGAAGTGTTAAGTTTAATAAATCGTTCTACCGAAAGAAAAATTCGAACGGACATTCTGTTAAGCACGGATCTAACAAATTCTTAAACTAAAACTTTAAACACCATTGCTTGTTTATTTCTGTTGTTTAAATAAAATGTCTGTTGCGCAATAAGGGGGCATTATAGCCGCTATCTCTAGCAAGATGAATTTGAAATGAATTTAATACGCGTAAACAATGTATATTCTTCAACGACACGAAGCTATTGATTTCAAAATCTTACTTAATTACAGGCAATACTAAATCATTGAATTTAGGGCCATGCTTCTCATAGATTCTTCGATATAGTACAAGAAACAATATTGTTTACCACTGATCTAAAAATACTAAAAATAAGACTATGAACACCATTACTTGTTTATTTCTGATGAGGGGACATTTTAGCCGCTATGACTAACTTTAGGGCAATTCTTCTCATGCAATGTTCGATTTGATACAAAAGGTGATATTGTTAACCACTGATCCAATAAATCCCCAAACTAAGACTTGAAACACTATAACTTGTTTATTTCTGTTGTTTAAATTAACTGTCTGTTGCCCGATGAGGGGGAATTTTAGCTGCTATCTCTAAATTTAGGATAATCCTTCTCATATACTGTTCGATTTGATAAAAAAGATTATATTGTTAACCACTGATTCAACAAATCTCTAAACTAAGACTTTAAACACAATTCCTAGTTCTTTTATTTTATCTAAACTTAATTTCTCTTGACCACTCAGAAGGCATTCGAGCCGCTTATTCCAACAAGATAAATTTACAAT
The DNA here is from genome assembly GCA_016647725.1 of Nasonia giraulti. Taxonomy (NCBI): domain Eukaryota; kingdom Metazoa; phylum Arthropoda; class Insecta; order Hymenoptera; family Pteromalidae; genus Nasonia; species Nasonia giraulti. The sequence continues at coordinate 22,144 of QLYP01000926.1, read as the reverse complement.
GAATTTAATACGTGTAAACAATGTTTATTCTTCAACGACACTACACTATTGATTTTACAATCTAAATTATTTACAGACAATACCATCATTGAATTTAGGGCCATGCTTCCCATACACTGTTCGATATGATACAAATAATGATATTGTTAACCACTGATCCAATAAATACTAAAAAGAAGACTTGAAACACTATTACTTGTTTATTTCTGTTTTTTAAATGAATGTCTGTTGCCCAATGAATCGTTTTGATGAAGGAAATTTAGATTGAACTTTTTATTTTTCTAAAAGTTTGGAAATCCAAAATACTTCGTAGTGGATTTGCGAAACTTTAGCGACAACATCCCCTTAAGTATTGGTGACTTTCAGTAAATGTATGCAAGTGATTTATTTCGTAAGATTCTAACATTCTAACTAATTTTGTGGTTTCAGCATTGATTTAAAAAAAATTCGAACACATTTTTGGGGGTCAACATGATTGTTATAACATAGCGTCATGCATCATTTTAAGTATAATAATTTAATATATTTTACTATTACCTTCATCATCGTTGTCTTCAGGCACATAGTCCGAATCTGCTGAGTTTTTATCTATAGTTTTGTCGTCTGACGTTGATTGCGATATCTGGCCCTGGGCTTGCTGTAACATAGGTGTTAAGGTGATTAATTCTCTTAAGGCGATTTTTTTACGATAATAGTTTTTATGAATGTCAATTTCATGGCATAAAAAGTTTGCCAAATCTTTCAAGTTATTATCTTGTATGTCAATCGCATACATCCTAGTAGCCAGTTGTTTTCGAAGTAATGTGCCTTGCAATCTAGTGTGGTCTTCAACACCAAATTTTGAAGCATAACCTCGCATAATCTGGTATGATTCATAATGGTGGTCGATTGAAGTATCTTCCGATTCTTTAGCGAATACATACTTATTTTTCATTAATTTTTCACTTTTAAGATTCAATATGAGGTTTATGCACTGTGGTAAATGTTGATGTAACAATAAACCTACGGTGCGCAACCCTTTCTTATTCAATATGGCAACACGTACATAATCTTGCACTGCAATCTTACTGTCTTCGCTCAATTTCATGAATTCATCTGCAGCACATGCATCATTGAGTCGAAACAGTTTTGATTCGCTGGTCCGACAATAATAAACGGGAAATCTCGCCTTGCCTATTACGGTTAAATAGCCGTATTAAAATAAGAGTAGACTCATTCAGATTTTTCAAAGCTTTTTTACGAATTTTCTGATTATCCTCAGTGTTATCAGGTGTAGTATTCAAGGTTTCTACAGAGGATAATCTAATCTGCTCAGCATATTGGTGTAATTTTCGAATATCGTCTGTTGTTGGGAGTTTTTCGATCGGTTTATCTTTTGCAGATTCCACAAAACTATATCTCGCTTTTTTATTGAGATTTTTAAACTACAGTGGTAAGATTTCTTCAATACTTCTTAGTTCAGATAATAATTCTTTTTTTTTTCTTTTCAGCGTAATACGCTTTGAAAAATTTAACTACCTTTTTCAATAACGTTATTAATTCAGGAATTTTATTAACTTTAGTTAATAATCCTGTATCGTCGCACAATAAAGTAACTTTATCAACCTTCAAAGAATCTTCTAAACACTGAATATCCTTATCGCGCTCCCGCATATTTTTAACTAAGTCACCTAATATTCTCAATTGGTGACTTATCATTGAGTAATTCTGATCTTTGTTGTAATAATCTACTAGATCATTTCCGTACAGGATAATACATTTATCCCGTTTAATAATGTCTTTAATTTCTCCAGGTGCCATTTTCTTTAAAACTAAATTCCTCAATCTTTCACTTGCTTCTTTGTGGATATCTGGAATCAAATTTTCGCATTCCTTCAAAAATCCCTTTGCATCTGTTACCCGATCTAATGAATCACATTTATGCTTTCTCATATACGACTTTTTTAAATATTTAAAACAATATTTGCACGGTGCATATGATTCACTCGATTCTTCTGTAGGTAGCTCATAATTATACATGACCGGGATTTTGCGGCCATCAGAAGTTTCTCGCAACACCACGGTAGGTTTACCAGAGCTAGGCTTTTTAGGAAACGTATATTCACCTGTATCTTCGTCCTCTATTCCATGCAATATCTGTTTTTGGTTTAATTTTCTGACTCCATATAATTCTTCTTTATTAACTGATTCTGACACATTAGCGTTGTAATTGCCTAAATTAATAAGCTTGGTTATACCTTTCAAAAACTCTTCTTCATCTAATTCGGACATATCCAAGATTATTTTTTCGTCTTTGTGTACACTGATAATGTGTCTTTTTATCTTCTCGACAATCCTACTATCGCAAAAGTAACAAACATGTATTTTAGGCTCTCTTTTCTCGACTGAAATCTTTCGTCTAGGTACGTACTTTTTTTTAAATCAATACGAGGGGTTCCGGGAATATTGAGATTACATTTATCAGTATTAAGCTTGCCTGTTTCGTCAACATACAATTTATCTAAAATATAAGTATTTTGTATTACAATTATATAAAAAGAAAAAATACATGATGTATTAATATATAGTACTAAAATATAGTTTTTCATACCTGCAGTATTGTTTATTTTAACAGTAGATTTATAGGTCTGCGCTGTCCGGTCCGTGTTACTATTTTCTTCCTTCTACAGACTTCTTCATCAGAATCGTTTTCTGACTCTTCGTGTTTGATAAGACTTTTTCTCGTCATTTGCTCTAAAAGTTAAATCATAGCATATTTATTTTGATTTTTTTTTATTTAGTCTAGCACTTTATAAATTAATTATAATTTAAATTATAATTATTTTCAATGAAGCCATTCATCATACCTTTTTTTTTGATTCCGGAACAAATTTTCTCCTAGTTCGACTTCTTGATCGTCTAGGATTAATATTTTTGTTTAAAGTAATGGGAGTATCTTCATCCGAACTACTATGATTTGAATCTTCGGTTTCTTTAGACTTCGTTTTACTAACTAAATTCAAACAATAAAATATTTTACTATAGAAGAAAACTTTATTGAAATCAATTATGAAACATTATTGTACCTATTTCATTTGTTGTAATAACCATTTTATCTTTTTTAGACTCAGTTGCAATTTGAGGGCACTCAGCTTGGTCATCTTCATCAGAATCCGAAGTTTCAGAAGTTTCTTTATTAGACCAATCATTTTCTGATTTTTCTGACTCTTCGGAACTGGTTTGCTCTATATTTATAAATCAAATTTAGTATTTTATTAAAGATAATCTTATAAAGTTTTTCGATACAGATTTCTTAAATCGCTTTTACGTCCTCAAAATCGAGAGTACAAGTATCGAAATAAGTATTGAAAAATATTGTTATGACCGAGCTTGAACTTTGCGTGGTTCGAATATCGAGAATCGTGCATAGCAACCCCTAGCAATGAGATTAATAGTTCTAATAATTTATTCGAAAACTGTATTTGATAGAGAAATAACCTAAAAAGTTTTTAAGGTAGACGAATCCTTTTAAGACACGGTAGCATAAGTTTATTAAATGATGTTGATAGAACTGAAATTGTTCAATTCCATTTCTAAAAGGGAGATTGCGATAGTATCGAATTGAAGCTCTTACAGAACCAATTCAGACCGTTATCAAAAAATTTCATTGGTGGGTACAGTGGAAACAGGGAGCAATTTCAGAGAGTTTTACTTCCAGAGTCTTTCTTTCTAATGTCCAAATCAATATTAGCATTTCTATATTCTAAAAGTAAAAAATAATAATCATTTATAGTTCATAAAAACGAATTCTTTAAACATATAATAAAACAGCAATTACCTTTTTTTCAGATGTTTTAATGATTGGTTCTTGGATGAACTGTTGATTTTTTTGGTAACCATTGAGTTTTTCTGTTTCATCAATAATTTGTTCCTCTCTTACATCTTCGAAATCTTCCATTCCCATGTCTAAACCAATATCTGCAATTAACTAAACTAAGCGTTAAAAATTATATTAATTTATAGTTATATCAACTCAAGACAAAAATTATTTTGGAATAAACAGTAAAACAATTAAAAGATCATGCCTATTAAAAAATCATACTTCAAAAAGATTCTTAAGAAACCTTCCGCAAAATGTTTTAAATATCTTGTTTACAAAAATTATAACAAATTCTTGAAATTATCGCGATAGCAAATTTTATTTAATACGTATATTCGTAAATTCTTAATGCAATCTAAAAATGCCAAAAATTCAAACGATTCAGTGGTAAGTGAACTGACTGGGGATATGACTATTGAATTAATTATCTAATTATTTATTGATTATATGTGTATACAGAGGCTAAAATCCAAATTATTTTAAAGCTTACTATTGTTACACTTATAAGTTAAAGGATCAAATTTACGAAAGGTTTACGAACAACCCTGGTAGAGAATTAGCTTGTTGGTATAGTCAATACTTCAGCAGCTGGGTAGATCCAGTTGGCTGACTTTAGGTAGAAACAACAGGCTAAGATCATCTGCCAACTGACTGACAGAACCTCTACCAAGGATGCTGAATGCTTTACAGTGAAGTAAAAGAAAAATACAAAATTCATGTCATTTGGTTCCTTAACACTTTAACTGACTATTATGTTTCATGATTAAATGTACATACCTATGTTCAAACTTTCAATACCCTCACATATCTCGATTGGTTCTATTAATTGAGTAGCTTCATTCAAGAAGAATATTGGTACAGATCTTAAGTTTATATCGTCATTTTGACTTTTAGTAGAAACATTTAAGGACCTTTTCGAAGACTCTTTTTGAATGACGGATTCAACATTACCACTGTTTGATGGTAGTTCCTTAGATTCGATGTGTAAGCTATTGTTTGAACCAACTGAGCCCCCTACATCCCTACCTCTAGCAAGATAACTTCCAAATAAATTTTAGCAAAAGACTTTAGCAATTTACTACAGCAAAAATTTCTTTAGTAAAACATAAATATACAACAAGCATTGACAAAAAGCCATAGGGGTTTGAAAGCTGCGCAATAAACTTATCCAAAACACATTAAATATCTACTTTTTCCCGAAATCTCATGTGCAAGAAGGCCTTTTTACATCCGTAATCAAAGCGCAAAAAAAACTCATTTTTTTTAGTTATCAATTTATTATTGAAAAAATAAGTGGTCAAATCACTTGAAATCGTAATGAGATATAGTTTGGCACGTGACCAATCGACATGATTTTTTTGTGAGGTTATAATGTTTTGTTTCAGAGATATGAAAAAAAACACCTTCATTTTATCTGCCGAACAAAGCGGTCGATCTCGAGGACTAAACAAGGAAAAGTAAGTCATTTTATTCTCTTTTAAATTCATTTCAGCTGAAGTATTTGTAAGAATGGGATGATTCAAAACTAGCGCCCTTTGCGCAAGCGTCAGGCAATCAATTAAAGCTTTTAGGCCAGATAGGGCGTGTCACACCGAAATTGTTATTCAATTGTATGTACCAAAAATCCTTTCTAGGGTTGTTGTTCATGTATAAGCGTTTTGAAAAAAAGCCTGTCACAGTAGAAAGTTGTGTTTTTAAAATATCTACAACTTTTATATTTAAGGTTTTAATGTATATATAATGTTTTATGATGAATACTGCTATAAAAAAATCGATTTTGGCCTGTTAACTCGAAGTGAAAGCATTTTCACGCTTAAGTGTGAATGGGAAAAAGTTGTATTTCTTCGAGATCTACAACTTTTCTATATAACTTTTTTTTTTAATGCATAGAATTCAAGTTAGAGCCAAAAAATCGTTTTTAGCGACTTTTGGATGTGACTGAATTCTGCGTATACAAGCAGAATCGAGCCAAAAATAAATTTGGCACCTTACTATTACGAGAGGAGTTTGCACACAAATTTTTAGCCCGATCGATAAAAGTCTCTTAGAGATAATCGTGTAACACCAAAATTTTTATTCAAAAAACACGCAAAAATTGAACAAATTGTGCCCGCATTATAAAAAAACGTAGACGATCGGGATAAAAAAATAATTAGTTTTTAGGTTTGTGCAAGAGGAGACTCTTTCCAAAATTTCAGCCCAATTGGTCGATAATTGCGTGAGATATCGCATCTCTCATATTTTTCGATGACAAAACTATAAGGCACTTCCGTGTCGCAGTCGTGCCTAGAAACAAAAAAATAGTGTTTTTCAAAAATCAAAAAATGGCCATAAAAAAATATCGTTAAGAAAATAAAAAATAACTGTTTTATTTTTTCCGAATTCAGAATCCAAAAATGGATTTGCGTGTTTTTATTGATATGACGGAGTAGTTCCAGAAATATTACGGTATACATACACACACACATCCATACGGACATTTGCTAGAAACACTTGATTTAAACTTCTAACACACCAAAAAGTATTTTCTAGAAGTATTGAAGAAATTCAAAATTTTACTATTACAAAAATGTAGAATTTATCAAATTTCAAATAGTTTTGAGCAGTAAGAGAACTTGTTTAGAAAATCTCCGTCCGTCCGTCCGGATTTTTTTTCTGCATTTATTCCACAAAACTCAGTGTTTTTTATAAATAATAAACTATATTAATGTTATAGACAGGTGCATATAATAAAAATATACGATCCTACCAAAAAACATTTTTAAGATTTAGTCCAGACAAATTAGAGGCTGTGAAAACAATTATAAAAAAATAGACATAAGTGATGTATTTTTTTTTATATTTTCGATATATATGTATATGGGACATTTCACGTCAACCGGACCATCAGTGCACCCAAAATT
>QLYP01000926.1:0-10382 GCA_016647725.1 Nasonia giraulti | reverse complement strand
AATTTTGGGTGCACTGATGGTCCGGTTGACGTGAAATGTCCCATATATATATATATATATATATATATATATATATATATGTGTGTGTATGTGTGTGCGTGTGTGTCGAAAATATAAAATAGTACATGAGAAATAGGTATTAGGGAAAATCTTAGAAAGACCATAGCATGGCCTTGTTTATGGAGTCGTTGAAACAGCCCCATCCACAATGTCAGCCGTGTGTCGGATTCTCACCGACTATACCCATCCCCTCGACGGCCAGGTGAAAGAACACCCAGCCGTAAAAAGAAACGCCCTCTTTGCATTTATCGACTCTCGGTAAAGGTACCTAGCTCCATTTTCTATGCCCCTGAACCCCGCGGTACCACCGTCAAGCAATGCTTCAAGGGGGGGGGGGCGAAAGGCTTTCGCCCGCTTCTGGTTAATGTGGTTGTCATCACTATAGTCATCCGCATAACTTGCACGTAGCAGACGACGCACTAACTTCGAGTCACAACAGTACGGAAGTGCGTCGAATGACGGCATCTTTGGTTGCCCGGCGAAATATTCCCTCTTCAGAAATCAATTTTCAAAATTGATTTAAAATTGAATAAACACAAGGGTAATCATATAATCGCTGTTTTAAGTATTATTTGCCACCTCCCATCGAATGGAAGGGCTTAAAGCACATTACTTAACTATTTCTTCTGCATCGATACATTATACCTATTGCCGTATAAAAACTTACGACTCGGGGAAAAACGGTACGGTAACTTTGTAGAGCGTGATTTGACCTTTAATTATCCTCCCCCCCCCCCCAGTTTTATTTGCACTCACGCTATTTTTTTCTGAATCACCAAAAAGCCCTGCGACTGCACACTCCAAGCTGATATGAATTTATAATATTTTAACGTTTTTATCAATTATCTATAGTCGTCTCTATTGATAAATCTCAATCAAGATCTATACTATTCGGTATACTGCTCTATTAGGTTTACTTCTTAAATACTCTTATAAAGTTTGTCATATTTGAAAATAATTTTCAAATAGTAATATCGTATTTAAAAATAGATGCATTGAAGCATTCTAAGCAATAATTTGTTTTTAATATTAAACCTGAAAATTTCAGGCGAGAAACTCATAGTGATTCCACAATTAATAATGTGTCATTCGATTATTGAGAACTGAATTTTATCTATATATCAAATTTTAAAAATCAACTTTTCGCATGTATATGTAACGTTGACTTCTGATACGGGAGGGCAGAAAAAGTGCTTGAACGTATGCGGAGCGTGCGTAATAGTGCATTTTACGCACATTATATCGAAATGAATTTTAAATACTGACTGATTTAATAATTTAGATAAGTATTAAATACAATGATAATGAAATAAATTTATATTTATGTAAGGATATATAATATGATTTTGTATAAAATTACATAATTTTCCTTACTTATATTGATCCTTAGTGGAACAAAAATTCTGCGCATAACAGTTTCCATCTGAATTTTAGACTAAAACAGACGATAACTAAACAAAACAGAAATTTTCAGCAGAAAAAATTGAAACAAAGACAACAGTTATTTACAGGTATTATTAGTTTTTTTTAGTTTTTTTTTAGTTTACTACGGATGGTACCATATATTAACAGTTTCCAACATTTACGTTAACTAGATTCTGTTATGTTATTAAAGGCGTGTATATAAAAAATTAAGCAAAATATGTAGAATTTCGAAGATAGCTGTTTTGATTGGGAAAAAACTAGTGAACGTAGAAGACAACAAAAGATTACTGTTAACATACATACCTTTTTTCTTCAGTTGTTTTTATGTTTATTTTTTTCTAGGGATTTAAAATATAGTTATCAATTTATATAAAAGTAAATATTGTATTATGTATTACATTTCAGTACAGAATATGAATGTTATGATTGTTATAATCCTACAATTTACATTATTATACATGCAAATATAAAAAAGTTTAATTCTTATTATTTTATTGTTAGATTTTGTTAATATAATTAATACTGTTGTCGAATAAATACAAAGAGTTTGAAAACATTTTCTAGTAATGAAAATTTATTTCTATTACATTCTATAATTTTAAAACCGGTCCTGTGTACTAGTAGTAGCTATAACTACTTTTATAGAATATTGGCTGTATTGCATATATTCATTTATCGGTTAGAATTTATCAATTTGGCAATCTGATTGGAGCATTTCAAAAACGTTCCACATGAATTAACTACCATCGAGTGTACATCTAATATTTAACAGTATATTTAATAATGACACGCCAAATAATTAAATATCATTACAATTAATTTGTAAATCGCGAGCAAAGCGAGCATTTCCTACTAGTTAATAATTATTAAGATAAGTACACATATATTTAAAAGAGAGCACAAAGTAGCGCTGTCGTCGTTTAACAAGTCGAAAACTATAGGCCGCAACAACACGACATAAACCGTCATAAGTGTCATACAACATCTCGTAGATGGCGGGACTGTCGTACGGCTCCTGCAGTGTCGTATCGCTATTTCGGCTCCGGCATAGCCGTGTCTGCTAAACAGATGGAAGTGTCGCCACTGTCGGGATGGAAGATTAGGCCCGTTACACGCAAAAAGGAACAGAAATAAATAAATACTGACCCACCATAGTAAATAAGTTGTTAGGATAGAACCAATTCCACCAACTAACAATAAAATATTATTAAAACGTGGGCGCCTAGCTACTCTCCCATACGGGGGAGATCAGTGAGAACACTAATTTATCGAGGCAGAACTGTTTGATTTAACCGAAATGTCAAAGTTCAGTACGTTTACACCATGCCGAACGTACGGATCGAGCGCGGAGCAGGTCGTAAAAGTTGCGATAACTCAGATAATAGAGCACGTCAGCACATCGGAAGGCGAGAGAAGACCAGCTGTATTACTAGAAGAGGACAAATTCTTATCGACTAATAATACAATTCTGATTGGTCCACACAACTCCAAAATTCAAACGCCGAGAGAAGAACATCGACGTCTAAGCATCTAATTGGCCAAATACTCATCCCTCCGGGAAATCGGAAGAAGACGGTTACAAAGAAGCGGGGGGTATATAAACTCTGTAGCGCAAGTCGTGGCGGTAATTAATCGTTATAAAATACTTGGACCATGCGGAAGCTCTGCCCGTTTACGTATCGGTCCTCGTCTCTCTATTTCGAAAGTAAAATCTTAGCCTGTCAATTTTTATAATTTCTTGGACCATGCGAAAGCTCTGCCTGTTTCCAGATCGGTTCTTGTTGACTACTTATTCGGAATTAAAATCATTAACAGCAAATAGAAAATTACGTATTCGTGCAGTGTTATAAAGACAGTTTGCTTGCTATAAACTTTTCCATTTGTTTCGCCGCCTTGTGTTTCTGTGTACTTGATCGCTGATTCTTTACGAAATTCTAACATTCGTGCATGCGCAAGTGTGAGTTGTATTGTGAACAAATCAACAATTGAATAAATTAAAAAACTTTCAATCTAAGACTTGTGTAAGAGCAAATAATTTGGTGACTTCCTACACCTTGCTACGCTGACCTAATCGCGCTTCTCAAATCATAACTTAGAGGACGAGCAGGAAGCGGAGCTGCTTTGATTCTGGTACATACAAAGGTAAGTGTCAATTAATATTACTATAAGTCAATAACATCTCCCTCTCTTTTTCTGATATTCACTTCTATTTTTGAGTTATTAACATCCGAGTAGTTCCCATTTTTCATATGTTTAGGAAGTGACGGCAAAAGGGTGACGTCCTAACATTTTATTAGTCCGCGTATCGGGTTTTGTTGTTTTAACAGAGTGCTCGGACAGTTGTTTTAGGCTGTTCTTCAGGATCGCGGGGGTAACTAAGCACCATCGGTGCCCAGATTTCTTACTTATAATCTCCGTCGCCCTCCATGCTCCCATATTTTAAATAAACGCGGAATGTTACTATCCGATGAAGACCGCCGAGTCTAGGACATAACAGTAATTTCGTTGCAAAATATATCAAACTTGCCTAGCCTTTTACTTTTTTTAAAAGTTAATTTTTTTTTTTAGAATAATACAAATCAATTATAGTTTGCAAATATAGATACTTTTTTAAAAATTAAAGATATATTTGTCCCCTTAATAAGTTTCAGAATAAAATTTTACAATATTTTGAAAGTGTCAACTAATCTGTAATTAAAAATTTAAATCCTACAAAATGTATTTATGAAATATACATATTTAAAATGTATATGTACATATACGATCGTCATCGAAATACAACTGAGCGAGCGACATTGAGCGAGGCATCTGCCGCTAGTGACTATTACGTTAGTATGGTCATGATATTTAACTGTATGCCTAAAGCTCAACCAATTCAACAAGAGCAGGATATTTTATATCAGAATATAAATCCAGAATTAAAGCGGATTTTCGGTAAAATGGAATTTGTTGCTAAAAACTGTAAAAATACAACAAATTAACTTACAACATATTTACAATACAAATTAACTTACAATATATTACAACATATATTTCATAAATGAATGAATAAATTTGTACTTACTCATTAGAAAGAATTTGTATTTCCTCCTCAATGGTTGGAAACTTGATGAATTGCTCGGATAATCTGATTATTGCTGGGATTACAATATGTAGGTACTTAGAGACACTACTTTGACTCATAGGATGATTAAAATCTTGTCCCAGACCTTTTTGGTAGCTTCCTTCAGCCATAAAACGTACTGTCGCCAACACTTGAAGGTGTGGAGGGGCACCATGTTGGTGGTATGGTAGAAATGGTATAAGTCGTTCAATGAGATCCATCATGACCCACTATACCATTCTATAATGCTTACGGAACTGCTCTTCTGAGATGTAGAATGGATTACTCTCATCTCTTAATCGTCGTTTAACTAATGTTAACTGCACTCTCTCATCAAGGTCATCGTCATCTATGACTTGCATAGCTATTGGAGCTACCTGCAAAAAAATGTTACCTCTTAAAATCTAAGGAATATTTAGAAAAACCAATATTTAGAAAAAGCTGTATGTAAGTAAGTACTATGTTCACATTGTAAGACACATAGGAGTCGCGCACTTGATAGCATAATTTCTTTCATTCAAAAAACCAGAGTAATTTAAGATGAGGTATTTTGAAGCGTCAATCAAAAATCGCGTCGAACATGAAAATTATATTATGTACTTACACACGGCGACTGTACACGAAAATCTGAATCAGACGCGACAATCTTATAGTGTATGAGTAAGGAGTTCAGGCCGTAATTCACACGAAACATGGTAACTAATGCGCACGAAGAGGTTAGGGGATGGTAAAGAAATTTTCGAGCGGCCGCGTACGCGATGAATTTTTCGACTTTAGTCTACTCCGTAATTCATACAAATTAGTATCACTCACACATTCGTCACTCACACATGTACCGCTTTGTTAGCGTTTGTACTTGATTAGTTGATCATAACCTTCAATCGCGATTTTTCTATTATGTAAACAATTGAAAAGTACTTACGTTTCCCATCTTGCGCAAAAATTATTCCACAGTTAACAAACGTACACAAAAGTCCGCTGCCTTCAACGGTGATCTGCAATTTCAAAAAAGATAGGAGAGAGCTTCGGCTGCATGCTTCGACGACGCGACGAAGAATAAAGCGTTTTACAAAAATCAATGGCGAAACACTGATTTGGCGCGAAGTCAGTGGTGATTTTTGTGAGCCTATATCAAATACAGTTCTCCCCACTCTCGCTCAGCTTGTACGCGGGCTTTTTTGCAGCGTGCCATGCGTTATGTTAAGCGAGCGCGGCGCCCCTAGCGGATCTAACAAAAACCAAAAAATGGACGACAAAGCAGGACCTTCTGAGGCTGAGGCTCAAGCTAACACGAATGACAAAGAAAAGTAAGTAAACGTTATTTTTTAGTAATCCTAAAAGAGTCAAGGACAAGCAACAACTTCATTGTGACGTCGAAACTGATGCTCTCGCAAGTACGCGTGAGCATCCTCCATATTTATGTAGTTAAAAAAATATATAGATTCAGCGCGTTTTCGAATTCGGTGCATTCTAAATTTGACTCTTCTCTCTCTCTCTCTCTCTCTCTCTCTCTCTCTCTCTCTCTCTCTTCATCTGAAGATGCCAAGTTTATCAAGGCCTTCATTGATGAAAATTCCCTTTCTTCTGTCCCCTATGGTGCCACGCATCATAAACAGGGTTCGGATACCTGGCTGGACTTGTATCTAATCGACGAGCAGGATCGCCTGCTGTCACACTGGAAGACAGACTCACCTTTCATCAATGGATACGACCATATCACGGCCACTCTCGACGTACAGATTCTACGATACGCACCTAACACATACTCCTACAGAAACTTTAAGGGCATCAACGCTGAGAAACCAAGGGACTTTCTTAGCGCATGTGACTGGTCATCCCACACCGCTTCATCACTTGATGAATGCATCTCTACACTTAACGCTAACCTCACTAACGCCATTAATCATCTCGCTCCATTACGGACTGTAACACCGAGAAAACAACGTCACCCGTGGTTCACCACGGCTCTTCGTGACCTTGTATCTGAGAGGGAGAGACTTTACAGGCGTTTCAGGGACTCCAGGCTTGATTCAGATCTCCGCTTATACAGACTAGCTAGAGACAATGCTCACAAAGAGGTCGAGGAAGCCAGGCAGAATTATTACTATTCACGCCTGTCAACCTTGACAGATGTTGCCGAGATCTGGAGAGAGCTGGAGAAACTTGGAATTTCTGCAACCAAGGCCCCTTTGCCACCTCGCTTTAGCACAGATGAACTCAACAAGCATTTCAGCTCGATATCCAATGATCCATTAGTTCCTGCTGTTGAGGAATATCTTCTAACCCTGGAAAGTCTTGACCTCCCAGAACATTTCGAGTTTGGCACCATAACGGAATCGGACGTGTTGGCTGCAGTATCGCACTTCGACACCCAGGCCAGGGGAAGCGACAGCATCCCTCAGGTTGTTATCTCAAAAGCACTGCCAGTTCTCGCTCCTCTACTATGTCACATTTTCAACCTGTCTCTTGTGAGCAAAACCCGTTTCCCATCTGCTTCGAAATTGTCACTTGTGCGTGCACTCAACAAAGTCAGTTCACCAACAGCCCTGACTGACTACCGTCCGATTTCACTTTTCTGCTTTCTCTCCAAGGCCCTGGAGTGGCTGGTGCACAGGCAAGTCTCACAATACCTTGTAATGTGCACTTATGTTGACCTTTCCAAATATATCTAACCAAGCGCCACCTGCCCAGCCTTTGGTACGCAAGCCCTTAGATCGGGTGTGAGCAACAAGGTGGGAGAGAGGTCGACGAGCTTTAAGAGGCCCCGCTCAACAAGAGGGACCTCAGAAGACATACTAGGCTCCAAGGACCAGGTGTTGGACCAAATCGGGATCCCGTAAATCGCCGACACCAGCCAGAGCAGCCACGAAGAGCCAGCTTCTCGCCCGCATCAAGGCCAAGACAGGTCGACCAAACCAAGCCTTACCACGTCAGTCAGGACGGCAAGGATTCCGCATAAACCGACAGTCTACCACTGCCATGTCCATTCTAGACTCTCCTGGCTACCATCCTCGATCGAGAAAAAACTACCACCTAGAATCAACGGCCGGAGGACATCCTGAAGAATGAGCGTGTGTGTGTAGAATGGTATGAAAATTAGTTTTTAAGTTTTATTAGTTTAGTCAATAGCGTTAGAACTTTTCGCATCCATCATTAGGGAATCTACGACCTTTCACTTATAAATTCAATAGAATAAATTTAATCTCATAAAATAGAAATCATTTTTTTTTGTTTTTTGTTACTTTCTAAACCATACCTTGAGATCCCAGAAAATCGAGGCACAACAACCTTGAATCAAGGCTCTTATTAGACAACTATCAAACAGGCTTCCGCACTGGCCACAGCACTCAGTCTGGCCTATTTAAGCTAACTGATGATGTCAGGGTCGGGATAAACAAAAAGAAAGTGACACTCCTTCTACTATTTGATTTTAGCAAGGCGTTTGACACTGTATGTCACGTCCGGCTCCTGAGGAAGCTATCCACCTTCGGCTTCTCTAAGCAGGTTATCCGCTGGTTTGCCTCCTATCTCACTGGGAGAGAGCAAGCCGTCGTTGGTGACAATAGCGTGCGTTCCTCTTCGCAGCGTCTTAACATCGGCGTCCCGCAGGGCTCCGTCTTAGGTCCCCTGCTGTTTGCATTGTACATCAACGACATCGGTTTCTGTCTAGACTCCGATGTTTCCCATCTTATTTAAACGGATGACTTGCAAATTTACAGTCATTGTCACCTCGAGGTGATCGATTCTTTATCAAACAAGATGAGTGCTAATGCCGAGAGGATAATGGGCTGGGCTGCACAAAACAAGCTTAAATTTAATGTTACAAAAACCAAAGCAATTGTCCTGGGCTTCCCATACTACATAAATCTACTTCCCTCAACAGCAAACACTTTCATTAATATCGGGGGTGCCCAGGTCAGCTTTGAATCCTCGGTGCGTAATCTGGGACTGGTGCTTAACTCTAAACTCTCGTGGAAGGAGCACTTTACACAAGTGTGTAAACGTGCTCACTCGCTAATGTACAGGCTTTAAATTTTTAGAAAGAGTACCAATCTCAGATTGTGCAAACATCTCGTGCAAGCACTCCTATTTCCAATCATCGACTACTGTTCTCTTGTATACTGTGACTTTACGCAGGAACTCGACTTAAAACTACAGAGGCTCGTGAATACAGGAATCCGGTACATCTATGGTGTAAGGAGAGATGAGCACATCTCCCCTTACAGGCGGGAGCTGCAGTGGCTAACCACTGACGGACGCAGGAAGTACTTCACAGTCTGCTTCCTTCGTAAAATGTTTAACTCGGTCGTATCATCATACGTACTGGCCTTTTTCGACTTCCGCGACTCGCTCCGGCCTGTGAGGGGCGAGGTGACACCTCTAGAAATACCTGCCTTCGTAACTAAGACGCTGAGGAACTCGTTTCATATCAGCGCCTCATACTTATGGAATAGCCTGCCATCTCACATCAAAAACACCTCATCTACTGTCACCTTCCGAAACCTTGCTAAAGATCACTACTTTCAACTCGAAAACACATAACTCATACACACTCACGCACACGCACACACCTACCCATTCTCGCGCTATTCATTTCTACCATCGGTACACTTTTACACTATACATAATATAAACATGCCTCAACTTACTGTATTCTACTTTTACCTAATAATGCTGAATCTTATTATTGTACAACATAATGTACGCAAATAAAAACTATCTAATCTAATCTAATCTAATCTAATCTCTCTCTCTCGCTCTCTCAGCTCGCTATAGATTTCGGTTTTTATGTGGAAGGTTCACTTCGTCTCCTTAGCATACGTACACACAGGCGTTGCTTAGCCGAAAATCGCTTGTGCTCGGGTATCGTATTCCACGAATTGCCGATGTTGGTAAAGAAACGCACGAGAAAGAGAGAGAGAGAGGGGGGGGGGGGAGAAGAACGTATTTCATATTCTCGCTTTAACGCGGGAAAACTTGGCTTTTTTCATAAGCGACCGATTTACCCGACGCAGGCGATCCTTTTTTCATAACTATAACCTATTATAGTTTTCATACAATAATTTTTTAATATACAGATATTGGCAAGGGAGTAATTTATTTTTTTTATACTTTAAAGGAATCAAAATATGACAGCCAAACAAACTGATGAGATACTAGCCTACATGAAGGCTCACGCACTATTTGCAGCAAATGCCGCTATGGGTTGTAATCAGGCATACACTAAACGCAGACTTTCACAAGAACTCACTGAACTCGTATGCAAACACGGGCCCACTAAAACACAGGCTCAAGTATTAGACGTAAGTATCTAAAATTTAATTCAAATCTTAAATAATATTTTGTAGTAAAAATTTTAATAATTTTTGTAATAATTTTTTTTACTTATTTTTCAGTGTTGGAAATATATGAAAAGACAAGCCAAGAAGTATCATGCTCAAAAAGTGAAATGGAATGAGAAGACAGGCAATCATACAGAGAAAGAAATGAAAATCAATCCCAAGTACGAAAAGGTACTTAAAATAGTTGGAACCAAGCACGGATTTGGACTAGAAGTAACTGAGGAAGATGGATTCTCTAAACAAAAAACTCCTCTAGTAGAAATTAATGGAGGTAATTCAAAAGGTGAGTTTATTTAATTTCAAATTTTAGTAAATTAATTTTAATATTATGATATAAGTCTTATAATATTATGATAGTTACAGGTAGGCCCAAACGTAAGCTTGAGCTTACATCCAATTCTACTGACAAGGAAAGGTACCCAACCCGAACTCACCGATTTTGATGATTTTCA
>QLYP01000925.1:0-37319 GCA_016647725.1 Nasonia giraulti | reverse complement strand
ATAAATCAGGCTTTAGATCAAAAGCAAATAATGTATACCCTTCATCGAAGTCCGATCGTGAGATAATTAAGGCTTCGTTTAGAAAATGAATTCTAGTCCCCGAATATAGTGTATGAAACGAGTCGACAAATAATTGACTTTTACCCGTAAATCGAGGCTGCAATGGTTTGCTGGGAATCTGGACACCATCCACATAAAGAGAAATATAGTTTATATTAAAATGTTGGAAATTAAATGGATTAAACTTTCTATTTCCATTGAATGCCTTGTTATCCACAAATCCAATGATTATTCTTTTGGGTATTTGACCGAGAATAACGTTGCCCAGTGTATCGCCAAGAATACCTCTATGCATTGTAAATGCCTTCACCTCCACATGATTGATTGGGTATTTAGCAGTGGCTTTTGTAAGTGCATTAGCATGAGCTAGTATAACACCTGGACTTATTTTAACTCGACGCACAATCAGTGAAGCTTCCTTAATGCGTATAGTAAATTTATCATCATCTGTAAAATCCATCAAACAAAAAGCATCCTTACTCCTAACCAATCGTAATTGCAGTTCAACACCATTTAATAGAAATTTATTTTGATTAAAAACATCGCAATGCAAATGACCGAGTAAATCGACAGTTTTACCATTCTGGGTAAAATACTGACGGTTACACTGATCAATATTTGCATTTACATCAGTACGCTTGTAATTGGGAGGCGCTGCCCATTTTCCAGGGGTATCCGCATACCAGAGTCCACTCGTGAGATGTGATTCCATACTACTATTTGAATAATTTAACAGTGTTTCGATGTATGCTCGGTAAGGATAAGCATTGTTTGGTGGTGAAACAAATTTTTGATTAAAGAAAACGTCTATTTGGTTAAATAGCGAATTTAACGTGTTATTTATTGCTGCTACTTTCGGATACTCTGTAGCTTTAGCTGCTTCTGTTATTTCAACATTTGGCTCTATCTGCATACGAATGCTTAGCATTGTGTGTGCAAGATCGAGATAATCACTACCAGCTGGAACGACGAATTCCAACGGTCCATCGTCTGTTAGCGAAGAAACAGGTTTATAATGTAGCATCATAGCGGCAATTTTATCAGCGGCTTTATGCTTAAGATTTTTACCGGACTCACGCATGCGCATATTTACAGCTTGTTTAAAATTGCTTCCGTGATTTCCCACATCATCTAGTACATGCATTCCTGCTCTGATAGCTTCTTTTCCAACGGCTTTAGCATCACTGGTAATGTAAGGTAAAACTCTTCGAAATAATCCACTCAAAAAGCTGCCGATTCCACCATGACCTCACTGATAAGTTGAACCTGCAAACACTCGACGTACTCCTCCTCCACCATCACCACCACCGATTTGATCGGCATAGTATTCTGCGTAGTAAGCCATTTTTTTTCTCAGAGAATGCGCTTGAAATGTAGTGTTACGGTCAACGTTCCGTACTCGAATGGTATATGATTCCCATTTTCATCTCTTATATCTAATATTATATTCTGAAATGTGTTATTTAACAAAGGTAGATATATTCCCGGTGCAAATTGTTTGACCACTCTCGCACCAAATTTATATTTTGAATTATCGAGTGTTACTATGCGCAAAAGGGATGCTTGAACGTCACTGACTGTGTACGGAATACAGATATCTGAGTAAACGAAAAATTGATCAGCTATCGCTCTTGCCAAACAACCAGGTCTGTTTCCTACCAATATTGCATTTTTTTCGACTCTACAGATGGAATCATGGGTATAAATTCCTGATTTCTATATTTTTCATTCTCAAAGCCAAATATTCGTTTGACCTTTTCGCTCAAGCTGAAAAATGAGTTTCCTTACATTCACACTTTTTATGTAAATTGTAATAACCACTTTTTTTTTTGCCTGTTCAATACGTAAGTGAGATTCAGGTATATTTTTTATAGCTTCTGTGAGATTGTTGAGATTCTCGTAAACACCTGGTGGAAATATGGCATCGTTGTGTTTGTCGTTTTTCCAATCCGGTAAATATTCAGATATGTCTCTCTTTCTTGCAACTGCTATTCTACGTGCGTTAACAAACTTTATATTACATTCGTGTTTCTGAATATGCATCATCGTGCATGGTATGCTGATTTCCGTGAGAGCAACACTCCACTTACCATGCAGACGCACTTCGTGCGATAAGTGCGTGGTGAAGCAAGATGTTGTATTTTCAGAAAAATATTTCATACTACTGTTACTCGGTAATATCAATAAAATTTGTCCTCAGCCATGTTTAAAGTGTAACGATTTCGCTTGCTTTAATCCACGAATTAAATTTATCAGGATGGCCAAGCCACTTTACAAAAACTTGTTTTTTAACACCACGTCCCCTACTCTTGATCACACGTTCCACTTTGAATTCCTTATTTTGTGACAAACGATCATCGCCAACTCGAGCTAGTTCTTCGGGATAAAAAAATCCGTCGATTATTTCACCTTCTAAATCAGTCAATTCATAGGTGAAGAGATTTTGACGTCGTGAGACACGGGTAATCTTAAAGATCTCTTCACTGTAATTCTTTTCGTAACCTTTATCGAAGGTGCCTTTCAACCGACTGATGCGAACATGATCACCCACGCTGTATATATGTGCTCTAGACTTTTTTCTCTGACTAAGAACTCTTTTTTCTAAATTTTTTCTTGCCACAACTGCATTACGAATATTTACAACTACCGGAACCATTTTAGTACCACTATGCATAGTGTGATTATACGCGTAAACGATATTTTCAATAACATCGATATACCTATGAGTATTTTTGTGAGTAAAATATCTGAACATACGTTCTTTGAGCGTGCGATTTAGACGCTCGACGACGGCTGCTTTAACATCGGGATTACGTGCTACTCGAAAATTAATCTTGTGTTGTTTTATATAATTTTGAAAATCTGATCCGACAAACTCTTTGCCTCGATCAGTTTGTATAAGAATTGGGCGTCGCCCATCGGCTCTTTTTAAGATTTTGTCGAAAGCAGCTACAACACTTTTTGTACTTTTGTCACGTAAAGGCTCGACCCAAGCATATTTACTGAGAACATCTATGACTACAAGTAAATACGCAAAATTATCGTTATACGTTTTGAGAGATTGCATGTCACACAAATCCATTTCCCAACAATCATCCACATTAGTGACATTGTACATCAATCTAGGAAATTTTCGTCTAATAGGTTTGTGTAGTGTGTATGCATCTTGATTACTTAACCACTCATTAACCTCGCTTTTCTTCTTCTTATTTTTACCATTGATTCGTAATAGATTACGTGCACTAGCGTATCCAGTCTCGTGTCTAGTGTCAAAGTATTGATTTTCATAAGACATGTTAAATTTTATAAGCCAGCCACTTGTTGTCTGCTTTTTGCGGTATGGACTTTTTCAAACGTGCACTATAGCGTTGTGCGGCCGCGAGTCTAGTACCTTGTTCCAAAGTCTGAACGCTCTCGGAATTATTTCTCTTGGTTGAAGGAATTTTGTTTAATGCAGGTTTCAAACTTTCACTAATTTTTATCACCTCTGGATTACTTATTAATTTGGGTGGAGTGTCAGTTGTTGCTATAAAATTAGCTAATTGAAATCTTCCTACAGGTTCATCAACAGGTCTACTCCGTACCACGTCTTCTAGTAAATCTACAATATTTGAGTGTGGTATAGCTTTATTATCAATGCTAACTGTACCTGAATTATCCCATTTAATACGATGCGATGCTGATTTCCAATGTTGAAGCAATAAACGTGCTTTTCTCACATAACCCTTGGAAATGCTTGCAAGTATCGCTTCATCGGACAATGGACTCGATATATCTTCATTTTCATGCTCTACATCAAGTATATTTGCATCTGATAAAAGTGTGAGTTTTTTATTTTAACGACTCCACGCAATACATTTAACACGCACTCGCACATGCTTTTAATGAGTTTTTTATCAGCTACACGTAACAGTGCTAAGCGCTGTTGACTATCTGCATGACAAAGAGCATTCAATACTGCAACACACTTTTTTGTAAAATGCTTTGGTAGGCATCCACACCTTGTATCTTCTTCTTCTTCTTCTTCAGTAACAGCAGCAGCACCACCACCACCTCCACGCTGTCTTCTACGCTGTCTACGACTATCGGTTCTCGCAGACGCTCCTCTCCCTGCCATTGTTTCAATCAGACCGAAGCTTTAATCATAGAATCCTCTACTTTTATCGGAATTTCTTATTCTTCTTCGGTACATATGCGTAACTTAATTTATCATCGGAAAAAACAGAGGTACGGAAACGAAATTCATCCTCGGTCGACTGTTTCAAATCCAACAAAAGATAGCCATGAGAAGTTGATGTACTATCGAGATACGCTTCTTGTAAAAATTTTGAGTCTTCGGGATAGACTTGACGCGCTAGATATTGTATTTGCGAACGATCACGTGGATTTTTAAAAATAACGAGGTAATTTGCATTTAATGAGATATCGCGTTGACCAGCTCCTTTGTGAAAAAGATTTTGTGTAATAAAAATCACACTTAAATTCTTATGATGACTTCCCTTTGTAAATAAATCGAGAATAATATTATTCGAAGATTCTCTCATTAAATCATCGATAATTAATAATTTTTTCTTTTCATTGTCTTGAGAATAATCTGAAGGCTGAGGTAATCCCTCGGGAAATTCAACAATTTTTTTTCTACTCTCCCTACTTATGCCTCCTGGAACAAAGTCTGTCTCATACGTAGACTAACACTCGGCATAATAGAGTAATATCCGATCAAGAGTTACACTGCACATGAGTGGAAGATGTCGAAGAAACCTTTTGATAAAAACTGTTTTACCACATCCCGTGGGTCCGCTAACGATACACGTAAACGGATGTTTGAATCGCATATCCATTTCGCCGCGTACTCACACACACACACACACACACACACACGCGAGAGATTTTCCTTAAAATAAGCATATGACACGCGGACGGTCGGCGGCGGCGGCGCGGCGCGGCACACGTAAAAATAAGCTAATTTTACGTGTGCTGAATCACAAGCTGTTATTACCGCTGTTTAAACTGATATTCGTGTCCAACAAGCTAAATAACACCGCGAGTAAGCTGAATTATGCGTTAAAATGAGCTAAATTTCCATAAGAAGCGTTCTCTTCGATGACAGAAGCTATACTGAGGATATAAAAATGTGTTAGAGATCTTTTAAATGGAAAAATAAGGAAATTATATAAAAATTTGTGTTTATTTTTATTTACAATAAATACATCCAAAAAGTTAATTATTCTTATATCCAAAAGATAGAGACTTACGTGACGTAAGGTATCGTCGTTTTTTCAATACAACACAACATGTTTTCGATTCTTCACGCGTTACAACTTCATGCATTTTAGTTCTTCTGATAGCTTTGAATTTTAAGCGTATTTTACTACATTCATCATTCATTTATTCATATTCGTGATCTTCGTTTGCAAAGGCATCGTTAATCAAATTCTTAATGCTATCAAAATTAATTTTTACACCGTTTGAGAAGTTTAACGAGATACCTTTTACTTTACAACATTCAATTTTATTATCTTTATTGGGTGTTACAGCTGTGTAAGTGTAAAACTTTGGTCCTCCCGAAACAAAATTACTTATATACGTATTCTCACCATAACCACAAAGTTCATCTGTCATATCACCTAGTTTAGAGCCAATAAAAGGTTTATACTCATCCGAACCATCGTCATGCGAAACAAATATACAAGAATCTGTGTCATAATAAAGAACACGATCACCCAACCTTCTCAAGTAATTATATAGTTCTAAACGTGCTTGAGCAGTAGTGTAAGCCGCAATCACGACACTCGTATGCGGGGCAGGAGTGACAGCCTCATCCTTGTATTGCCAATTCACGTACAGTATCTCATCATTAATTGCTAGTATATCATTAACATCTCTTTCCGGAAAAGTAAAAAGTTTTAAAAGAGATTCACGTGATTTTACAACTTCAGTTTGTTTCAAATTACTCCGTTGTCCAAACTTACCCCAAAACGAATTTAAGCAGAGCTTAGCAACAGCTCGTAACCCTGAATTTTTTTCGATATTATTTTTATCCAAAGTTATACCCTCATCGAGTCTATACTGTTCAATGTATTGTAATTTAGTTGCTTCATCAATACACCATGAGGGCCATCCGCTGGCCTCTTGCTTGATTTTTAAGAAAGTATTTACGTATTCAGCAAAAAGACCTCCGCTACCATCAATTTGATTATATTGTGTCATCTCATATTGCCAAATAATATAAATTTTCGTAATACTGTAACCGAGTTCAACAGCTTTACGCAACTCATCAGCAACCCAGGTGCCCGTGAATTCACGCATTTTTGGGTCTTCGTGATTGCAGTCACACTGCTGCATTTCTTCGCAGCATGAGCGGCAAAGAGCAAAAAGAAGACGTCCGTGCATTTTAATTGGTAACAATGGAATATGCAGGTCGCGCGGTGGTAAGATACTACATTTAACTAATCCTTCAATATTGTTGAGATTATTGTTATTCCCCTGCGTTAATTCGTTGCAGTCTTTACCAATTAAAATTCGCGGATGTCCCACGGGAAATCGACCTCTTTTACACACGTACGGATAAAGAGAGCATATATCTGTATATTGAATTTTTTCGTTATTTCCGATCGTGTACTCAGTAACTATATTCTCCGTTCTACCTCCAAAAAAAGCATCACGCGGATTCAACGTTATACGGCTCATAAGAGGATGCTGTGTTACATATTCGTAGATTTCGCGATTCTCTGCTTTTATTCGATCAAAAGTACATTCCCATATATCTCGAACTTCGTAACCCAGGGCTTTTATTTTTTGAATTTTCCGAAAAGTATTCTCGTACGACTCATCCATACTTTTATCTCGTTTTTTTTTATCTCGTCGTTTATTAAAGCAAATAGGGCAACCGTGTGTGTAACAGCCTTGATATTCAAAGACAATACCTTTATTTGCATTGTCATTTTCCGGAGGTAAATAGCCATCTACACGAAACCCTTGTGGAAGCATAAATTCACGTGCTCTACCCGCGTGTATGATTTCCCGACCAGTCTCACGTTCACACTGTAACAGCCACTGTATTGACTTTTGCGAATGATTATGAGCGTGTCCATATCGACCTGCTGGAATGATACCAATAGTTTTTTCGCGTAAGAAATTTTTTCTATACACAATGGAGCATGCAGAAGCTATGGTCGTTGCCTCTGTAAACGGACAAGTATTCCCGCACTTAATGAAAATTTTCCGAAAAGCCATGCATGCAAGTCTTAAATTTTCTACATCTATACGGCAATAATCGAGTATTTCACGTTGAAAATCAAACTCATAAGTATTTCGGTTCTCCTCATACCATACAATAAACTTTTCCCTCTCAGACGTCGACATGGCATTAGGCGCATAGAACAATGCTTCGGGTAAAGCCCCAACATAATTTTGATTATCTAAAGTATTGAATAGATGAAGAAAATATCCTTTTTTGCTAGCTGGCGGTAGAGAAAAAGTTTGTGGTAAAACTTAATTTCATGTGAAAATAGTTTAAGCTATCAATAAATTTTGTTCGCCCGCATTGAAGCATAATTATATTTTGTCCGTTCAATATTACGTTCGGTACTATTGAGGTATTTTCAACGATTTCTCTCAAAATAAATTGCGCATCAAACCCACGAGAGTTATGAGCAATATAAATTATTTGACCGAAGGTATTTTTCTCGCGTACTGTCAAACCTATTAATTGTTTAACTGGATCATCGCGAAATATATGCTCTCTTACACCACACATATGGCCTAGTATATTTATATTGTCATCATCCATGCAATCATCGCAAACCTGTTGTACAACACATAGATTGGTAATGTGTATTTTTAGCTCTGTATGTTCACGGTAAGCAGAATCTTGACGCGTCTCAAAGTCATAAAAAATAAATAAGTTTTTCTTTGGGGATTTACGATTAATCTGGGCGTTAACATTACGTCCAATGGGTTGAATATAACAGAGCTGATTTACATCATGTTTTTCGCGACATAAGTTGCACCAATTGATTCCACACTCGTGCTTTGACTTGTAGATATTAATTCGTTTGCAACACATATTACAAACTTTTACTACATCGCATATTTTTTTATTATTTTTTTTTGTATGACCCATCTATTTTGTGACGGTCGAAACATATTTGTCCATAAAATTCTCGGTTACATTCTACACACTTTATAATATCTATATTAGAATTACACGTTGGCGCACAAAAACACCTGTCACATTTGGCTGTGCATCTATGCTCATCTACGTATCTATAGCTTTTATTACAATGTTCGCAGAAAAAACGATTGCGTGCAGCACCGGTTAAATTTAATATTGTATCGAAATGACGCCTTCGCGCATCGTACAAAAGATTTATAACGTCAAAAGAATTTGAATTTAACAGAGGTCTTCCATCGTAAAAGGGCGGTTCTCCACTTCCAAAAGATAAACTATCGTATATTACAATAGCGATATTTTTTGCAACATAATACCGCTGATACTTCTCTATTTCTCGTATACCGCACCCGTTTGCAGGAATTACAACGTTTGCATTAATAGTAAGGAGATTTGCGCGCTCTTTTTGCATACCACGTCTGCTATCTCTGACAATATTCCAAGTATCAATGGCTTCGTTTGAAAAGAATTTTTTATACATCATAAAAGCCTCCCCGACAATTAAAGCTCTTGGCAAGCATAAATTATGGTTATTTCTTATAGCTAAAACCGATCTCTGAGATAAGCTATCAACACTCATCCTCTTTCTACTTCCACCTCGGCCACCATTAGGTATATTAACAAGTGTTAATGTTAGAATAAAGCTCTCATCTATTTGAAAATCTTCATTACTCTGAGCTAATCCGCTTATTAAATTCCATAAATCATTGCAAAAAAAAATTATTTACTAATCGTAAAGATAGCCCACCCGGGCCTCGTGCAAAATTTAAACTTCTAACGGAGACGCCAATCATGTCGTTTTCATTACATAATGAAATTATATAAGAATAAATATCGCGAATAACTAACTCCGACCAAACTATCGGATTTATAGATCCATCCTTCGGCGGAGATCTTAATTTTAGCACAATACGTCTACCTTCTATTTTATACTTAGATATATAATGCGAATTTTGTTGGAAAATATCAAAACGATTACCAGGAGGCTGGATATCCTCATCCTCTCTTTCCTCATCGACTCCTTGATAATTCATATTATCGTCTGTTTCGCTTCTCTCCTCATCCTCCTCGCTGATCTCCTCCTCCTCCGCCTCCTCATTCTCCTCACTGGGCTGATTATCCTCTTGTTCGTAGTCAGACAAATCATCATTATTGCTGCTTGAATTTTCAATTCTTCTTGTCTGTCCTCTACCAACTTGAATAGAAAAATCACTTTCATCGGCCTCGTAATCCTGCGATGCTACAGAAGTATTGGTGTTCGAAGATGATGTAGATAAGGGAAAAATGGTTGTAGAAGAAGAACAAGATGAATCGTCAGAGTGATTATGTTCTGAAACAATTTATTGAATACAAAATATTTGAATACCCTATTTTACACTTTCTTATTTTTAAATTATTCTTCTGGTGGTCCTGAAAAACTCTGTCCCAGACGACTAAATACTTCAGGTAAATTTTCAGTGTCTAACAGTATGCAATTTTTATCTTTACAAGCATTGAAAAACCAACGTATTTCTTGTGCTCTTCGAACATACATGATATGCATGATATCTTGTTTCAAAGCCCTGGGGTACTTTGCAAATCCTTCGAGACGACGTCGAATAACTTAAATAATATATAAAAATAAGAATTTATTTCAAGAAAAATGTATATTTAAATAAAGCATAATACTCACGTTCATTAATTTGACGATCTCTTGGATTTCCCTGGTTAAAAAAATGCTCGGTGACCAATCCTCCAGCGCTTCTTCTTGTGTACCGCATTTCTTCTGGTTCTACTGGTCGGCCAAAAAAGTCAAGGATTGTTGCCGTCTTTTAACACATGGATGCTCCGCATACTCAATAACATTCTCGCTTTCATCAGCTGCTCGTTCCATCAAGCGCTGTAAAATATTATTAGCAGCAGCTGTTGGCTCTATACATGTGGCAAGAAGGTGGTCAACATTAACCATGCGCTGACAATCCCTATTGGCAGGTACATCTTCAGCCTCTTCCGCTCTAGCATCGTGCTCATTCTGCGCTCTCTCTACTGCTTCATCTTCCTCCTCCTCCTCCTCCTCCATCGCCTCATTCACCTGAAGACGCACCGCTGGTGCTGCTGCTTCTCTCCTTACGGCTTCGCTCTCCTCCGCCCGCAACTCCTCTCCGTGTGCATCGGCAGCGCTCACCCCCACCATTTCAGCCGGTACAAACTGTACATCGGCTACAGCATTCAGCGCTTGCGCTGCATCCTCCTCTTCCGTCTCACTTGCCTCTCTTTCTTCCTCCTCCACCTCCTCCTCCTCCTCCTCCTCCTCAACTTCATCCGATGACGTAGGTTCAACATATTCACTTGATGTGTATTCTGTAATATTATCATCATCTTCATCAGAGGTTATGTCGGATAACAAATTTTCTAACGCTGAAATGTAAAACAATTTTATGTTAAAAATACAGAGCTTACTTTTTATAATAAACGTTATATGTATTCGAAGGTAGTGATGCATACAACACATGAATATTAAAACTCTTTGATGTCGAATGAATTAAAACAAAATATTAATCGATATTTGATTACACATTTTTTTAATAAAAAAAGCAAGAAGTATAGTGAGAAAAACAGTTGTTTAAAAAAGTATTCTCACTGTCATAGAATATAGCGGATGTATATTCTTTGATTTTATAATTATACGTTATATTACTGTAATGATAAAGAAATACGCATCGCATGCTATGTAATATGACAGATGTAAGAAGCTAATATCCCTAGCGCTGAAGAAGACGACTTGAAAACACTAGACGTCATACGTAGCAGTCGACGCGTTCTACGGCAAGAGCAGACGACACTGCGTTACGAATGTGTGTATGCGCGCGCGCGAGTGAATGAAACAGAGCTTGTAGCAGCAGTAGCAGACGACGCTATCAGCTATGGCACCGTTTCCCTCGTTGCCAAGTACAAGTGCTGTTTGATTTTTATTAATGACAACGCGATATAGTGCAGAAAAATTGCAATCAATAAAAATGTACTCACCATTATTCTCCTCGAATGCTGTCATTAACTGCGTCAACACAGGTAAATGCGCAAAATTCTGTTGCATACAAAATTCTGCTGCGCATCGAACAGCTAAGTTTCATTTTTTAAAAATGCGTCTATGAAGCTGTGCAATTTTCCGTGGCCCACAGCATCGTAAAGGACGTGAAAACTCGCGGCATAATTGGCACGCTACCATGCGTTTCACGCGTAGACACCAGATTCTTGTACACCTGCGTCTAACAACACTATTTGCTTGAAGATTGCCCGCGATGCGAAGCACTACACTGCGTAAAGACTCCTCGGCTACGTTATACATGCGTGCGAGCTCTTGATTTAATGCAACTACTCTCAATACTACTGAGCTCCTGAGGTCAACGTAGGGTTTATATAGTATAAAAAC
Source organism: Nasonia giraulti (assembly GCA_016647725.1). Classification (NCBI taxonomy): domain Eukaryota; kingdom Metazoa; phylum Arthropoda; class Insecta; order Hymenoptera; family Pteromalidae; genus Nasonia; species Nasonia giraulti. The sequence goes on along the minus strand of QLYP01000925.1, from coordinate 25,677 downwards.
GTCTTGCTAGTGGGGGCATGTGTGGGCTCGCGCAACAGTATAAAGCACAAAAAATAACATCCTGTGATAAGTTTTGACTCAGCTTTATCATTCGCGAGTATCAAAATTTCGCCGAATGTCACTTACACGGTAAGAGGATCGACTGATTAATAGGTATTATATTACCTACGCTCTCACGGGTCCAAGATGCATAACAATCTGAAATAATGATACCGTCGACGATTCTCGCAGGATACAAGGCGGCTGAAAGCAATGCTCTATCACATTTAATAGCATTCGACTTCCTGTGCAAGCGATGACCATAGCGATTCTCATACAAGCAGTATCAAATATACGGCTCCGAGATTCCACGTGTTAATTACATTTGAGATTACTCTGAACCGTTGTTTTGTCACACTGATCCATTTTTTCCGCGCATAGGTATCGACTGCAAAGACTCTTGCCGCCGAGTAGATACTAAAAATATCAAGTTCACGCTTAGAGCAGTCGAGAGTCAAAGATCATGCTCTCTCTCTCTCTCTCCCTCTCTCTCTCTCTCTCTCTCTCACACACACACACACATACACAATCGTAAAAAAAGTATCCCGTGTTCATCGAGCAGCAAGCAGTATCAAACATGTATAGTTGTTTTGTCACACTAATTCATCTCCGCTGTATAGGTATCGCCTGCTAAGACTCATGGCAACAAGTGGATACTAAAAAATATCAACTTCCTGCGAAGAGCACTTGAGAGTCAAAGGTTATGCTCTCTCGCGCTCGTAAAAAGTATCCCGTATCCGTCAAGCATTTCGCTGCACAACGCGTCAGCCAGCTCGTTCGAGTATCGGGTGTACGAGCACATGTGCGGTATCGAACAATAATCAGCACAAGTCTAAATTTTTCTCCTTCGTCCCTCCTTCTCCTCCTAGACCCTACAGATGACTGCTTCGACTACAGTCGTCAGTTCCAAGTTGATCGTAGTTCCACTGGGATGTCTGTGAAAAGTGTTGTTTTACGTCAGTTGGAGGAGAAAAGCTCTCTCCTAAAATCACGGATGGAGCGTACGTCGCGGCTCATACAGCAGCACCGCGACACGTATGCTAAGCTGTATGAGGAGCGTGAAGAAATCAAACGCACGCTGCACATCATGAGAAGTTCACCTTCCATCGGCCCCGTCAATTACTACATCCCTAAGCTTGGGGATGTATGTGAAGTGTGTGCGCGGGTGATGAAGCGTATGACCATATGCACACTCTGGACGTACTGCACGGAGTGCAGGGCGCGACGCTTTACGACGTGCAACAGAAGAGAACTGTGGTGTTGCAGCGTAGGAACAGATAAGAGGGAGGAGACGGAGGTGATGCAGCAGCAGGAAGTTAGTTAGTTAATAAGGTGAATATCTTATGTTTGTCACAATAGATTAATTATGTGTATCTTTACACAGGTGGTGCATGCCGATGAAGATGCTGCTATGCTAGATCTTGTGAAAAGAGAGGAGCAGCAGGAGGAAGCGGAGATGCAGCAGGAGGAAGCGGAGTTGCTGCAGGAGGAAGCGGAGGGTGATGAAGTCGATACGGAGATTCATATAGGCGAAGAATTTTGTCAGTTCGACTCGCCTGCATCTCCCGACAACATAGCTGACAGGGGAAAGCTTGTCATCGTGAAGATAGAGGCGAGTGCTGAAGACGAGACAATCGACGTCGTATCGTGAAATTTTGTGTTTATGTGCGTGAGTGTATAGTGAACGCGTAAGTTTTATCATTAATTATATTTACCCGTGTATGTGTGTGTGTGTGCCTAGATTAGTAATTAAGAGTAAGGAGATAAGATAAGGATACGCCAGTGATGACGTCATTTGTTATGTCTCCCCATATCGGCTTACTTACTGCTCCCATGTTTATTAACGTCTGTAGTAGTGTATGCGCGTCTGCTCGGCGGACTTGTTGGATATGGAGGACGTGGTGAACGTCCGCTCCTTTGGAGATTGTCCCACTCGACTAGTTCTTCGGACTCAGCGGATTCAGTGGAAGTCTGCCCTCTGGTAGCACGGGCTCGGTTTATGTCCGGTTATGTCCCTTGTGGTTCTGTCCATGCCACGCTAGTCTGCTCGGACACATTCGGACGTCCGAGATGTCACATTCGTCTTCGAGCTACGTTACGTGGATTGTCCGCGCTGTATCGTATGCCCGTCTATATATAAGTCCCGTGGACTGTCCACGCTGAATAAGGTATACGCGAAATTGATTTTTAATCTGTTAGAAATAAATGTGAGTCCACGAATTAAAAGTGTCTGCAAAAAATAGTGTTTGTAAAGGATGATTAAGTGTCCGCGAGCGGTGATTTCTGTCCTTGTCCGCGAAAGAATAAATAAAGTGCCCGCCACAATTTCTCATGTCCACGATCTGTTTCTGTCTCCTGGACATATGCTGTCTGGCCATTGATGTCCGCAAATCTCTATTAGTCAGCGTATGGTGATCAAGTAGAGTTTACTAGATGTATTGTCGTACCCATGCTTGTTGCTTCTCTGCGTTGTTTCTCGATAGGCCATCAGGTTATCTGTGGTCTTGCTTTCGGTAGATTGGTCATTCTCTTGAGTTTCTTGAAGTCTTTTCGTGATATGAATGATTTTGGATGGTTACTAGTGTTGCAACAGGATTTTACTGAAATTTTTGTATTTGTGAAAGCTTTCAGGGTGTTTGTTTAAAATTAAGATATTTAATAGTATGGCACTCTAAGCTGATAGCAATTGATGAATTTTTTAGAGGTTTTTATACACCCACTGTTATTAGAATTTAAAGCATTCAGTGCATTTTAAAATCTTGCATCAACGAATACAAAAATGTTGTGGGATTCATAGAATTTATCTATATTGCTAGAATTAGCAATTCACAAGTCCGATATTTACCCTGGATACTATCTTTATACAATGGTTCCGTAAAACTGGATGTTTTGTTTCGTCATCGTACTCGGTAACTGTGTCCTTATCACTCTCGGAATCGGTAAAATGGCTTTCTGTAGAAAGTTTGAACTCGTGTAAGGGACGTTCTGAACATTCTGATCTTGTGAACAATTTAGAAGTCACTCCACTAGTATACACATTTTCGACCCGTATGGCTGTATAATAATTTTTCATTTCACATAATGGCCTAATACCAGTACTATTCGTATAATAAAAATAATGAGCTAATTTAGCCACGTCGTCTAAAGTTTCTGGAAATGATTTATATACGTTTTGATACAAGTAGGTTGGGAGTTCCCGGACAAAACCCATTCTAGCAAGAATATCTAACTGGTCTCTAAATAGGCTTGACAGTTGTGGCTGTGATTTCTCTAACTGGTTCTCAGCTTTTCGTAAAATATTCCGTAATATAAAATAAAAATCATATAAATGTTCATCTTGATCTCGACTTGAATCATCTAGCTTAATTGCAAAGTGTCCAAATGAGTTGTGATAAAGAAATGCTTTTTCAAGGAAACTTTTTAGACTGTGAATGTTTTTAAATTCTAAATATCTAAAGGGCATAATAAATTTTTGTATTGTCACAATATAATATATTTTAATAATTAGATGTTGGCCGAAATGAGAAAGATGAGAGACTCGCATGGCCAATTTCATAGACAAACCGATCTGGTGAAATGACTCTGCTATTAATTCTGCTTAATTAGTTCCCTAGTGGAAAAAAAGTAATAAATTGTAATAGATTGTAATAAAACGTAAAAAACGTAAGAAAATGAAAGAAACTGTACCTTTTTGTTGGATTTCGGAACTTTTTTCTCATACGTTTTTGTACACTTTCTCACATTTTCAGATTTATTAACTTTTTTTACATTTCATTACATTTTATTACACTTTATTACATATGTTATTTTACCGCCTAATATAGTCAATATATTTTTTTAATTATTAATACTATAATAGAATGTAACAATGCATAAAAAATTGTAAGAAAAAGTAAAAGGATGTAAGCAGTAGTTGTTACACTATTAGTTATGCCCTTCAGTAGTTAGGAGTACTGGAGTAAATAAACACTTAAATCACAATGTTGTGTAAGCAATTTATTGGTAAAGAGTATAAGATGCTCTGGTACATCCTTACAGTACAACGACTCGTGACGATCTGCTCCAAGCCGGGAGACGCGCACGGCGAGAGCGCGGACGCACAGCAGAGTTACCGACAGTAGGGAACGTTATGGGAGTTGAGGAAACCTTGTTCAACACTTCCGCCGTTTCTCAACTCTAACAGAGATTAATTGGAATTTTTGATTATAGGAATTAACCCCAAGCTTTCTCGCAAGCTCCTAAATATATCTCGAGGCATAGGTTTTGTCAATATGTCTGCTTTTTGTTGATCGGTAGGAACATACAGTACCTTAATTTCTTTGTCTGCATATTTTTCTCTCAAATAGTGGAATCGAATGTCAATATGCTTGGTCCTTTTGTGAAATTCAGGATTTTTAATAAGCCTTATTGGGCTTTGATTGTCGACATACAATATGGTACCAGACTCATGTTGACATCCGATAGCACCCAAAAGGTTTCTAAGCCAAATAAGCTCTTTCGCAGTTGTTGCCGCTGCAACGTACTTGGCCTCAGTAGTGCTTAAAGTCTCTAATTTTTGGCGTTGTGAAGACCAGGTGACTGCACCACCAGACATGCAAAATACATAGCCAGAGGTCAATCTTCTGGTTTGTACATCTCGCGCAAAGTCCGCATCTGAATATCCAATCAATTCATTCACACTTGCAGACCTTTTATACAAAATACCGAAATTGCAGGTGCTGAGCAAATACGCAAATATTTTTTTCGCAGCATGCCAGTCAAAACTAATATCAGGACGCGATACAATGGCGAGAAACATCAATGAACCCACTGCTTCCCTATGAGGTACTCCACACACATTCGGATCATTCTCATCTGCTGGAAGCAGATTTACATGAGGGTCAGCAGGCACACTTACAGGTTTTACGTCATTCATACCATACTTTCTGATAATATTTTTCGTATAGGCAGTTTGACCAATAAATATACTTCCATCAGTACGATTATGATTAATCTCCATGCCCACAAAATAACTGGCATCGCCTACGGTAATTTAAAACTCGCAAGCAAGACTATCTAAAATGGACTTAAGTACGTCTACTGATTTGCAAGCTAAGAGCCCATCGTCTACAAAAAGAGCTAAGAACACCTTACAATTTTCGTATTCGCCTACAAATATACATTTATCCGCATCACATTCACGTAGATTAAATTTATCGTAACTTGCAGATGCGTGTATCAATAGGATTTGATAGTTCTTGGTGTCATAAAAATCCTCAGTAAAAGTTCGAAAATGTAGAGTATGAAAATAAAAACGCTCAAGTATCACTCTTTGTTACATGTATTGGAGTGATTCAACTTTTTCACTCAACAAATAGTAAGTGTAATTGGATAAACCCAACTCCCATGAGTATAAGATTTTTTAGACCTGTGAGACTTTGTTATGAGAAAGAAACCCCTGAAAATACAAAAAAAGAGTACGCACGATTACTTACAGAAATAAAGTTTCTTTCTTCGTATACCTTTACATTGGCAAAAGGAAAATCAGTACGTCTTCAATATGAAGTTTTCCCTACTTTATTCGACGGCAAATGTTTAAATACGATTACTGACAATTCGTCTTCGTCAAGATGCCCATGTTGTAATCTCACAACGACTGCATTTGATGACTTGAAAAATAAATTTACACCAAAGGAAAATTCATTAAATTATGGATTAGGTATTCTATATTTGAGATTAAAGCCTTTGAACACTTAATGAATATAAGTTACCGCAAACCTTTCAAGCACTGGGAGAGAACTGACAAAGATAGAGGTGCGAACTATTACTTATTTTTAACAATATATGATTACTTATTCATTTGTCCAAGAAAAAAGAAATTATTTTACAATTTCAAGTAATTATTATAGTTAATTATTTTGAATTTAAATGTTCTAAATTTTCTACTTTACAGTTTTAATATGGTCTTTATGCACTTTTTAAATCTATATTTTGATAACAATATTTTATTTTGTTAGCTATGTTAGATTTTATTTACGTTTTTATAATTATATGTAAGAATGAATGGTCTCTTTTAAAATAAAAAAAAATTATAGAAATTATTAATTACAAATTAATCACTTTAAGTAATTCTAATAAATAAATATTAAAACAAAATAATAATTATAATATACTAAAGAGAATCAAACTCAAGCATGTACTTGATTCAATTACAGAATGCAATATAAATTTGTAAGATAAATAATTGTTAATTTAAGTAGGTTATATACTACAAAATATTTTAATTTTTTAGATAAATACAAAGACAGGGAAAATGTTGTCAAAGAAAAATTGTATGTAAAGCTCGCATATGTTTCAGAGAACCATCTACTTTTGCGGAAGCACTAGAACTTGACAAACAGTTGGTTACAAACATAGCAATAGTTCTCGCAGAATTTAAATGCAAAAAACGACTAAATTTAGAGAAAATGGAAACATTTTCTTTGGATACGTATAAATTATATTATACGCTATACCCGTGGGCAAAAATGAACCCAACTACACACAAACTTTTGGCACACGGGTGTCAGATCGCTAGAAGTTTCCCTCTTTCTATGGCATACTTTGCAGAAAATGGGCCAGAATCATGGCACAAGTACTATAGGTCAAACACACAAGATCATTGTCGTCAAAATTCTCGAATAAATCGTATTACAGATTTATATAACAGAGCGATTGAAATGAGTGATCCTTTAATATCCCTCATCGGAATAAAAAAGAGAATAGCTGTTTTGCTCAAACATAAAATTTCAGCTGAAGTTAAGAATTACATAAAGAAAAAGTGAGTATTGGAAATAAAAATGTGTTACTTGTCTCCTTTATTTTAAAATTGATATAATTTTTTAGTCTTCTTGTGTGAACATTTGATGAAGTAGAAATTGACGACGAATGCAGTGATTCTGAAAAGGACGAGACTGAAATGATCACAAATGATGAATTTTATCACAAAATATTTAGTATATATAATAGCATAATAGTTCAATTTATTGTATTATATTTGTAATTAAACTATTCGTAACATTTCCACGAATACAATTACTTAATCTCTTACCTTAATCTCATATTTTATCTATTTTATTACTAATCCGAAGACGAAATTAACTATGAATATTTACGTAAGTGCATATTTTTTAAATATAGTAGGGGGGATGTGCCCAGTATACATAATGCCTAGTATGGATAATTTGATGTTTCCAGCTTCCAATAACAGATAGAGCTACTTTAGGTCGTTTTTTCGTAGGTATGTGTGGTCTAATAAACATACTTCGGTACCGTTATTTTAAATTAATCACAGAAAAAGTTATAAGGAAAATAAGTAAATATGCATTTCAAAAGTGTGAAAAGTTATTTTACGAGGATTGAAAATTGCACTTTATAATATTGATGTCGCGAATTAACTATTCACGGGACATCGAATCGGGACCATTCCTAATAATAGAGGGCTATGTAAGGAACAAATTCACTTGAAAATTTTGTGGAGGGTAAGTAAATAGGTACAGCCGAAATTGTTAAAATTATCCATACTGTGAGCATGTCTTCGAGATTTCGTAGATTTCCTTGTAGAAATTGGACTAGAGAACACGTAGAAATTTCGAATTCGAATATTATTAAGTTATTAAGTTATGTCCAAAATAGCTAAGGGTACCCGTACTGGGCACACTTCCCCTATATCTATTATATATGCATAGATATATATATATATATATATATAAACACACAACATTTAGGTACATAATACTACATACGGATGTTTAGCGCGCGCGCACGCACACACATACGCATATATATATATATATATATATATATATATATATATATCCTAGCTTTGCTCACCTCCAGTCGATGTGCCGAGGTGTTCATAGTACATTACAATACTAGTGGCATAAATCGTACGTTACTGCACGGCGTATATAAGCATGGTGAAATAAGGGACTACTTGCGCCACTGACAGGCGTGACATAGGTGCGGACCTATGCCACGCAGTGCCATAAAATAATTCATTGAGCTCGAAGAGCGTTGAGTTTAAGTATTTTAGTTTTAGGTTAAATCCTTGACCTGGCTCGCCTTTCTTCGATGTGCCGACGTATTAATACTCGCAGTGCGTAGGGTAGGTAGGCTTAAGTATTTTAGTTTTAGATTGCAAGGTCCAATTTCTGGCCTTTGCTGTTTCCTCGATGTGGGGGAGCAAATCTTCTCATTTTATTTTTTTTTTTTGGTTTTTGCTCCGTCTTATTGCCGAGTCGTAACAGTTCGGGCACTTGCGCCCAAGTTTTATTTTTTGTATGTACGGGTCTGTACTGAGGCGCGAGAGCCTACAGTACCTCGTACGTCAGTGCGTACTAGACCCGCCTACTTTTTCGCTTCGGAGCTCGCGCGAGTATTTCCTTCTCTGTCGCTCTCATATTGCCGCGCACGCTTCGGGTTTCATCGAGCGTTCTCGTGTCGCGTCTGCGCGGAAATAAACTCGGTAATAGCATTGCGTGTATGTAAATGCGTTACCGAGTTTATCATGTCGAGCGCCGCTTCCAAGCACATGCTCGGATTGTGCGGGAGCCATAGTCACTCTCACTCGGACCATCACACTAGACGCTACGACGCAGCAAACGAATTCTCATCGCCCTGACGCCGTGCCAAGTGAGATTCAGACCACTGCAGCCACGAGAGAGCCAAGGCTACATCTTCTCGTGACAAGCATCAATTTTAACAATCATCCCGGGATAGGTAACTCCAACTATCAAAATGATGAAATGATCAAACTACTAGATTTAAAACCGAAATCACTGGGTAGTGGAAGTGGCGATCGAGGTGTCTCGCACGTGAAGATTGACCTTCCTACCAACTCCGGAGCCCCGTTCGAGCAACCCATCCGCTTATTGAATAATTTTTTTAATTATATCGAGGTAATAGGAACAACGGAGCACGCCGCGAAATATTTAATCGAGCAAGCTCTACGTGGGACGGCTTCAGATTGGTGGGAGTACATCCGTGACCGCGTAAATTCCTTAGACGAGTTTAGAAGGCACTTTCTCCAACGTTTTTGGAACAACGCGACATAAGCGAAGATTAAGCGCGAGCTTGAATTCGGTTCATACCAAGTAACTAACAATTGAAGTCGTAGCGAGTACGTGCTCCGTCTGCACAATATGGTACGAGCACTCTCGAATCCACCGTTGGAGGATGAAGTGGTTGAGTGTTTCTCTCGTCATTTCGACGAACCGATGCAGGTCACCATCATGTCTCGAGAGATTACCACTACTGATGCCTTAGTCCACTTATTAGACATTATGGACCAAGCAAGCGCCTTGAATTCAGTTTTCACACCCACCCATCGGGTGGACATTAACCTACGTCACCGCTCTAGCTTTTCGGGCCAGTCGGATAATTCTCGAGGCAATGAGTTCGCACGGTCTTCGACCCCACGCATTTTGGATAATAGGTCAAATACCACCCCGCCATCAAATACTCTCGCTCGTAATCCCCGCCCGTTTATCAGTCGAGATAATGCCCAATTTAATAACTCTAGTGATCGTTCGATAAACGAAATTTCGCTAGAAACGGTACCGGAATTGGAAGATGCCATCGAATCGGGAAACGAGTAAACGTTGTGTCATGCATCTCGGATCGACCGTCGTCTTGCCAACCGTCGGTTGACACAACGGACTCTTATCGAATCTCGCAAACAATATCCGCGCTTGATAAAGTGATTCTTTCCTCAAATCTAATGCTCGAGACAATGCGAGACTATTTAACGAATGAGGAAAACTTCAGCACCCCCTTCAAGAAACCCGAGTCTCCACGTTGTCCTGAAATCAATATTAAAATAGGCAATGTGCCTACGACCGCCCTAATAGACACTGGAAGTAAGCTCACGTACATCTCTTAAGAATTCTACGAAAGACACATTTCTGAGTTCAAGGACTTTCCATCTTTTCCGCTTACAGGTGTCAAAGCTATCGGCTTTACCGGTGAAAAGTCAATCATTTTAAAGAAACAATTCTACGCTCGCGTTGAATTACTACACCTCTCAATCGATTTTAATTTTATTGTCATTCCTAAGCTGATCCGTCCGTGCATTTTGGGAATTGATTTCCAGGATCACCTTGGCGCAGTCATTGATCTTCGAAACAATTCCGCATTTTTCGTGCATCCTGAGACCTCGAACACAGTAGAATGCGAGTTTTTATTACGCGATTTCCCAGTAACGGACAGAAATGAAGTCAACTCTCTCCTTGTCATTTCTCATCAGGGCCTGAATCACGATAACACCACTGTGCCATCGTTGAATATCCAACCCGTTGGGGACATGTTGACGGACGCCGAGATTGGCGAAAAGCTAAAAACTATTACGGGGCACTCTGAAGCCAAACTCATGAGTTTAGGCGCACTGATAGTTAAATATCGTGAGATTTTCCGGAAAAATCCTGGACGTTTTCTTTCATATGTATATAAATTCAAAGTTACGGATCAATCACCTTTTTCCCGCCGACCACACCCTGTAGCTGTCCGGGATCGTACTCCGGTAGGCATTGCGATCAAGGAAATGGAAGCTCAAGGAACTATTGAGCATTCTTCCACACAATACCTCAGTCCTTTAGTACCGGTGTATAAAAAGGACGGTTCTGTTCGAGTCTGCCTTGCGCCGCTCGAACTAAACGACCGATTAGAAACCGATCATGATGGACCAGAAGACTTAAACCATGTTCTTCTGCGTTGTCGCAATTTTAAGATTATGACTAGCCTTGATCTAGTCTCCAGTTTTTGGCAGGACCCTCTCCATAAGGACTCTCGTCCTTACACAGGTTTCCTTTTCGGAGGTAGGACGTATCATTTTTGCGTTGTTCCATTTGGGACCAAAGTTAGCGGTGCTGCTCTATCGCGTGCTGTCGAGTAGTCACTGAGAGGCTGTGAGGATTTCCTCGTCGATTTTGTTGACGATTGACTGTGTTTATCATGTCCGAGTTTATCATGTCGAGCGCCGCTTCCAAGCACATGCTCGGATTGTGCGGGAGCCATAGTCACTCTCACTCGGACCATCACACTAGACGCTACGACGCAGCAAACGAATTCTCATCGCCCTGACGTCGTGCCAAGTGAGATTCAGACCACTGCAGCCACGAGAGAGCCAAGGCTACATCTTCTCATAACAAGCATCAATTTTAACAATCATCCCGGGATAGATAACTCGAAGAGTTTGAACTATCGACAAAGTTTGTGTTTGATTTGTACTGGTTATACTAACGTGCACCCAGGAATAAGGCGTTAAGCCCAAACTGGGGGACACAAGCAATCGCTCGTGTCCAGCACAAAAATTAACAAATTAACCCGCCTCCTAAAGGGCATAAAAGTACCGCTTTGTGCCGTCCGACTGGGCTGGCTACGTCACGCCCCAGTCTGTTGTCCCAGGACGCACTTCAAAAGTCATTGTCATACGATTATTAACCTTATCTTAGTTATCACTTAACGCGTAACAGAGATATTTTCTTTTCGGTCCGTTATATTGTTATTAATGCATTTGTTTTCATAGAGTCAAACAGGTTTGCGCGTTGAGTATGCGGTTAATTCTACGCATCACGCCGCCTTAATACATTACGATTATTTGGTTATAATTAAATCTCGCTATTAATTTTTTTTTGTGAATATCAAATCTTATTCATTTTCAGAAACTCGAGTTATTAATCATTACTCTAGTTAATTTATTTTCTAAAGATAGTTATTTTTCGTCGATATATTACATTAAATACAATATAAAAAAAATAAATAATAATCAAATAAATATATATTGTGTTCTTGTGTCATGCTTATTTTGTCTCCCGTCCCTTCACTCCTGCGCCATGTGTCTAAATTTTTCTGATAAATAATATACGCAAAATTCGATTGGCGATATACCAACAAATAACAATCTTTCAAGATTCTATCCTCGCCCTGACTCGTCTCCCTTCGATGTGCCGACGTAGAGTCTCGCAGTGCGTAGGGTAGGTAGGTTAAGTATTTTAGTTTTAGATTTAATTGGTGGCCTTTGCTCGCCTCCCTTCGCAATAATACGTCCACCAGAGCTTGTCTGACAGCTCTTTTTATGTATATCTACGGCGCTACTGAGTCCTTTTTCAACAATAGTATTGAAATAATTTTCATCTAGCGATTTTTTAAAACTTTTTTATCTCCGCAACCATATTTCCACCCTTGAAGTGAGGTATAATCGCACGGTTGTAGAGATCAAAAGGACTCGAAAACCACCTGTGAATATTTTTTTACCGTTTTTTAAAATTAGTTGAAAGCCTCGTTTTATAATTTTCACCCGCAAAATAAGGAATGATGACCAAGTGGATGTACCCGTAGCTCCCTGCAATATTTACTTATCGCGCACCGTTCTAAAGTGTGATAGAATCACTTTTCAAGATTCTATCTCGCGAAAGAAACAATGAGATTGCCGGAGAGCAGCACGTAAAAAGAACTCCATCCCTTGCGGCGCGTGTGAGCAGCCCCCCGCGCTTGAACACTATCAATTCCTGCCTAATCAAATACTTTCAAGTTGTCTGGGATGTTTACTTATTGACTCGCGCGTTGAATTGTCTGGTTTTTAAACTAGCTCTGAAGTAGCTGCTATTTGCTACTCGAAAAAGGAATCTGGTTATTGGACAATTTTCTCGACTACCTACTTCCTGACATGCTTTCTGGCTCGTTTTCTGGAGTAGCTGCCTCCTGAAGAAATTTTTTGGAGTAGCTGCTTTCCGAAGTGATTTTCTGGAGTAGCTGCATTCTGAGACTTTGTCTGGACTAGCTGCTTCTCATTATCGACCGTCGATATACTCAGTCTACGTTTACATCGCATACCGAGTATATCGTTGTAGGTGTGACTGCGTTCGCTTCCTAGAACAGCTGCAGTGGATATAGTAGGCGGCGTGAGGAAAGTGCGTCAGAATTTGTCGGGAAAAGAAAAACTCTGAATAATCCTTCAAACGTATTTTGTATTGTCACTAATATTGACACTAAAACTATTAACAATTCTTGAATTCTGAATATTCGTAGATTGCCGTTTCTGAAAAAATGTGTTGATTCGAAATAAATTGGCTTAAAGACGATTACTCTAGCTTGGAGACAATTCGTACCGTCGGCTGCCGTAGCCTTATCTGACCGGAAAACTCTCGCGAGGTCCGAGCAAAGGTGATCACGTGAGCGTCTTCGCACACCAAGATGGGCGAGAGAGCGAATTCGCGTATGATACTTTCTGCTATGAGCGCGATCAAGCATGTGGCGTGAACATACCGCCCGCCTCGGGTTGTTAATAGAACGACTCGAAACACAACAAAAATAGCTAAATAATATATCTAAGCAATGATTTTACAGTATTAAAAATTTCTGAATTTAATCTAATTTTAAGGTGATGGTTTTCAGTCTTCAGTTGATGTGTTAGAGTTGAAACCGTCCGCCGTGGCGGCTGCGTTTTACTTCTGCGAGTCTTTATATAGTGTTAAAGCCTTCACATCGATAGAAAGTAGAATAAGTCTGTTGACTGGACGTTTATATGTAGTTGAAGCCGTACGTATCGTAGCCACACGAGCGAATCCATCTGCGCCAGGATGCAACTCCTTAATTCGAGATAATGGCCATTCGGTTGGAGGTAGCAAGTCATCCTCGAACAGGACGAGATCTCCCTCATGCAGTTGGTTGTTAGGTCAGAACCATTTAACTTTTTGTTGAGCTTGCGTCAAATATTCTTTGCTCAACCTTTTCCAAAAATAGTTACGTATGCAGGAGAGCAGATATCATCTAGAACAAATAGAATTGAACTCATTAGTTTCCAGAAATGGTTCTGGATGTGACACCCAAGGATCGCCAATCAAAAAATGTCCTGGTGTAAGTGCAGAAACGTCTTCTTCGTTCGAGCTAATCGCACACAGGGGACGTTAATTCAGAAATGCTTCGATTTTTGTCGTGACAGTCATAAATTCTTCAAAAGTCAGTTTTTTCTCGCCAACGACGTGTTGCAAGTGACGTTTAAATGAATGGACGTTAGCTTCCCAAAGGCCTCCAAAGTTACGCGCGGGGGAATAAACGACCAGCTTACTCCATGAGTAGCTATTGTAGCCGCAACTTCTTGGCTCAAAGACGAAGTTTCGAAAAAAAGTCAGCGCAATTCTGCATCAGCTTCGTGGAAATTCGTTGCGTTATCGCTATAGATAGTGTGGCTAAGTCCACGTCTAGAGACAAATCGATCGAAAGCCGCTAAAAATGCAGACGTCGTGAGATCAGATACAACTTCAATATGAATAGCCTTCACTACCATGCAAACAAATATTGCAACATATTCTTTCGTTATTTTTCGTCCTCGTCCAGGCAACGCTTTGATCCAGAAGGGACCAGCACAGTCAAGTCCAGTGTATGTGAATGGTCTAGCAGGTCTCGTACGAGATCCAGGCAAGGAACCCATCAGTTGTTCCTGCGTATTTGCGTTAAAGCAAGCACATTTTACGCATTGGCGTACAATTCCACGATCGAGATTTTTACCTTGGACAATCCAGTATTGGCGATTAATAACGCTCTGCACAAGCAGAGGGCCACCGTGCAGAGTAATACGATTGGTTGCTTGTACCACAAGCTTAGTAACGTGATGTTTTTTCGGTAGTATTATCGGATGTTTTTCCGATTCCGATAATAGCGAATGCTGCAGTCTACCTCCTACTCTAATAACGCCATCTGCGTCCAGAAAGGGCGTGAGTTTGCGGAGTGGGCTTGAAGAGGCAACATGACCTTTCAATGCGAGGTCAGAAATTTCTTGTGTAAAAGATTCTCGTTTGACGAGTCTTAAGAGCGTAGTACGGCCTGCAGATAATTCAGAAGCAGACAGAAAGGTGTTTCTACGTCCAGCAGCAGAGAGTTTTGCGTTTTTTCGCCATCTAAGTACGTATGACAAGATATTTACGATCTTGTCAAAAAAAGATAATTTCTCAAACCGGTGAGACCAAATCAGCAGGATTTTTTTGAGAGCGAATATGTCTCTAAGAAGCCTGAGGTAAAACAGATATAACCTCACTCACTCTGTTCGCTACAAATAGTTTCCATCTAGAAGGGTGAGACTGCAGCCATGCTAAAACGACTTGCGTATCTGTCCAGCAAACTATTCGAGTGGGTTGAAAAATCAGCTTGGATAGAAAATAAGAAATGAGCTTTACTAAGAGCATAGCACCACTAAGCTCTAGCTTTCGAATGCTTAGAGTTTTGACTGGAGCGCCTTTAGTTTTTGCCGCAATCAACATGGAAGAAGTTGATTGTTCATATTTACGGACAACGTATATCGCAGCGGCATATGCGCGCTCTGAGGCGTCGCAAAACGCGTGCAGCGACCAAGATTCGGATTTGAAAGTGTTAAACAACCGAGGAATTGAGATAGTCTTGATATCTCGAAGACTGTCTTTAATTGAAATCCAAGAGGAGGCTTCATCCCAGCCGATGCCAATGAGCCGAAGTTTTTGCATGAAAATCTTGGCTCGAACAATGATAGGAGCTAGCCAGCCCGCGGGATCGTATAATTTAGCGATTTCCGAGAAAACAGATTTTTTCGTGACAATCTCGGAAGAATCTTTGATCGAAACTTTAAAAAAGAATGCGTCGTTCGCTTGGATCCAGCGTAAACCTAGCGTAGATACCGCTTCAGCTTTCTGAAATTCTCTTTCAGTAGTAAATTCCTCACCCGAATTTAGACCTTGTAGCAGAGCCAGATGGTTTGCTGCCCACTTACCGAACTGCATGCCAGCAGACGCCAAAATGTTGAAGTAGCGACATTCACGCAGTGCTCGAGCACCCAGAGGATAGTGCTTTTCTTCGTTATCAGCTAATTGTAGAAGAGTTGCGTTGGCTAGAAATGGTGCGCATGTCGTTCCATATGTGACGGTGAGCAGTATCAGAATTTTGATAGGTTCGTCGTCTCGAAAGCGCCAGAGAATACGCTGCCAGTTGACGTCATCATGATGGATTAAAAATTGTCGGAACATCTTTACAATGTCGCAGGAAAATACGAAACAATAAAACCTCCAACGAGTAATAATAGCAAGTACGTCCTCTTGCAGTTTAGGACCTACGTGAAGAAAATAATTTAGAGAAGCACCATTTTCATCTTTGTCTGGATAAAATACAACCCGTATCTTTTTACTATCTTTTTTAAGTACCGGAAGATGCGATATTACCGACATAGTAGTGGATATTACCTCGTTTTCTGGAACTACTTCAGCATGTTCAAGAGCCAAATATTCTTCCACGAATTCCGTGTTAGAAACAGCCAGTTCTGGAGCCTTGGTAAACGCTTTTTCAAGCGAAGGAAACTTCTTTTTGCTATTTCCTTCATGCCTGACAGCATTGGAGTACTAATGAATGGCAGTCATACCACGAAACGTCCTTTATAGTTACGAGTGTACGTATCCTTGAAGTTCTGATAGCAGTCTTGTTCAGCAGGCGATAGCCGCTCAGATATCGCCGGTTGAACCTCTTCGGATTCCCAGAATCTAGCAACAGCCTTGGATAATTCTTGCTCAACCGTGATGCTAAATGCTTCCACAGCATCTGAGAGTCAGCGTTGGCTCCTGTGTGACTGATCACCACCCGGCCAAAAACAGAGCGCATAGCGAGAGGAGCGTTAGGATCTGCGACTCGCTTAAATTCCGGCAGCATGACAGCAACGTAGACTCCAGCGTACAGAATGCAGTCAATCCTCCCTGTAGCGCCAAAGACTGGATCGGCTAACTTCAGCCCTTTCAGATGCGGCCAATTCTGCCAGCTAACCTCAGATTTCGGTATAACCGCTGACAGTCGTTTTAGCGTCACTGCTGAAAAATCAAGAGAAAAATTAGAGTCGAGCGATGATTTCAAGCGTAAATTAACTCTATGTCTGGCGATGGCGGCACTTCCACCCACGCCGCAGACGGCTACATCAGTGGTCTGTTTTTTCAGTGACAGCATTTGTGCAACGTGCTCAGTCACGATACATTCTTCAGCACATGGGTCCAGTAGTGCGCGAACAGTGGCTTAGACGATTACTCTAGCTCGGAGACAATTCGTACTGTCGGCTGCCGTAGCCTAATCAGTTCTGATCGGAAAACTCTCCCGAGGTCCGAGCAGAGGTGATAACATGAGCGTCTTCGCACACCAAGAAGGGCTTGAGAGCGAATTCGCGTATGATACTTTCTGCTATGAGCGCGATAGAGCATGTGACGTGAACAATCATATACATCGTATCATATACAATCGTACACATTGTATCATTATGACAACTAAAAATTTTGAAAAAGAAGTAGTAGAAATGGCAAAACAGCTCGATAAAGCCATTGAACAACTTGAAAAAGCACTACTTGCAGTTACAACCGCACAAGAGAATTACTGGCAAGCAGTAAAGTATTACCGTTTATGTGAGAAAAATAAAAGTGAGTCTGTAAAAAGTTCAGTGCCACCGATCATTAGTGACTGCAGAGTGGGGTGTGCACACACATGTATCTGCACTACAAGAAGAGCAAGTGCAAACGGACGTAGAAGCAAGTCCGCCAAAAACATGTGCGTGCACGGCAAGCGACTAGTCCGCAGAGTGGGGAGTGGGAGAAGCATGCATGTAGCGTTTCGAGTCCGCCGATGCGGTAGCCTGTTCTGCTGTCACGATGCATACGCAGAAGGAAGAGAGCGGACATCAATCGAGTCCACCGAATCTATCGAGTCCGCGCGCACACGTATCGGCAGTACACCCACAAGGGACAGCGAAGTGGGACAAAGTTGCGTGTCCGCCGCGTACGCCGAGTCCACCGTTTCCACGCGTACACACAACAATTTGCGCGTCTGTGGAGGGGGACGAGCTGCGGGAAAGATAAAGTCCCACGATAACAACACCAACATATACTGAAGCAGATGCCAACATCGTTAATACAGAGCTGCATGGAAAAAGGAAAAGGTCAAAAGAGTGCATTTTACAGCTTACGTGCCTAGAAGGAGAGCCTACGGAAAAGAGATCCAAAGTAGAGGATCAGTTTGTCCTGGTAAATAAGCAGCATCAATTCCTTGTATCAGCGAATGTTTTTATATGCTGGATAACCTGGCTTTGGAAAAGACCAGCGAGTAGAGATATAGAGTTCAAACAACCGACCAAGAAAAGTTTTGGGAAAAATTTAGTAACAAAAACGACAAACGAGAAGAAAAATATCAAAAAGAAGAAATCAGCTAAAAATATAGAAACAGAAGAAGAAAAAGCGAAAAGAAGAGAAAAGGACAGAATCAGAAAAAGAGAACAACGCAAGAAACAGAAATAAGAGTCCCAAAAGATTGGAAGAGTAAAAGTATCTTTAAAAAGATTGGAAATAACAAAGCCCCCACATACATTAATACCTCAGCTACCGTTGTTTACAAGCTGAACTAATTGCAGGGAGGACTGTTGGTATGAGGGAATAGAGCACCATAAAATGAGTTGACTACTATGTGTAGTCTGCCATATTAACTGGGCAAATGGCGAGTGCGTACAGAGGATTCTCTAAGAGTGCAGAATATGCAAGCTACAACGAAGAACGTAAAGGCCATCAAGAGTCAACTACAATTGCGAAGGGATCTAGCCGAATCTGAACGCCACCCATTCACTGATAATACAAGTTCAAAAATATCAACAGCAAAATATTAAATTTAGATTTTGATATGCAACATCCTATTATATTATAATAATTATAGTCTTAATTTTATTCAAGTTAAGTCTTTAGTCAACGGATTGTAATGAGCGAAATATTTTAAGATAATGAAAATAGCACATTTTTTTGCGCCTGCTACATTATCGAGAGCGGTAATATAGGGGGCGGGGGAGGAGGTGTAATATGCCATGTTCAAATTACATAAATATATATGTATATATGTGCGTATATGTTATGAATAAGTATGTATGTACGAGTACATGAGAATATATATGCATGTATTCATATACGACTACAAATGACGTATGCGTGACTGCAACCATGCACTCACACAGACAATGTATTCACAACCGATATAGACAAAGCACTAGATTGCAAAACATGCTGAGCGCCAAAAATCGGAGCGAGTTCTCTGACCTCTGTGTCAGCACTCCTTGCGCGCGAACCACGACTGCAAAGCGTACGCGTCAATCCTTAGTGTGGTGAATGCTGATTCATTACTGCTTGCATCGGCAACAAGGCTTTAAAAATCCCGGAGCCGATCCACGCAGTGCCTTTTTGCATAGTGACATATCCCTTGCGGTAGCGACTGATTCTAAGGTGAAGCCGCGGCGTTTGCTAGTGTTAGTGTTTGGAGCGTGCTTAATCCGTCCAATACCTTCGGAGCGTGCTAAATCCATCCCTTAAGTACCGTCGAGTGGAATCTCCGGCGTTAGCAAGAGCAGTTGACCAACATAAATATATTGCCACGTGAACGCGTTAAGACTAATACGATTAGCATCTGCCACGAACGGGTGTTTAGAACGATCTCATGTGCGCAGGTTGATAATAATTGTAAGTTGCCAAGATTAATTATAAACACAACTAAAAATTAGACGAAACATTCTAAAACACAACTGTAAAACGTAGAAATTGCGAACATAATAATACAACATCTATATTCAGTGAAACTCTGTATACTGAATGTATGTCCCTACTGAAAAAAATCAGATGACAATCAACTGATAATCAGCTGATAATTATGCCAAAACGTCAGCTGATTATCAGGTGATTTTAGCTCAATATTTTTATTAAAGCTGATAGTTATAAATATGCGTTTATATGAGATAAAATGTTAATGATAATCAGATGATAATCATTCAAAATTTGTAATCTTTAAGATATTTATTATAAGTTGTTTAAAATAAGTAAAATTTATAAATTTTACATAATGAGGGCTAGTATTGGTGTTACCATCAGGATGCTAACACGAAAACTCTGGCTGTGAGCTCGAACATTTTTATTTTTTAACACTTTGAAAAACAAAAATTTTGGAGCTCACAGCCAGTGTTTTCGTGTTATCATCCTGATAGTACAAGTATTTAATGGAAGCAAGTGTGAAATAGTATATTGTGTACCAAGGGCGTAAAGTGGGCTTTTTTAGGCCGAGTGTGAAGTTTGCAGTACGAGTCAAGGCGAGTTAGCCCGAGCCGAAGGCGAGGGCAATTACGAGCCGCAGACGAGTATTTCAAACACATAAGGTTTTTTAATCAAAAATTTTCTTAGTTTGAATTTTTCAAAAAAGCCATCAATTGACTAAGAATGGTTTAAAACGCGTGAAGAACAAAAAACTGGTTAGATGAGATTTTGGCGTTCACGTTAGATTTTTTAATAGGGGTAATTTGTTCAATTAATAAAACTCAACCAACAAAATCTCCAAAAAACACAAATTCTATTAAATCTTATTAAATACTTCAGGTAGCTAATTTATTTGTATAATTTTGTTCATAGAATGAAATTCCCTTAAATAAGACTACCCACTGTAGAATTTGGCCTTATTGGATCCTATTAATTAATAAAATCCGCTATTTTCATGTAAGAAGTTCTATAAATACGCCAATATCCCATTGAATTCAATTGGATATTTTCACAGAGCGAATATTGTTTATTTGTTCAAT
The DNA here is from genome assembly GCA_016647725.1 of Nasonia giraulti. Classification (NCBI taxonomy): domain Eukaryota; kingdom Metazoa; phylum Arthropoda; class Insecta; order Hymenoptera; family Pteromalidae; genus Nasonia; species Nasonia giraulti. Next base: position 5,036 of record QLYP01000925.1, on the reverse strand, counting down.
TTTGTTATAAATGAAAGCTACAAATGTCGCGAAAACTCGCCGAACCTGCTTAATCTCATCCCTACTAAAAAAAATCGCGCGATTAATCGCGCGATTAATCGCGTGATTAATCGTGGGAATAATCGCGCGATTTTTTTTTAGTAAGTATAAAAAAGCCAATCCCATTAAATATCATTAAATTTTTGCGATTGTAAATGAGTTTGATTATTTGTTTAATTTGTTATAAAATTCCATTGTATAGTCTCAATGATAAAGAGTTTGGCATCATTACATCCCACTAATAAACAAGAGGCACTATATCCCATATCTATATTTTCCCACCCTAAGAGACTTCTCCGGTGAGGACCATATTTTCAGACACACACCTTGCTGGTTAAGCCAGCACTCTCTGCCCCCGAAAGGGCATCAAGTCTGTCTCTCAGTGTAGCTTTCCCCGGAAAAGGTCCCGTATTAGACCAGCTCCACACCGGTAAGGCCGGCGCTCCCTGTCTAATGCATCGGGTTGGCTATCTTAATTTCTGCCTTACCTTCGGTCCCTACTACTGTTTCGCATTCACCCAGACTTACGCCTGTGAGACAGGAAAAACCCGGAATTACACTAAAGGAGAATTCCGGGAAAAAACCTGCCTCGAAACAGCCGGAGTCTTATATAACAGACCAGTACTTTTCCCGTTGAAAGTAACTCAAAAAAAAAAAAATCCGAGTGACCTCACCAGGAATCGAACCCACGACCCCTTGAGCGAACGTGTTTTAGACAGCTAAGGCGTGCGCCTTAACCAACTGAGCCACGGATGCTCTTCCCATTTATTCTTGTTAGAATAAGTAAATAAAAATGCTATTGTATTCCCTCAGGGAAGGGAAATCCAGACAACCCCGAATCTTGGATCTCGGAAGGCGGGTACAATGACGGAAGCCCCAACTACTCCACAGGATAGAAATGGAGGAAATAAAGGAGAGGATAATCAACCTAAAAAGGTAGCGTGGCATGAAGTTCTCACAAGAAAGTCAAAGAAAAAGGAGAAAAAGGCAAGCAAAGAGGATAAAAGTGTCCCTGGTGTTACAAACCAGAATAGGACAAGCAAAGATAGACTGAAGCGGGCAAGACCTCCCAGACCGGATGCTTTTATCATCAAGGCTGCATTTATGCCAGTTGTTTTACGTGCGGGCTATGCCTTGAGATTCCCCACACGGCCCCCCATGGGGCGCGGGGCCGAGATACGCTCGGCCAACGCAACCATTAGCATTCGATGACCTACCGATGCCTGGTGACATTGAGTTGGAAGTCAACCTGTCGCTCGGATGGGCGGCGGGATCCAGCCAATCCCTCATGACTCTGCAGGTCAATACCCGAGTTGTGCACTGCAACTCACACATCGAAAGATAAACTTTCTACCCAGCATGCGAGCTAACAACTGCCACCACGAGTCCTTTACCTTGTCGGGACAGGATTAACTATCCTGCGGCTCCCCGATCCCGTGGTACTGATTTTATCCTCCCCAGTAGAGAGTTCACAAATGTTTCCACCGGAGTGTACTAAGCAAGCTACCACGTTTTAAACGTCCTACTCGTTCTGGCATTGGCTAACCATACATTACATCGGAGCGTTCCCAGGGCTAGAGTCCCAAGCAGCTAGTTAGAGCCCGACTAGCTTACAAGGGCCTGGGTATACTAGTTTTGATCTTCACCAACCGTATGGTCCGTCAATCACTAGACTGGTTCCAGCTCGCAACATTACTGATCCTTCCCCCTTCCTCTCGTGGGGGGTATACCGAGGCTACCGAAATCTCAGGGTTCACCCTCATCAAGGCTGCAGAAAGAAAGAGCTATGCAAACATTTTGTCAAAAATGAAAGCGGCTCCATCACTTAACACACTGGGGAATAGCATGAATAAAATACGCAAAACAGTTGCAGGAGATCTTCTAATAAAGCTTAAACTCACGAGAGACGTCAAAACATTGGACTTCTAAGAAGCAGTTAAAGCGGTACTAGTCGAAGGCGCCACAATAAAAGCACGTCAAGAAGAAAAAACTATTAAAGTAAGAGATCTGGACACACCTTAAAAGAGGAGGTACTAGAAGCACTAATGAAGGAAATTGGCGAAGAGAGCGTCATAGCCCTACTGAAAAAATCGCGCGATTAGTGGCGCGATTATTCACGTGATTAAATGCGAAGATAATCGCACAATTAATCGCGTTGATTTATCGAACTTTTTTCGACGTGATTAGTCACGCGATTAATCTCGTGACTAATCGCGCAATTCATCTGAAATAAATTTTTTAATGCAATAAAATTGTTTGAAATGCAAAATTATTAAGCGGGGTGGCCAATTTGGGTATTTCCATCCGGATGGTAACACCCATACTGGCCACCACGCTAACTAATTTTACATTTTTAACAAATTTATTTTATTTGAAAAATTGTTTTAGATGAATCGCGCGACTAATCACGCGATCACTTTTTCCCGTATCACTTTTTTAAGAAAGGATTGTAAAATTTTAAGTAAAGTTTTAGAGGTCAAGTAACGAACTGGGCAACAAAACTGAGCGTGCGTAATATGATTAATTTAATCAAAATTATAAGTAATTGTTGAGATATAAGGTACATTTATATTATAGTGAAAGAGAGCTACTAGTAAGAAGCGCCACCTTACGTTCATGATTGTTAGTGCGTGCGAGCACGGCGCGAGTCACCACTTGTGAGTCAGCCTCCGCAGAGAGCGGTTGTAAGAGAGAGAGAGAGAGTATGTCGGGCGAATTTGTGTTTACTTAAATAAAGTTAAGCTTAAGAAGCCAGTGCATTTGTTAATTGCCGCCACCTCATCACCTCTCACGATCCATGGAATATATCAACATGGTAGCAGTCCCTGGTTTTGGTTTGGTTTTTTTCGCTGTGCTCTACGTCGACCCGCGGGTGGCGTAGGGCCAGCTAAAGCGCAGGTAAGCGCAGGAAAAGTGATGAGGACAAAGAAAGCACATGTCAGATCAAGTTAAAAAAGAAGAAGAAAAGGCACTCAAGGGAGAAGTGATCAGTAGTGACAGTGAAGACGAATTTCTTGATACAGAAGACAAAGAGGTGAAAATTGAAAGTGATCAAAAGTCAGTTACCGGCACATTCGAAATGGCGGCTTCCGAGAACAAAGGATTCACACTACAAGTATTTGACGGCACACACTATCACAAGTGGAAGTATAAATTGAAGTTATTCTTGGAATTCAAAGAGTGTAACGAAATTATCGAAAATGAAGAAAGGTCGGAAACAATATTGGAAGCTGATTGAAAAAAGAAAGAAATAAGAGCGAAGAATTATATTGTGAACAGTATGACAAATACGCAATTAGAATTGATTATTTCAGAAGAAAGTGCCAAGAAAATGATTGACAAGTTAGACGAGAATTATTTGATTAAAAGCAGTGCAGTGAAACTATTGTGTAAAAGAAAGTTACTCGACTTGAAAATGGAAGACAGTGAAAACCCGACAGACTTTTATAATAATTTTGAAAAACTTGTGAACGAACTGAAAAATGCAGGGGAAAATGTAACGAAGGAAGATAGATTGAATTATTTTTTATTAGCACTACCAGAAAGTTTATCGTATATAGTCGATATAGTTGATGCATTACCGGAAAAGGACAAAACGGTAAAATTTGTGAAATCAAAGTTGGAATTAGAATTCAAGAAAAGAAACGGTGATAGTGAAAATTCAAAGTCGAATGCTTTTGTATTTGAAAAATGAAGAAAAGTGGAAAATCAAAAGATATGCTTTGTATGTGGTGGTATAGGACACATACAATACGATTGCCCGACGAAAAACAATTCCGGGAATCGCGGGCCACAGCGAGGAGGCGGCCGGGAGAGTCGCGCGCCACAAAGAGGAAGGGGAGATAACAGAGGCTACTCGCAGCGGCGAGGCGGCGTACGCGGCGGATGCGGGAGCAGCCAGCATCGTGGAAATTTCAACCGGCGCGGCGGCAGCGGCTACGGGCAGCGTGGCAGAGGCACGAGAGACAGCGACGGCAGCCAAGGTCAACAGACGGACAACAACAGTACGGCATTTAGCGTGTCAGCACAGGTTAATTCTGCGAATAATGAGAACGGTGATGTAAATAGAATTGATTGGATTTTGGATAGTGGGTGATCGGACCACGTAATAAATGACGAAAATTATTTTAGCGATTTTATTGTATTAAAGGAACCGATTAATGTCAAAATAGGAGATGGTAAAATTTTGAAAGCAACCAAAGTAGGACATGTAAATAGTAAGTTTGAAACGTTTAATGGAAATGTAACATCGAAATGAAAAATGTTATTTATGTGAAAGATATGGATAGGAATTTAATTAGTTTTGCAAAAGTAACTGACAATCATAAAGCTGTAATTTAGTAGCAGTAGCTTGGAAAAAGAATAGAATTTATAGAATGACGAGTTCTTTAGAAAATGATCTTGAAGCAAATTTGACAACTAAAAGAGATAAGGGTAAAATGACTTTAAAAGAGAAATGGCGTAGAACGTGAAACGTGGCGTGAACATGACTATTGTTTATATATGTTAAAAGAAAAGGATGAGATTATTTATTTAATTATATTTGTAGATGATCTGTTAATTTGCTGTAAGAATAGAAAGAATTTAGATTTGATTAAAAGTTTGTTAAAAGAAAGATTCCAAATGAAAGATTTAGGTAAGATAAGTACGTATTTAGGTATTAATATTGAATATGATGAAAAGAAACATGAAATGTCATTAGATCAGAAAAAGTACATTGAATCGTTAGCTAGACAATATCAGATTAAAGAAGCGAAATTATATCAGACTCCAATGGAGCAAAATTTAAAATTAGAACCTGCAGAAGAATTAAATGAAAATGTAAAATACAGAAATTTGATAGGAGCACTTTTGCATATAAGTTCAGGAACTAGATTAGATATAAGTTATAGTGTTAACTATTTAAGTCGTTTTCGGAACGGTTTTAATGAGACGCATTATAAGTATGCATTGAGAGTTTTAAAATATTTATATTTAACTAAAGATTTGAAATTGAG
>QLYP01000924.1:0-37439 GCA_016647725.1 Nasonia giraulti | reverse complement strand
TATCTGTTCCTGTTCCTTTTAGCGTGTAACGGGCCTTAGCGTGCTCTAACGTACAAGTCTTTTGTCCTCCATTTCTTTTTACAACGCATGCACGCAAAAACGTACAAAAACGTGTTAACTGGTGAACCTTATTTTTATATTATTATTTTTAAATTTAATGAAAATAAAATTAGCATACCTTGGCATATAATATTTTTATAGAGTGTTTTATTTATATGCAACAAAAATAAAAAAATATTTTTTCGAAATACATATCTTTCTATGCTTTTGTTTACTTTTTATTTCCAATAAAAGCTTGTCTTACTCCGCAAAAAATAGAAACAACTTGATCCTTGAAAAAAATTTCTTTATATAACAATTAGATGATACTCTCATATAAAAAGTTATAATTCTTAACAATTATATTTTATCCAATTCCTAATAATTTTTTGTTGTTTAGTTTTGTCTATTTCTAGCTCTTTTAGTTCATTTGGTAGCAAATTCAACATGATAACAGCTTTCATGTAACAATTTTTATTCCAAACTTGTTTTTTCTTTTTCGGAATAATTAAGCTTATATTTCTAGTAACACTAGATGATTCAAGGTATTGTCTTTTGATATCATTGTAATTTAGTTTTAATAGCTTAAAAGTAAACAATCGTTCAAGATTAAGGGGATTATCTTTAATGATAAAATTATTTTTATTAATAACTTTAGAATTTTTTTCTGTAATTTTTGGACTAAGTCTCTATTATTTTGATTTGCTCCTCCCCATGCTATACCAAAACTTATAATGCTATATAAAATGCATAATAAATCTCCTTAGTGTCTCAGTTGGCATATATTAAAAATTTAGTTTTTAATTTAGTTTTTGCAACACCTTGGGTAAAAGTGTCACATGCAAAAAATGGTATATTGCGAGAGGTAAAATGGTGAGCCCATAGTAAGTGTTTGCCACCCTCGCATTTGGCTCGGGTAGCAATTCACACTTGCTATGGACTCACCAGTTCTTTACCTCCCTTGTGGCATAATATACTACAAGTGTTATTTTCAATAATATAAACAAAAGTTCAAAATATTTCTGCCAAAGTATTATTGATTTTATTCTCATTTGCAATATTATAAATAGTATAAAAATTATTTTTAGATTGTGAAATAAAAAAAAATACAATTGGTGGTTTTACACAATATAAATGTAACCATGTCGGATCAGAGGTCTTCAAAAACCGGTGAGTATATAAATCAAAATGAATTTGAAACTGTCACCAGCAAGATCTAGCGCGCACTTCACACGCTCAATTTTCTTTAGGTTAGAAGCTATAAGTTGTAACTATATTCAGATCGGATATTTGTTTCCCAAACGATCAAACCGCAGTAGTAAGTAAGCCGGTATGGGGAGACATAACAAATGACGTCATCACTGGCGCATCCTTATCTTATCATATAAACAAGTAATAAAGATAAGGGTATCATGTTTATACACGTGTAATTAAGATAAAGATATCATGTTTACATAAACAAAGAATATATCTTTACCACAATAATAAATAATGACGGTACTTTACAAGTAATAAAGATAAGATAAGGTATCATGTTTATAAACAGTTATTTAAGATAAGGATATCTTGTTTATACGTGTGTAATTAAGATATCATGTTTACATAAACAAAGAAGCTATCTTTACCGCAATAATAATCCATGATGATACTTTTTTTTATTATGAAAACAGGTAATAAAGATAAGGTATCGCCAACGTCTTAAGCATTTACCTTGTAAACAATTAAGATAAATATGGATTGTTACTGACGTCATGTACACCTCTTATGACGTCATAAGATAATGAGATTTTTATGTATGATGAGTTTGTATTACGTATATAGAAATATTGTGGTCCTAAAAAGGACCGATTTTAATTGATAAATAAAAATCTTAGAATAAGACTTTATTGTTGCTATCCCCGATCAGTGTTGTTGTGTCCTTGATATTTGAATCTTTATTTGCTTCCTTGTCAGGACAATAACTCCTGTACCCTTCTTTTTTCGGGAATGATCCAGTATTGGAAGAATATTGAGGTAGATACTTTTGGAATCCAGATGCCGGTTTATATTTCACTTCCTCTCGACCTGAACCTTCTTTCTTCTTCTTCTCCATATTGTGTTTGTCTATATTACGATTATGACTCGTCAAGTGTACGCGAAGCAATGAGAACATACTCATGCACAGTTGATATTTATAGAGAGTCTTAAGGAGTGGCAGTAGGGTGGGAGGTTTAGATGATGTCACAAAAAGTGAATATTTTAATATTTTCTGGTTTATTACAAGATAGGAAGATATGTACAAAGCGTAATAACAAAAAATAGCATGTATATTTATACTTTAATTATGGCAGTATAAATGTCTATATATATATCAAACAATTGAAAAGCAGCTATTTCACATAAGATTATATTTAAAATTATTTCCTCAATAGTATCTTTAAACTTGTCGTTAATTATAATTTTAATATTTTCAGTGTATAAAGTATAATATTGTTGAAACATCTCATACGTCTTTAGTATAATACAGTCAATTATAAACTTCTTAATATGAGAAACAATTTCATTCACTTTATCAACACACTCTTCAAATTTACTCATACGTTCGTCAATACACTGTGAGACAATTTTTAACCCGTCAAAAGTGACTTGCTGCATGCATATCAATGGTTGATGATAAGCTGTTTTTTGTTTCTTTGCTCGTGGTGGTTGATGACGTAGAGTCTTACCATAGTAACAGTAGCGGCAGCAGCAGCAGCACCACCACCACCACCACCAGTGTAGTCATTGAAATGGGAAGCACTAACTGTATGCAGTACATCATCGTTTTCTTCGTCAATCAAAAGATTTGGAAAGATAGATGTTCCGACAGGTCTTTCTTCTATCAATATGGATTTGGTATTGTATGAAGAAGTAAACATCAGATCATGATTCTCCATGTACACCTTCGTTGGTCGAGCGTATTCACTTTGGAATCTGTACGCATCTTGGAAATAGCAATTTATAAGATCAAAGTAATTCTTGAAGACCTTCCAGCCAGATGCATCAAATTTGACGGATTTAAAACATGTTGTAGACGTTGAGAGTTTCACCACTGGCCGATAGCTTCCCTGGTAACTTTCTAAGCCAAGAGTAACGCGTTTCGAGTTTGACTTATTAATGGCGTAGGACGTGGAGAGCAGCATATTTGGCAGAACGTTCTGCACACGAGATGGAGCACTGACACTTGATTGGGCCATGGTACGAAAAACAAGAGATACAATATACAGAGTTACACTTAGCAAACGATGTCTCAAACTTTCACGAAAGAACTGATGGAGCTCCTCACTCTTCAAGCTCTTTTATACATTTTACCCCCCACTACCTCAAAGTAAAATGATCGAATGCAGTGGGGAGAGATTTTCTGCGAGTGTATTCTCAGAACTTCACAAAGGAAGTATCATATTCGTTAACCGTCAAAGGTTACGGTTACATTTCTCCGAGATTTTAAGAACAGGATGTTTATTCTACTACTACAACCGTCAGTTTTATCAGCTTCTCTTTCCCTTACAGATAAAGATTGAAATGGAATATAAAACTAAACAGTAAATATCACCAGATGTTAGTATTATAACCGTTAATAAATGCCGATGTATATGTACTTAGAACTATACAGCGAGGTGTGATGCAACAGGAAAAAATATATCATAGTACAGTATGGAATTAAAGGAATGAGTAAGACTCTATAAATGAAAACATTTTTTATATTATGAAAGATTACACTTTATTCATATTTTTTACTACATAATATCTGACAATTATTATTATTATTACTTTACATACATTCTCGAAGTACATGTTTGATTACAAAATCCTGAGCCGCGCGAAGCTTCACTTCCAAACCTCCTAACATCTTTCGAGCGTACACGATGATTATTATTTCGTAACAGCTTTTTATAGAACGATACAACTACGGCATCATTTTTTCGTGAATCTCGCGAGAACTTATGACAAAACGCGCGTAAGTTAGGTAGCCTAACCATATGGTAAAGGAACATAACACAATACTGGCCACACACCTGTGAATCAAAACTTTGCAACTTTTTTTTATTCCACTGATACCGCTTGCAATTTCTTTTGAGTCGTTTAAGATGATGTTGGGACATTGGTGGTAGTCCGTAATTGTCAAAGTATGTTCCATAACCGTTTGAGTCTATGTAGATAGCAATCCAATGTTTATCCTTTCTTCGTGTGATCATCTGTATTAGCTATGATGGCCGCGGGGTATTCCAAAACGTTTGGAATTCTATCCGCAGCATACACGCCAACTGTCTTGACGGTTAACGGGTCAAGAGCTTTTAGTAATTCTTGTGTATTCATTCTATTATTATTATTATTTCACCAATGATCGACTACGTCCTCCTCGTGTGTCGCGTAAATAGACGATGAAGTAGCTGTACGTACCCGCGAGTTTAGTTTGCAGTACAATGCATCACTCAATTTCTGTGCAGAATCTTGTGTTATACCTTCAGCTATGTATGTACCACTTCACATATGTAACCACTTTCGTAACACATATGCATGATTGAGAGCACAATCGCGATTGGAGTTTATACCTTGAATGCCATGATTTAAACACATGAAGTTACCTGAATAATTTATTTTCAATTCGTCAAAAGTCGGGGCATACATTTCTTCAACGTTCACAACTTCTCGACACATTACAGTCTCCAGGAATCTCCAATTGTCATGACCGCGTGTAAAAATACGTATAGCCACTTTGGCTATTTGTTGTAAATGATATTGTAGTTGTTCAATGGTGATGTCACCTTCATGCCAACGAATTCCATGAAAATGATTAGAGATTTAGTCGTTAGTTCTTTTAAGTCCAGTTGCAAGTTCTTCAAATCTATGGAGTTCCTTAACTATCCAATGTTGGACGATTCTGTGCTCTAAACCAAGTACACCAACTTCTTTAGGTGTAAACTTGTTGTTACGGTCTCTCAAACCCTGCATATTGATAACGTAATCCATGATACTATAAAAAATTGACACAGTCGATCCAAACTCGCTCACTTCTCAAACGTCACTGAGAGTATGACGTTTAGCTTTTTTGCTCATCTATAGCATAGAGGCGCTGCTGTTGCTTCTTTCCCCATCCCTCTTCTCCTTCTCCACCTTCTCCTCTTACTTTTCCATCGCTTTAACGGTATTATGCATTAAAATCCGTTATTATTTGCCTACTTGAATCTATTTCCAAGACATTGTCGTATTCGGCGTAAATTATACAATTGATTGTAGATTCAAGTGCTCTTTCAAATTTTACCTCTACACAAACACTACCGTGTTTGATTAAATTCCAATGAGAAACTGAATTTGCTGATAAATCAGGCGTTAGATCAAAAGCAAATAATGTATACCATTCATCGTACTCCGCTCGTGAGATAATTAATGCTTCGTTTAGAAAATGAATTCCAGTCCCAGAATATAATGTATGAAACGAGTCGCTAAATAATTGACTTTCACCCGTAAATCGAGGCTGCAATGGTTTGCTGGGAATCTGGACACCATCCACATAAAGAGAAATATAGTTTATATTAAAATGTTGGAAATTAAATGGATTAAACTTTCTACTTCCATTGAATGCCTTGTTATCCACAAATCCAATGATTATTCTTTTGGGTATTTGACCGGATTGTAAATGCCTTCACCTCCACACGATTGATTGGGTATTTGCAGTGGCTTTTGTAAGTGCATTAGCATGAGCTAGTATAACACCTGGACTTATTTTAACTCGACGCACAATCAGTGAAGCTTCCTTAATGCGTATAGTAAATTTATCATCATCTGTAAAATCCATCAAACAAAAAGCATCCTTACTCCTAACCAATCGTAATCGCAGTTCAACACTATTTAACAGAAATTTATTTTGATTAAAAACATCGCAATGCAAATGACCGAGTAAATCGACAGTTTTACCATTCTGGGTAAAATACTGACGGTTACACTGACCAATATTTGCATTTACATCAGTACGGTTGGTATTTGGAGGCGCTGCCCATTTTCCAGGGGTATCCGCATACCAGAGTCCACTCGTGAGATGTGATTCCATACTACTCTTTGAATAATTTAACAGTGTTTCGATGTAAGCTCGGTAAGGATAAGCATTGTTTGGTGGTGAAACCAATTTTTGATTAAAGAAAACGTCTATTTGGTTGAATAGCGAATGTAACGTGTTATTTATTGCTGCTAACTTCGGATACTCTGTAGCTTTAGCTACTTCTGTTATTTCAACATTTGGCTCTATCGGCATACTAATGCTTAGCATTGTGTGTGCAAGATCGAGATAATCACTACCAGCTGGAACGACGAATTCCAACGGTCCATCGTCTGTTAGCGAAGAAACTGGTTTATAATGTATAAATTGAGAGCTTTCCACCGAAGTCAGTGTAGGTGGTAATGTAAATAAATCTAATTCTGATTTCATGCATTCGCATGAGTTTGAGTGTAGAAAAGCCATATTAAATAATATCTATGTAGATCCAAAAATATCGCTCACACTGCGTTGTTTTCTCTTCTTCCTTGGCTTATTTTTACCCGCTTTCTTTTTCGTAGATTTGTGAACACTGACACGGCTCTTCTTCTTCTTCTTTACACGGCCACTTTTACTGCTGATGCGTACAGCTGAACTGTTCTTGGACGATTGACGCTTCCGCTTTTTAGCGCATATCTTTTATCCTGATCCCTTCATCATAGCGGCAATTTTATCAGCGGCTTTATGCTTAAGATTTTTACCAGACTGACGCATGCGCATATTTACAGCTTGTTTAAAATTGCTTCCGTGATTTCCCACATCATCTAGTACATGCATTCCTGCTCTGATAGCTTCTTTTCCAACGGCTTTAGCACCACTCATAATGTAAGGTAAAACTCTTCGAAATAATACACTCAAAACGCTGCCGATTCCACCATGACCTCGCTGATAAGTTGAACCTGCAAACACTCGACGTACTCCTCCTCCACCATAACCACCACCACCGATTTGATCGGCATAGTATTCTGCGTAGTAAGCCATTTTTTCTCAGAGAATGCGCTTGAAATGTAGTGTTACGGACAACGTCCCGTACTCGAATGGTATATGATTCCCATTTTCATCTCTTATATCTATTATTATATTCTGAAATGTGTTATTTAACAAAGGTAGATAATTTCCCGGTGCAAATTGTTTGACCACTCTCGCACCAAATTTATATTTTGAATTATCCAGTGTTACTATGCGCAAAAGGGATGCTTGAACGTCACCGACTGTGTACGGAATACAAATATCTGAGTAAACGAAAAATTGATCAGCTATCGCTCTTGCCAAACAACCAGGTCTGTTTCCTACCAATGTTGCATTTTTTTTCGACTCTACAGATGGAATTATGGGTATAAATTCCTGATTTCTATATTTTTCATTCTCAAAGCCAAATATTCGTTTGACCTTTTCGCTCAAGCTGAAAAAATGAGTTTCCTTACATTCACACTTTTTATGTAAATTGTAATAACCACTTTTTTTCTTTGCCTGTTCAATACGTAAGTGAGATTCAGGTATATTGTTTATAGCTTCTGTGAGATTGTTGAGATTCTCGTAAACACCTGGTGGAAATATGGCATCGTCGTGTTTGTCGTTTGTTCAATCCGGTAAGTATTCAGATGTCTCACTTTCTTGCAACTGCTATTCTACGTGCGTTAACAAACTTTATATTAAACTCGTGTTTCTGAATATGCATCATCGTGCATGGTATGCTGATTTCCGTGAGAGCAACACTCCACTTACCATGCAAACATACTTCGTGCGATAAGTGCGTGGTGAAGCAAGATGTTGTATTTTCAGAAAAATATTTCATACTACTGTTACTCGGTAATATCAAATAAAATTCGTCCTCAGCCATGTTTAAAGTGTAACGATTTCGCTTGCTTTAATCCACGAATTAAATTTATGAGGATAGCCAAGCCACTTTACAAAAACTTGTTTTTTAACACCACGTCCCCTACTCTTGATCACACGTTCCACTTTGAATTCCTTATTTTTTGACAAACGATCATCGCCAACTCGAGCTAGTTCTTCGGGATAAAAAAATCCGTCGATTATTTCACCTTCTAAATCAGTCAATACATAGATGAAGAGATTTTGACGACGTGAGACACGGGTAATCTTAAAGATCTCTTCACTGTAATTCTTTTCGTAACCTTTATCGAAGGTGCCTTTCAACCGACTGATGCGACATGATCACCCACGCTGTATATATGTGCTCTAGACTTTTTTCTCTGACTAAGAGCTCTTTTTTCTAAATTTTTTCTTGCCACAACTGCATTACGAATATTTACAACTGCCGGAACTATTTTAGTACCACTATGCATAGTGTGATTATACGCGTAAACGATATTTTCAATAACATCGATATACCTACGAGTATTTTTGTGAGTAAAATATCTGAACATACGTTCTTTGAGCGTGCGATTTAGACGCTCGACGACGGCTGCTTTAACATCGGGATTACGTGCTACTCGAAAATTAATCTTGTTTTGTTTTATATAATTTTGAAAATCTGATCCGACAAACTCTTTACCTCGATCAGTTTGTATAAGAATTGGGCGTCGCCCATCGGCTCTTTTTAAGATTTTGTCGAAAGCAGCTACAACACTTTTTGTACTTTTGTCACGTAAAGGCTCGACCCAAGCATATTTACTGAGAACATCTATGACTACAAGTAAATACGCAAAATTATCGTTATACGTTTTGAGAGATTGCATGTCACACAAATCCATTTCCCAACAATCATCCACATTAGTGACATTGTACATCAATCTAGGAAATTTTCGTATAATAGGTTTGTGTAATGTGTATGCATCTTGATTACTTAACCACTCATTAACCTCGCTTTTCCTCTTCTTATTTTTACCATTGATTCGTAACAGATTACGTGCACCAGCGTATCCAGTCTCGTGTCTAGTGTCAAAGTATTGATTTTCATAAGACATATTAAATTTTATAAGCCAGCCACTTGTTGTCTGCTTTTTGCGGTATGGATTTTTTCTTATTCAAACGTGCACTATAGCGTTGTGCGGCCGCGAGTCTAGTACCTTGTTCCAAAGTCTGAACGCTCTCGGAATTATTTCTCTTGGTTGAAGGAATTTTGTTTAATGCACGTTTCAAACTTTCACTAATTTTTATCACCTCTGGATTACTTATTAATTTGGGTGGAGTGTCAGTTGTTGCTATAAAATTAGCTAATTGAAATCTTCCTACATGTTCTTCAACAGGTCTACTCCGTACCACGTCTTCTAGTAAATCTATAATATTTGAGTGTGGTATAGCTTTATCATCAATGCTAACTGTACCTGAATTATCCCATTTAATACGATGCGATGCTGATTTCCAATGTTGAAGCAATAAACGTGCTTTTCTCACATAACCCTTGGAAATGCTTGCATGTATCGCTTCATAGGTCAATGGACTCGATATATCTTTATTTTCATGCTCTACATCAAATATATTTGCATCTGATAAAAGTTCCTGATGTTCCATATTTTTAAAATGAAGATATGTTCTTAAAATTTGTAAATATTTTTGACATTTTTCACGTTCATCGGTGATACTTTTTGAAAAAAGTATATCATGCATCTCAGCATAGAGACGACTTAAATTATCACCCTTTGTCTGTATCGTTGGCTCTAAAGCATTACTCGACTCTTCTAATATATGTTGTTGTTGTTGTTGTTGTTGTTGTTGATACTGTTGCTTCGTTACTCTCTCGTATGTTTCCTCTGGTACAATGGCCATTTTACGAGCGTGCTCCATATTTTAATTTCCAGAGACTCAAAATACTTTTGACACAAGAGCACCTATAATTGGTGCAAGTAACATTAGTAAAAAGGCACCACTGTTTTGAATAAGGACGCGTTTCTTTTTTTCCACTCTTTTTCACTGTTGTTACTACTGGATTTATTTATTAATTTTCTCAAGACACTTTTATGTTTTTTTAACTTTGACTTGTGTGAGTTTTTTATTTTAACGACTCCGCGCAATACATTTAACACGCACTCGCATATGATTTTAATGAGTTTTTTATGAGCTACACGTAACAGTGCTAAGCGCTGTTGACTATCTGCATGACAAAGAGCATTCAATACTGCAACACACTTTTTTGTAAAATGCTTTGGTAGGCATCCACACCTTGTATCTTCTTTTTCTTCTTCTGCTTCAGTAGCAGCAGCAGCACCACCACCACCACCTCCACGCTGTCTTCTACGCTGTCTACGACTATCGGTTCTCGCAGACGCTCCTCTCCCTGCCATTGTTTCAATCAGACTGAAGCTTTAATCATAGAATCCTCTACTTTTATCGGAATTTCTTATTCTTCTTCGGTACATATACTTAACTCAATTTATCATCGGGAAAAACAGAGGTACGGAAACGAAATTCATCCTCGGTCGACTGTTTCAAATCCAACAAAAGATAGCCATGAGAAGTTGACGTACTATCGAGATACGCTTCTTGTAAAAATTTTGGGTCTTCGGGATAGACTTGACGCGCTAGATATTGTATTTGCGAACGATCACGTGGATTTTTAAAAATAACGAGGTAATTTGCATTTAATGAGATATCGCATGACCAGCTCCTTTGTGAAAAAGATTTTGTGTAATAAAAATCACACTTAAATTCTTATGATGACTTCCCTTTGTAAATAAATCGAGAATAATGTTATTCGAAGATTCTCTCATTAAATCATCAATAATTAATAATTTTTTCTTTTCATTGTCATGAGAATAATCTGAAGGCTGAGTTAATCCCTCGTGAAATTCAACAATTTTTGTTCTACTCTCCCTACTTATGCCTCCTGGAACAAAGTCTGTCTCATCACATGAGTGGAAGATGTCGAAGAAACTTTTTGGCAAAAACTGTTTTACCACATCCCGTGGGTCCTCTAACGATACACGTAAACGGATGTTTGAATCACATATCCATTTTGCCGAGTACTCACACACACACGAGAGAGATTTTCCTTAAAATAAGCTTATGGCACGCGGACGGTCGGCGGCGGCGCGGCGCGGCGCGGCACACGTAAAAATAAGCTAATTTTACGTGTGCTGAATCACAAGCTGTTATTACCGCTGTTTAAGCTGATATTCGTGTCCAACAAGCTAAATAACAACGCGAGTAAGCTGAATTATGCGTTAAAATGAGCTAAATTTCCATAAGAAGCGTTCTCTTCGATGACAGAAGCTATACTGAGGATATAAAAATGTGTTAGGGATCTTTTAAATGGAAAAATAAGGAAATTATATAAAAATTTATGTTTATTTTTATTTACAATAAATACATCCAAAAAGTTAATTATTCTTATATCCAAAAGGTAGAGACTTACGTGACGTAAGGTATCGTCGTTTTTTCAATACAACACATGTTTTCGATTCTTCATGCGTTACAACTTCATGCATTTTAGTTCTTCTGATAGCTTTGAATTTTAAGCGTATTTTACTACATTCATCATTCATTTTTTCAGATTCGTGATCTTCCCGACCAATCTCACGTTCACACTGTAACAGCCACTGTATTGACTTTTGCGAATGATTATCAGCGCGTCGATATCCACCTGCTGGAATGATACCGATAGTTTTTTCGCTTAAGAAATTTTTTCTATACACAATGGAGCATGCAGAAGCTATGGTCGTTGCCTCTGTAAACGGACAAGTATTCCCGCACTTAATGAAAATTTTCCGAAAAGCCATGCATGCAAGTCTTAAAATTTCTACATGCATACGGCAATAATCGAGTATTTCACGTTGAAAGTCAAACTCATTAGTATTTCGGTTCTCCTCATATCATACAATAAACTTTTCCCTCTCAGACGTCGACATGGCATTAGGCGCATAGAACGATGCTTCGGGTAAAGCCCCAACATAATTTTGATTATCTAAAGTATTGAATAGATGAGGAAAATATCCTTTTTTGTTAACTGGCGGTAGAGAAAAGGTTTGTGATAAAGCACTTAATTTCATGTGAAAATAGTTTAAGCTATCAATACATTTTGTTCGCCCGCATTGAAGCATAATTATATTTTGTCCATTCAATATTACGTTCGGTACTATTGAGGTATTTTCAACGATTTCTCTCAAAATAAATTGCGCATCAAACCCACGAGAGTTATGAGCAATACAAATTATTTGACCGAAGGTAGTTTTCTCGCGTACTGTTAAACCTATTAATTGTTTAACTGGATCATCGCGAAATATATGCTCTCTTACACCACACGTATGGCATAGTATAATTATATTTTCATCATCCATGCAATCATCGCAAACCTGTTGTACAACACATAGATTTGGAATGTGTATTTTTATCTCTGTATGTTCACGGTAAGCAGAATCTTGACGCGTCTCAAAGTCATAAAAAATAAATAAGTTTTTCTTTGGGGATTTACGATTAATCTGTGCGTTAACATTACGTCCAATGGGTTGAATATAACAGAGCTGATTTACATCATGTTTTTCGCGACATAAATTGCACCAATTGATTCCACACTCGTGCTTTGACTTGTAGATATTAATTCGTTTGCAACACATATTACAAACTTTTACTACATCGCATATTTTTTTTTTTTTTTTTGTATGACCCATCTATTTTGTGACGGTCGAAAGATATTTGTCCGTAAAATTCTCAGTTACATTCTACACACTTTATAATATCTATATTAGAATTACACGTTGGCGCACAAAAACACCTGTCACATTTGGCTGTGCATCTATGCTCATCTACGTATCTATAGCTTTTATTACAATGTTCGCAGAAAAAACGATTGCGTGTAGCACCGGTTAAATTTAATATTGTATCGAAATGACGCCTTCGCGCGTCGTACAAAAGATTTATAACGTCAAAAGAATTTGAATTTAACAGAGGTCTTCCATCGTAAAAGGGCGGTTCTCCACTTCCAAAAGATAAACTATCGTATATTACAATAGCGATATTTTTGCAACATAATACCGCTGATATGTCTCTATTTCTCGTATACCGCACCCGTTTGCAGGAATTACGACGTTTACATTAATAGTAAGGAGATTTGCGCGCTCTTTTTGCATACCACGTCTGCTATCTCTGACAATATTCCAAGTATCAATGGCTTCGTTTGAAAAGAATTTTTTATACATCATATAAGCCTCTCCGACAATTAAAGCTTTTGGCAAGCATAAATTATCGTTATTTTTTATAGATACAACCGATCTCTGAGATAAGCTATCAACACTCATCCTCTTTCTACTTCCACCTCGGCCACCATTAGGTATATTAACAAGTGTTAATGTTAGAATAAAGCTCTCATCTATTTGAAAATCTTCATTACTCTGAGCTAATCCGTTTATTAAATTCCATAAATCATTGTAAAAAAAATTATTTACTAATCGTAAAGATAACCCACCCGGACCTCGTGCAAAATTTAAACTTCTAACGGAGACGCCAATCATGTCGTTTTCATTACATAATGAAATTATATAAGAATAAATATCGCGAATAACTAACTCCAACCAAACTATCGGATGTATAGATCCATCCTTCGGTGGAGATCTTATTTTTAGCACAATACGTCTACCTTCTATTTTATACTTAGATATATAATACGAATTTTGTTGGAAAATATCAAAACGATTACCAGGAGGCTGGATATCCTCATCCTCTCTTTCCTCATCGACTCCTTGATAATCCATATTATCGTCTGTTTCGCTTCTCTCCTCATCCTCCTCGCTGATCTCCTCCTCCTCCGCCTCCTCACTCTCCTCACTGGGCTGATTATCCTCTTGCTCGTAGTCAGACAAATCATCATTATTGCTGCTTGAATTTTCAATTCTTCTTCTTTGTCCTCTACCAACTTGAATAGAAAAATCACTTTCATCGGCCTCGTAATCCTGCGATTCTACAGAAGTATTGGTGTTCGAAGATGATGTAGATAAGGGAAAAATGGTTGTAGAAGAAGAACAAGATGAATCGTCAGAGTGATTATGTTCAGAAAAAATTTATTGAATACAAAATATTTGAATACCCTATTTTACACTTTCTTATTTTTAAATTATTCTTCTGGTGGTCCTGAAAAACTCTGTCCCAGACGATTAAACACTTCAGGTAAATTTTCAGTGTCTAACAGTATGGAATTTTTATCTTTACAAGCATTGAAAAACCAACGTATTTCTGGTGCTCTTCGAACATACATGATACGCATGATATCTTGTTTCAAAGCCCTGGGGTACTTTGCAAATCCTTCGAGATCACGTCGAATAACTTAAATAATATTTAAAAATAAGAATTTATTTCAAGAAAAATGTATATTTAAATACAGCATAATACTCACGTTCATTAATTTGACGATATCTTGGATTTCCCTGGTTTTTTTGAAATTTTTCTCTTTATGAGCTGGTGAGCTTGGACATATTTGGAATGAATCTTCTAAGATAGTTTATCGTTCCAAGTAGTTCTTGTTTCTTGATAAGTGACTTAAGTGCTTCAATAACAGTTGTTTCTTTTCTTGATCAGTTTTTAGTCATTTTTCAGACGTGATGTGACCCAGGAATTTAACTTCTTTGGCTTCAAGAACGCATTTGTATTTCTTCAGTTTGAGATCAGCTTTATCTAATATCGTTATAACGTTCTTACTAGTCCCCTTTACTCTTTTAAAAAATTTTGCATGCCACAAAATATTATTTATCAAGCTGAGTAACGTAGACATTATTTTCTGAAAGAGTTCTAGTGCTCGTGACATACCGAATGGTAGATGTGTATAAGAAAATCTTCCCTATGATGTGCTGAAAGTAAAATCCTTGAGTATCCTTTCTCTTATTTTAAGCTGCCAAAATCCTTTATTGCATTTGAGTACTGCGAACACTTTGGTGCTATTCAATGTTGCTGCTATTTATTCTAATGTTTTCAGCGGAAAGTGGCGAAGAAAAGTCCATGCCAATTCTAATTTTTTTCTTTTCTCTTTGCTCCATTATAGATGTGGGCAGATGTGGAATTTTTTACTGGTTTGATGAACTTAATTTTATCATCCTACCTACCTAATTTTACCATCCTTTCTAATACTTCTTTAATTTCGTTTCTAATGGGGTAAGTGAGTGTTCTAGTTGGGCGTATTACCAGTTTTGGATTTTTTTTAGTTCTAAACCATATTAGAAGTTTTTTAGACATCCCAAACCTTCGTATTCGAATCAATCAATTTGTTATCAGCTAACTTGATTTTACACAAACTCTTAATTCTTTTTGCAAGATCCAATTCTCTACATAATTTGCGCCCTTGATATTGGAGTGACATTTTCTTTCACAATTTCAAATTCGATTTGTGCTTCATCATTTTTTACTCCGTAATGTAAAGTTGTCTCCCTAATACTGCTATTTTATTGTCTGAGTAACTTATGAAGTGCTTTGTGCAAGAGCTTTTTATTTGTCTATCTGTTCTATCTATTAACGACTATGATGAAACTGTGATAAACATTGAGCGCCGGTATCAATAAAAACTTTGTCTGGACTACTTTTAGGCTCTCATACCAGTCTTCATTTTCATGAATTTCTACACCAAAAATATACAATGTATCGTCAGTTGCATCTTCTTCTAACAGTGTTTTTAATTGCATAAGTCTGCATGCTGATGCATTTACTTTCTTTTTCTGAGTCTATTTATTAGTTGAATTTGTTTTCGTACAGCCCTGTTTTGCAAAGTATCATAAAAAATGATTAAAATAATTTTTAATCAGTACAATTTTTTATACTAATACTTTAGGATATTACCTCTTGTTTTGCCATGCTAAATCCTTATTTGCATGTGCGGCATAACCCAGAGTGACACTCCATATACTGTTTCAAGTATTTGGGCACGCGTCTGTCCACTGTCCACGCGATTCCAAGGCATCAAAGAATTCGATTGAACTTAAATTTTAGGATAATGCTCTGTACACCTGTACTTTTGGTATGAATGAGGGGATTTTGATTTGAATGCTTAGAGAATGTTTAGCAATGAAAATACTGATTTTTTGTCACCGCTTATTAAGGAGTATGTTTGTATGCTTGGCACCCACACATTCGTAGATGTAGTTTTGCTATTTTGCATTATTGTGTTTTCCGAATTCACAAGCAGTTTTATTTTTGTCCTTAGACGTTGTGAGTACTTTAATCAGTAAAAAACACTGGTATTTACTGCTTCATCCAGAGTGTTCTTGGATGACTTGTAGACTTCAGCAGTGCTCAAGCAAATTTCAGTATGGTTCGATTTTCTTTTTTTGCCTTGTCAACTTGTGCAGGTGAATAAGGTATCGTATGCTTATGTGGGATGTCTAGAGACTCCAGATAATTTTCTAAGCCTTGATTGCTCTCTGTCGCTGTCGCTTCTTAGCTTCTTTTGTTTCTAATCATCTTCTTGATAACATCAAACTGATGAGCACATCTTCTTTTTGTTTAATGGAGAACACAAATCAGTTTCAAGTGGTGTCAGAGGTAAAAGTCATGTAATAACGAGCGCCTCCTAATGACGTTTCTGGCATTGGCCGATACATGTCAACATCTCTCTAGTTTTTGTGTTTCTTTCTACATCCTTAGAGAAAGAAAGTTTGTGTGAATTTCCATCCTACTGAAAAATCGCGCGATTAGTCACGTGATTAGTCGCACGATTAACCTTGACGATTATCGCGTGACAAATCGCACGATTCATCTAACATAAATTTTTAAACAAAATAAAATTGTTTAAAATGCAAAATTAGTTAGCAATGTTGCTAGTACAGGTGCTGCCGTCCGGATAGTAACACCTGAAATGGCTACTTCGGTTAATAATTTTGCATTTTAAACTATTTTATTTTATTTAAAAATTTATTTTAGAAGAATCACGCGATTAATTGCACGATTTTTATCAGTCGGGAATCTCACATCTTTCGCAGAAAAATTTAGAGTAAGCTCATTTTACTGTCACATCCACCAGCCCCTTCGACACTAATACTTTGTGTAACCTTACCTTAAGGTATTTTATGCGTTTAGTACCAGGTTCTTGTATCTGTCACAGCTATATTTGCAAGTTTTGATTGCTCAGCTTTCTTGCTTCTGATGGACATCCTCTAAATTTGATTGCACTGTTTTACCCCAGTTACTATAAGTTATTTATCATGCAGCAGGTTCACTAAGTTCCCATTAAATGTTACTTTAAACCCGTTGAAAATGTAAAGCAAAAGAGTAATTTTTTTGTTAAAATTCGGCACGTACAACACATTGTCAATGAAAAAAGTCTTTCAATGGACAGTGCGACTCGTCAAGTAACTCGAGGCTGGTTGCCCAAACTACGGCGCTATCTTGACTCGGTCGATAGTGTACCTCTCCCGTTGGATGGTAATATAAGCAGATACTCTAATTTCAGTAACCCAGGTCTTATCTAGATCGATACCAATTGATCGCGCCTTTTTGCCGGGATCGATTTCGAAAAAAAGATTAGCTTGTTACCTTGCTCGAAGCCTGTTGATAGTCGGTTTGCAGCTAACATAGCGACTTCTTGAACATCTTAATGTTCTTGATCGCGTTTTTATCCTATATTTCCGAACACTAGTGGGCAAAATATTCTTGCTTCAAAAATACAAAGCATTTTATATAATTTTTGACTCACACGTATGATTTTTTTTTCTTTTTGGCTTAATTTGTTTCTTCTGGAATGGCCTTTCACTCTACGGTCGCTGCATGTTTCGGCGGAGTGCTGGATATCGCAAACTATCATCCAAGTTACGCAAGTGTTGTAATTCTTCCTTAGTGCTGCCAAAACTCCGCTGAAATCCGCAAAAAACACCAACGTCACTTTGAGAGTACCGGCGTCTCTACGGTCGCACAACTACCTACATTAAATGAATAAACTTTTCGTGTTTGTTCGTTTCTCAATTTTGAAAAAAGTCGTAATGGTCTGATTCATGTTTTAAAAAGAATTTTGTGTACCCTAAGGGCTCTTGCACGTATAAAGATTGGGAAGTACAGCGAAGAATACTGAGGAGCATGAAGGAACCATCTCGTCTATATGCGTGGCTGTTCCTCCGTGTGTCTCGTTCCATTTTTTTATAAGCGTGACGCCGATAAACGAACGATTAAAAACCAATATTGTTACAGATTATTAAATAATTGTTTTTACTGCGTGATATAATAATTGAAAAATGTAATAAAGTTATTGAATTCAGAATTATCAGTAGGACCTAACCTACACTTCAGAATAATTTTTTTGTACTTTTCTAATAACTATATTACCTACGTAATAGATTGGTTGCCTTGTTTCTAGATTCAAAAACAGCGAATTTTCGAATTCATACACTTCTTTTATTATTAGCCTCTGTTTAGAAATTCATAGCCGGTTCTAGATTTTTAATCATGATTAGATTAGTAGGTATGCTTAATAAAATGATTGTTTGATTTATAATTATTTTTGACCTAAAAACTAGAATTCGTGTTGTTGTAAATATACTTTTGTGAAAGATAATCATTTAAATAAAAATATATGCATGAATTTTAAAACTTTTGTTAAAGTTTTGTGGTCTTTAAATTATTAAGTGATAACGGATTAAAACAGATAAGTGAATTTTGCTGGTCTCTTTAAATGGAGTAGTTTGATCTTACGTCTACGAAAGATCGAAGTTATTCACTACTTATCCTCACCGAGCTTTATACTGTACTCACATAAACAGACGTTAAAATCTATGTAGCAAACTTTTTTGACTCGATTTTTCTTTAGCTTTGAAAGCTTCAGTAAGTTTGTCTATAGCTAATAACATTGAACTCAAAATAATTTGTAAGTAAATTTTTATATCCAAAATATTATTATGATTGTAAACAATTAATACAATTTTCTGTTATAGTATACACGAGGAAAATGCTTGTAAAATGTAATCAAAGTAAAACAATATTTTATATCTTTTTACTATTAAAGATTAATATTTGTTAATATTAATAATATTTGTTAAAAGCTATTATCGTAGTACATGTAGATATGTAAATTAGATAAATTTGTAGGAGAGAGAATTCAGTTTGTAACATTCTGCGCACTCTTATTGGGTCTATTGCGCATGGGATTTGGATAAGTAGATATTGCAATGTTGCCAAATTTGTAATATGTATGATGGTTGGACATGTTCACGCGTGCCGCGCCGCATTTCACGTTCAGACGCGCTTCATTGAACACCATTCCACAATGGCAGGCAAAGCAGGTAATTATGCGTTTAAATATTTAGAATACATACATGATTTTTCTCCACACCTGCACGGAACGTATAATTTTCCTCCCGGGCGCCTGGAAAGTAAAGTGTATTTTCCGTACAGGTGTGAAGAAAATAGTGTATGCACCACGGGAGAAAAATGAGACAGTCCATATTTCGCCTTTGGCTGGGGTGACCATTCAAACAAGATATAGATTGTCCAAGTTTTTTTCCTTCTTAGATACGTAATATACTATCCAAGAAGCACACTTATTACATGGTTGTTCAAATTGTTATTACAATAGCCATATTGCAGTATTGATGTTGGTTTTGCAGGTCGTGAGGGAAGTACGTCTGAGCTGAAAGGCAGTGACGCTAAAAAAATCCATCCAGCACAGGACATTGTCGTTAAAAGGCCAAGTTCTATTTGGAAGTCATTATTTCTTTTTTTAAATGAAAATTATTGTATACCTCGCATTCGTGCCTTGTGCCATAACCTCTAACCATGCGCAAGGTGGTTGGCAACTATTCTTCTCGCACGGCGCATTCTAGGAAAAATAAATGCATTCGACCAAAATATACACCAGTCGTCATTTGCTCCTTTAGAGGTTATGGTGTTGATGCTACGACCGGTACGTTCGTGATTTCCTATATATAAGTATACATAGGTACACATTACAGCACTCGTCTGTCTCTATATTGCTAAAAGACTTGCCCAACACGAAGTAGATAATATTACTGGAAAAAAAGATTATGCCTAACCATTCTTTTTACTATTTATACAAATTAAGCTTCAGATAATTTACATGCTTTATATTATTCTAGGAAAGAAAGAAAAATGTTGCTAAAAAACACGAAAAAAGTAGCCGATACACCCAAAAAATCAAAAAGTACGGAGAAGAAGGAAAAAAATACTGTCCAGCCACGAAAAGCTGCAGATAAAGAGAGCGATGTAAGTACCATTTAGATAAATATCTTTAAACATTGTCAGTTTTCAAGTTACTTGGTAACCAATCCCGCAATCATTTTCACACTTACTGTTATACTTCTGTAGTCAACAAATTCAGGTAGATATCCTGCAGAATTGTAGCAGATTTGTTTTATTAGAAGTATATATAAGATAAGCTACTGCACCTGCAGCATAATTGCAGAACCATGTTACTGTTCTGTATTTATTCTTGTATACAGTAAATGTTGATTTTAAATAAAACCTTCCTCAAAAGGTAAAAGGTAGGCAAGTATAAACTGGTTTTTATTTACTATAGGCACCAGGTACCTCGGAGGCTATTGCTGTCGCGATATTCGTGTTCAGCGGCCCCAAAAACCCCCGAGTAACGAGTTTCGACTAATTATGTTACAAATTCCCCTGAAACTCTTGATGACGACGTTGATACTGTCCACCCTAGGCACTAGGTACCTTGGGACTGTTGTCGTCGCGATATTCGTGTTCAGCGACCCCATAAACCCCCGAGTAACCAGTTTCGACTAATTATGCTACGAATTCCCCTGAAACTCTTGAAGACGACGTTGATACTGTCCACCCTGGGCACCAGGTACCTCGGAGGCTGTTGCCGTCGCGATATTCGTGTTTAGCGACCCCCAAAACCCCTGAGTAGCAAAGCTGGACTCATTTTAATAAATACTATGCACCGAATGCATCTATTTATTATAAATACATTTTATTTCTATTTCGATTTGATTTTTCGCGCCACGGAAGTTTCGAGGATAAGAAAGGAAGTTGGGAGAAGAAAAAAAAATTAAAAAGTAAAACACAACACAAAATTTTGGTCAGCTATAGAATGATAACGGATCGTTCATTTCTTACGAAACTTTTTTTAAATAAAAGTTCTTTTAATATCTTTGAAAGTAACATTGATTCGCCTGATAAAACAACATATTTCAATAAGATATAAATGTTTGAATAATTTGAATAGGTTAGAAAACTCCATTTTAAAGAATATAAGGTTGCGGTGCGCCCGACAGCCCGTATAGTACTCTAGTACTTATACTTGCCATCGGGGGTGCTACCACGCCCCTTGATTTACGTACTTGCCTTAATGACACCAACCATTCTAATTTTTATATTGTTATTTGCATAAGAAGTGGAACTATCCATTATATTAATTTGTACAATGATTTAGGTAGTCAAAAAAGACAAGTTTATCAAAAAGTATTGAAGATGTGCAAAACATGCTTACGCAAAAGGATGAGGAGTTGCTACAGTTAAAGCAGAAATTTGAAATGGTTACTGAAGTGAGTATAAACCGATCAATCATATGAAAACTGTGAAACAAGTTAAAGGTTTTTTAATTTAAAAAAGGAATTTTAGATATTCGTATCCTGGAGACACCAATTATTGCTTCCTTCCTAAGAAAGCCTTATAATAGCAATTTTTGAAGTTTGGGTAAAAACATGTGGGAAGTGTATTTTGATGCATTTTTAGTCAAAAATGGTGTTTTGCAAAATGTCCGTACAGTTGTGTATGTGCCTGTGTGTGTTCGTTCGTATACGCCTGTATCTCAGTTTCTACTAAGCGGATTTTAATCCACCTAGTCTCATTTTCTTTGTTTTTATTAGTACATCGTGGGAAAAAAGTTCGTTTTTACATTTTTTCAATTCTTTTTTTTATAGCGATTTTTTAGTTTTAATAGATCTGTTTTATCTGATAAAGTTATTGAAACAGTAATTTGAGTATATTGCTTCATATGTACCTTTTAGAGAATAAAATAACTCATCTTTTTATCGCGAAAAATTTCTATTATCGTTCGTCGTTCTTTTATTACATAACATGAAGCGCAATTTATTGAAATCTTTTGGACTCAAAAACTAAATGTCAAACCTTTCTACATTTACGGTTCTACGTAAAGCCAAAGCGACTTTTGCCGATCTTCGGAAGCACGATACCTACGGAGGATGACCTGCAAAAAGCCGTTCCTGAACGTTTTTGTTCCGATGCCAACGGTTAATTATTCATTTTATTATTTATAAGTGATTTGTAATACGTTAGTTAATATAAACAATCATTTCCTATTTGAATTTACGGTCCTACGTAAAGCTAAAGTGACTTTGACAAAGCTTCGAAAGCACGATACCTACGGAGGATGACCTGCAAAGAACCGTTCATGAACGTTTTTGTTCATATGCCAACGGTTAATTACTCATTTTATTATTTATGAGTGATTTATAATACGGTAGTTTATATAAACAATCATTTCCTATTAAAATTAGCGGTCCTAAGTAAAGCTAATACGACTCCGGCAGAGGTTCGAAAGTTCTATACCTAGGGAGGATGACCTGCAAAAAATGGACAAAGAACGTTTTCGTTCCTATGACCAGGGTTAATTAATTATTATTAAATTATTTGTAATTGGTTTTTACAGTGTTAATAATATAAACAATCCATTTCAATCTAATTTTTGGGTTCTAAGAAAAGCTAAACTAAATTTTAGGGAGCTGTGAAAGTATCATACCTAGGGAGGTTGATCTGTAAAAAACTTTTAGAGAACATTTTTAGTTCCATGCTAACCGTTAACCATTTATATTATTATTTTTAATTGATTGTTACTGCGTTATTTATATGAAAAGTTCATTTCCATCAAACTTTTCAGACCAAAGTAGAGCTAAAATAACTTCTGCACAGCTTCAAAAGGACTATACCTAGGGAGGTTGACCTGCGAAAAACCGTTCAAGAACATTTTTGTTCCTATGCAACAGTTAATTGATTATTAAATTATTTATGATTGTTTTTTACAGTGGTAGTAGCATAAACATTCCATTTCAATCAAATTTTTTGGTTCTAAGTAAAGTTAAAACGACTTTTGCAGAGCTTCGATAGTACTACTGTACCTGGGGAGGATGATCTGCGCAAAATCATTATTCAGCATTTGTGTTATTATGCCAACAATTAATTTATTCCATAATTTGTTCTGCTATGTATGATAATATCCCGTTGCATTTTTCTAAAATTGTTTGTTAGTAAATCTCGTTTTTGCGGCTTTTTGTGGACTAATTTGGTAGTCACAACAGCATTGCAGCGTGCTTGTTCGGTAAACAAGTTTTATAAAAATATGTGACTGTCTCGGGGATAGCTGATAGAAGTAAATACTTAAGGGGTCCAGCCTGGGTTAAATCCTGTAAAAAACAACAAAATATTGATCGAAAAAATTTTTTTCTTTTCACGTAAATTAAAAAACAAAAAATGTCTTCTAAAAATATTTATAATATACACTATTTCTACCGAGAAATATCATATATATATACTATACAAAATCACTGACTAAAATTCATGACATTTTACTATATAATAAAATGTTTTTAGTCACTTGCCACGGCTTTGTGAAAGATCCGGACCGTCTTCTTTACTATACCCGGGCTCAAAATGTACCTTAAACATGCCCCCGCAGACCTTATGAAAGACATTTCTAAAAAATATTAATGAAATGTTGATAACAACAAGTACAGTGTGAAAAATATTAATTACACTTATTAGCTACGTATGGATAATAATATTAAATTAAAATGTTTTAGAAATGTCTTTCATTAGGTCTGAGGGGGCATGTTTAAGGTACATTTTAAGTCCGGGTAGAGTAAAGAAGATGGTCCACATCTTTCACAAAGCCGTGGCAAGTGCCTAAAAACACTTATTTATATAGTAAAATGTCATGAACTTGTCATGGTCAGTGATTTTGTATCGTATATATATGATATTTCTTAGTAGAAATAATGTATAGTGTAAATATTTAGACTAAATATTTTTTGTTTTTTAATTTACGTAAAAAGAATAAATTTTTATCAGACGAATATTTTGTTGTTTTTTTGTAGGATTTAACCCAGGCTGGACCCCTTAAATAGATGGTGTGGAATTTTGGAAAATTTTGAATAGTTTTGTTGCCGGAGAATTAAACGTATACGAAGTGAGAAATGTACTAGTCTTCGCAGCGGGACTGCAAATGTACTTTATAGTCTTCGACGCAAGAGTTTGAAATATATGTATATTATTGAGGCACACAGGTTAAATAAGTGGACGCGGGTTGAGAAGAATAATCTTTATTTATGAAAAGATATAATGGCGCGTAACGAGTGGCCTGCTCAGAGGTTCGGAACGATCTGACGAGTTCCAGGGCTTGGCGCCAGTTCCAGAGCGGAGGGCGCTCGCATCGGGACCTAGTCCCTCTCCCCCACAAACCACGGGATTGTCACTAGTAGTAGCAATGACCATATACATATATGTTATCGTAATAAGGCGCGGTAGAAAATACAAAAAGTTAGTTACGCTTAACATAGTCATAACTATAGTCTTCACAGCAAAACTGAAATGAATCAGTCTTCGACGCAAATTCAAATGCGTCTTCGTTGAATGCAAAGTAGTAATCTACAAGGATAAATTCAATTGTCACTTTTTTGTAAATTTTTATAATTTTTTGATTTAGTGATTTTGATGCGTAAATCGCCGCCATTTTCTTATTTTCCAACTTAATCGCTACTTTGACAAAGATGTAAAAAATTTTAGGTAAACTAATCATTGATCAACTAGTAAATAAAGGATAGGCAAAATATAATACGAATAAAGAAAATATAATAAGAATAATAGTATCGTACGATATTTTATGACACAACGTGCGTAAACCGAGATTTAGAGAGTGCATTTTTGCACTCTCGCATAGCTATAGCCTTGCTTGAAGTATTTTCTGCCATACCGACATATCTCGGTATTACAGGTTGTATCGTATAATCAGTAAGGTCTATGAACTTCCTTATGTCATTCTATAGAATACTGCATGCGTGGCTTTCTGTTGCCATATGCTAAGTATTATATTGAGTTTTATACTTATTATTGCTGAAGATACAATTAGGACAATTTAATTTACTATCCGAAAAATCTGTTTATGATTAAACATGTTAAACATGTGTGATTATTTGTGCACTTAAAGCCATTATGCCCATATCTACCACAATTAACACATGGTTTGATGTTGCAATAGTCACGCACCTTACGGTTTTGATAACCCACAAAGATCTTGTTTTTAGTTTTCTTACACGCTGATACAGTTCAGCAGGAATTTCTAATATAACTGACTATAGATGAGTTTTAGGGTTATCATATGAGTGCAATACTGTACACTTCATGTTGAATTTACTAAAATTCCTTTCATTCATGTCATCTTCAATTTTTGTATTGTCTAGGATTTCAAAATTATTTATTCTAACTACTTTTTCATCAAGCTATTTCTTTAATACATTATAAGCCTTGCTTGCACTTTCTTCTGTTGAACAATCTACTATTATTTCACTCCTTTTCTTAATTAGTTTTTTTGCTTGTATACTCTTTAATGGGATAGTGTGCAACCACATCATTTATCTTGTCAATAGAATATTCTTTAGTATCTTTATTTTTAACTATAATTTTTGGGATTCGTTTTGGCTTGTTATTAGGCATGGCACTCGAAATTACTTAAGCATAGGTTTTGTTTTTTGAGTTATTTATTTTACTTTTCTGCTTATCAAGTAATTCTCTCAATAACTCATTTTTTTCTCTCAGTTCTTTATTTAATTCTCTTAATAGGGAATTTTCATACTTCAAATTACTGTCTATTTTTACACTATTCTCATCATCATCATCACTATCAGCATTAGACACACTTAATTGATCACTTTTTCTCAGATTGTGTGCTAATTTAATCTGAGCAACGATTATTTTAGCTTCATTACGCAGCACATTAGTATTTACTTTTGAGGTTAGGTCTACTTGGTTATGTTCCGGACATAATCCTAGAACTCCACTAATTTTTACTGCCCTATATATTTTAGCAAAATCACTAGTATGAAAAGCTTCCTCACATATTATACAAATAACCGTTTTTACTTCCACTTTTGTATGACATTTATAGAAAATTGCTGTCTATGAAGTCACCGAGCCTGCGCTCGATGACTCCATCTTGGATGGTTATGGTTGTTGGTTATTGTTGGATGGTTATATATTTATTTTTTAATTCTATTTTTATTTTTAATAAATATGAAAATACCAATAAAAATTAATTATTTATTTTTACTGAAGTCAAAACTCAATATTCTAAATGTTGCAACAAATTAATTCCAATTTCTCAAAAATGAGCAAAGATAGTGAAAAATATGAAATATGTTTGAATACGCCGAAAATGTGTACTTGGTACACACACACATAAACACACATCATACACACATGCACACACACACAACTACGCTACCTCGAGGCAGTAGGTATAATCCACGATTGGCTAAAGCAGACGGGACTTGAGCTTGCTAGCCATAAAACGGAGTCTGTCCTTATATCTAGTAGTCAATTAAAAATTCGAATTTCGCGCCACAAAATAGCAGGCAAAAAAATAATTAATTTACTTATATCATTTAAATAAAGCAAAATTACTAAAAAAACAGAGTTACTTACCCTTCGTAATGTTCCATCCGTAATTATCCATCACTATGCAAAGTTTCAAATTATTATAATAATATGTCGCCGAGAGAACCTTGAAAATTTTTTTTCTTTTTTTTTTCGACACATTTTTATAATAACTTAAAACTTTGGACAATGATGGATATCATCAATACCTCAAAAACCATAAGCTTTTGACAGATGCGCAACGAACTTTGCCTGAATACATAAAATTGTACCTTTTCCCAAAATTAAGTACTTTAATTCTCTTTTGAATGCATTATAGCTGAATTATTTGTAATGAGATGATATAATAAACGCAATAAAATATTTTTGAAAAACAAAAAAACGGCTATAAAATAAAATTTATCTGGCAGAATAAAAAGCAACTTTTTTATCTGAATTCACAATCCAAAAAATCACGTGATTCGAACTCCAACAACATCACAATTAATTTCTAACCCGCTTTTAATCAAGCAGGAAATTTTAACATTACAATGCCTTTTCGAAGAGGAAGCAAAAATCAAGATTATTTAATAATATATTATTAAATAATTATTTAATAATATATTATTAAATAATTACCTAATTTACAATATTACCCAGACTTGAATATTACTATTATTATTATTATTATTATTATTATTATTATTATTATTATTATTATTATTATTATTACTACTATGAAGGGGGGGCCACCAAGATCCCTGGCACTTAGGCTGTAAACCCATTGTACCACTCTTCGTCATGGCATCCCCTACGCAGGTAAGCCTGCCCTTCTCCAGAAGGTCAATATGGCTCCCGCGTCGAGTGCCCTCATCTCTTCATACGTGGGGAAAAGCTCCCCTAAGCACTGATGTCTGAGCTGCGCAAATTTTGGGCAAACAATCAGTATATGGGTAGGCGTTTCTTCCGCCCCCTCGCACCACCTGCATATACCCATAGCCTCCTTCCCCATCTTCAGACCGTGATACCTTAAGCGGATGTGCCCGGTCACTATCTGTGTCAGGAGTCGGGAATTATTTCTGCTGCCTCCTGCGATGCACTTGGTCCAGCTGACATGGGTGTCCTGTCCCATTACCGCTTTGGCTTGTCTGCATCCTTGAGTTCCTTGTCATTCCTTAGTATGCTCCCTCTCAATCCAGTCCCGGATTTCGTCCGTTAGCGGGCACCTTGTGGCACCTGTGTAGGGCTCCGGCCTGATTGAAGGGTGTTTAGCTCCCAAAGCTGCAAGTCTATCTGCTATTTCGTTACCCCTGATCCCGGTGTGCCCTGGGACCCAGAGCAGCCTGACCTTATTGTTGTGAGCGGTCAGCTGATTTACAACCACTTTGCATTCCCAGACCAGTCTGGAGGTCGTCCTATGAGCCATAAGTGCTCTAAGTGCTGCCTGACTGTCTGAACAAATGGTGATAATTCTATCCCTTGCGCCGAGTTCAATGTTCCTCTGAGCGCAGGTCAGTATAGCGTATATCTCGGTCTGGAAGACCGTAGCATACCGCCCCAGGGAAAAGAAGATTCCCCTTCCATCCCTTTGGCAGTAGTACCCCGAACCAGTGCCAGTCTCTGCCCTAGAGCCATCTGTGTACCAGACGTTCCCAGTTCCTGGTAGACTGTCCCTGCGGGCCTTCCATTCTTCTCTTGTCGGGATCACGACCCCGTATCTTCTTCCAAAGAAGTAGCGCGGGATCATCATATCAGTTTTGATGGAAAATTCCGGCAAGAGACCTACCCCACCCGGGAGCCGGGTGTGCCTCGTGCCTTGTGTCCATTGTCCGTACGCATTGAGTCTGTGCGCTGCCTTAGCAGCCATCCCAATGATAGTAAGATGGAGTGGTTCCACCTTCACAAGGATTCCAAGTGCCTTGGTAGGCGTGATCCTATAGGACCCTGTCGCCCCCCTTAGCACCTATCCCCTGAGTTTCTCTAGCGCTGCCCTAGCACCCGCCAGCTCCGCCCTTGGCCACCAGACCAACGCGGCGTAGGCCAGACGAGGTACCAAGACAGCCCTGTATAGCCACAGTATAATCCGGGGACTTAGTCCCCATGTACTGCCAAATGCACTGCGACATGTCCAGAGAGCCACCAGGAATTTATCGCACTGGGCCGTGAGATGCTTCTCCCAGGTTAACTTTTTATCCAGAACAATGCCGAGGTACTTAGCTGAGTCCTTTACCTGTAGGGCGACTCCAGAGAGTTTGGGCGCTCTGTAGGCATCTAACTTGTACTTGCGGGAGAAGATCTCCATTTCGACTTTATCCGGGTTAACCGAAAGTCCCGTCAAGCAGCACCATCTCTCCACTTTCCTTAATGCAAGCTGCATGGCGTCCATGGCTGCACCAATTTCACTTCCTTTTATCAGTATCAGGAAGTCATCCGCGTAGGCTTGAGCATAGCAGCCCCACCCATTCAGCACTTCCAGTAGCCCATTTGCCACCAGGCACCAAATGGTGGGCGACACCACCCCGCTCTGCGCGCATCTCTTACTGACCTTGCCGGAGACCGTTACGGTTCCGAGACTCGAGATCACAGTCCTGCGTGTAAGCATGCCCGGAAGCCATTTTATTAATGGTCCAGGCATCCCATGTAGTCCTGCCTCTTTGACAACTGCTTCGATAGAGGTGCAGTTAAACGCTCCTTCTATGTCTAGAAATACTCCCACCATTACCCCGCCCCTTTCCAGCTGCTCCTTAATGCGCCAAACCGCCGAGTGTAAGGCAGTCTCTGTAGAGAATCCCGCCCTGTACGCATGCTGGTTAGGGTGAAGAAGAAGCACGGTTAGGATATCGTCTTGAATAAATCTATCCACCAATCTTTCTAGCGTCTTGAACACAAAGGAGTTAAGACTTATAGGTCTATAATCCTTGACGGTGGTGTGACTTGACTTTCTTGTCTTAGAATAAACACAACCTTGGCCGTTTTCCATATTTCAGGTACATGAGCCAAAGCTACACTTGCTCTGAAGAGCTTTACCAAGGGGCCAACCAGTTCCTCCAGCCCCTCTTGAAGGAATGCCGGGTGGATTCCGTCGATGCCCGGCGCCTTGAAGGGTTGAAAGTTCCTTATGGCCCTCTTGACCTTTTCCGGTGTGACGACCTTCGCCGCCAGATCCCATGCCGCCCTCTGCTGCCTATTCCTACCCGAGCTCTCGTTCCCCATCTCATGGGAGAGCCGAAAGCCCGGGAAGTTGGCTTCCAGAAGTAGTTTTAAACACTCCTCTTCCGAGGTTGTGTATTCTCCTGTAGGCAGTCTGTTTCCTTCAAGCCATTCCTCAGGATTTTTAAAGGTCCTCCCCGTTTCACGTCGCAGATCCTCTAGCTCCCAGTTCCACCATGGGGTACCCCATGTTCCCTTTGGGATGGTCCAGGGACAGATTCTCTGGAAAGAGATGTTTACTATCTCACCTAGCTCAAATGCCCAGTGCTCAAGCTCATCCGTTGTTCCAAAGCTTGGTTTGAAGGATTGAAGCTCGTTCCTAAGGTTTTCCCTAAAGAACGCCCAGTCTGTTTTCCTGGGATTCCTAAAGGCCCTTGTTTCCGAGCATCTTTCCTTCCATTCAAAATTGATGTATCTGTGGTCGGACAGTGAAGGTTCATCAGATACCCGCCAGCTGCCCACCCACCCCTCCATTCCAACTGTACACAGAGTTAAGTCAATCATCTCACTTCTAACCGAATTGTAGAAGGTAGGTTCTCTGCCCCTGTTCATAATACACAGACTCGTCGTTACCAGATACTGCAGCAGTGCGTCGCCCCTGCCGTTAGTATCCGAACTGCCCCAAACTATGTGATGAGCATTAGCGTCGCATCCCAGTATAAGAGGAATGCTTCGCTGTCTGCAGTGTTCAACAAGATCTTGTACCTCTCTTACAATTAGTGGGGGCTCTTCCTGAGAGTCGTATGGGAAGTAGCCAGAGGCCACCACAACCTCCCTCTCAGAGCCCCCTCCTACAGGGAGTTTGATCTTTATTGCCGTGAGGTCCCTGCTGCACCGAGCCGGCAACAGCAGAGCATCAAAACCTTTAACAAGTATGCACGCCCTGGGAACGTTGCATGTGGAGTCTCTATAGATCCGACCAGCACCCCCCAGACTCCTGATCCTCCCCGCGATTAGCCAAGATTTTTGTATTAGGCATATGCCTGTGTGCATCTTAGCCATGCGCCTGATCAGTGCGGCTGAGGCGCCTTTGCTATGATGCAAGTTTATTTGTGTAAACACTAGCTCGTCGCCAGCCATGGTGATTAAGACGGGACAGTGTTGCTCTGTTCGCGCTGCCCCCGGGGACCCTCGTCAACCCTGACGGTAATCCGGCCCAGGCCCCAGTTGAAAATTGCGCTGCCGGAGCAGCCTTACCGAAGTTTCGGGTATGCTGAGCACCAGAAAGGATCCACAGTCTGGCTCCTCCCTGCTGTTCTTAGGGAGCCCCCAGGTTCTTAGGGAGAGAGGAGGAGACAGATCCAGAGCTGGGACACGTAGCATCCCTTGCTCCAGGAGCCCCCGCCCCCCCTCCCGTTTTCGCCTCTGGGCCTCTTTTCTCCGTTGTACTCCCGAAATCCTCGGTCGCAACATCAGAGATCGAAGCCCGTCGGTTACTAGATCCGCCTGAGGGTTCTGTGAGCCCCCCGGCAAGATCCGTGTCAGAAACACCAGCAGTCCGCGTATTCGCCCCTGCCAACGGTTGTTGCAGGTTGCAAAAAAAGCGGGCACACGACAAGGTGGCAACCCCCGGTGGAGGTAAATTTGAATATAATTGCAATAAAAAGCAAAAAAAAATCCTTGGTTGAACTTAAACACAGAACCAACAGATTTGGAGGTGAT
The DNA here is from genome assembly GCA_016647725.1 of Nasonia giraulti. Lineage (NCBI taxonomy): Eukaryota > Metazoa > Arthropoda > Insecta > Hymenoptera > Pteromalidae > Nasonia > Nasonia giraulti. Next base: position 5,992 of record QLYP01000924.1, on the reverse strand, counting down.
GATTGACGAAACCCGTAAAGTGTTGTGTTTTTCTTTAAATATCGATTGAAAAGTTTTTCTTAAACATTTAAAGAATATGATTGTTCGCAAATACGCTCGTTACGATCAGATTTTATCAGTAGATAAAAAGTTTTAATGAATGCCTTATTGATAAATCTCAGGTGAGATCTCACATGAGATCTTACGTAAGATCTCACCTGAGATCTCATGACATAATCTCATCTGACCACGTGCGTGAATTAACGAAGTTCCGCAGCTGAAACAATTCAAAGTTTGGTGGGGAAAAAATTACTCTTAAGACCGTGTTTTTTATGGGTTTCAGAAAATTTGTTATCGTTCTAGATAGTTCCCAAAAGAAGCATTTAAATAATTTTTAATTTTGGAAGATTCGCAAAATCCGACTAATTGTAAGTCCCACAGCTAAAAATATTTTAAATTCCATGGGAAAAATTCTACTTGTAGAACCATGTTTTTATGCGTTTCAGGCGATTTTGAATCGTTCTACGTATTTACCAAATGTACATTTCCAAAGTTTTTATTAATAAAAAATTTACTTATAATGAACTATGCATCTAATTTTTATACAAATATTTTACATATTGTGTAGAAACGTGCTACTATAACAATTTTTACTCAACTGCTTTGGTTCACGCTTTCGCAGTGGACTCAATGGCTCTTTGTGTTTAAGCCAGCTTCTATTTATTTCAGCTTATTGGAGATACTATGTATCTAGAGATCGGTTTCATGCGTATATGCTGAATTTGCTTGGGCAAGAGTTATCATGGTCAGTCTGATCATTTATTTAATATACACCCCAAAAACCAAACTAGTTTCTAATATTCATTCGCAATGTGTTTCATTTGTTATATTTTAATTTGCACCACAAACGCAAAATGTCATGTGATAATTGCCCTTATTTTACTATTCTTGAGTAAAGTTAAAAAATTTGCATAATATATCATTACACGTTGAGATTAGTGAATAATTCTGCGTTGATTCTCATGTGATATTAGTACAATAATTTCTTTGATTTCACTCTGATTACTCAGTACACCACGTCCGTTACTCTATAAATTTATTTTAAAAATCAGAAATATTTTAATTTCAATAATTCTTTAATTGGAAATTGGCGTTAGAAATGTATGCTAAGCACAGAATAAATTATACTTATCTTCTATTACATAAAAGAGGCGATCTCTATGTGTCAATTATAACCAGTGACATGATTCTATAAAAATAATCACATGTCAGTGTAAGATCTGTTCAAAGGTAATATACTGAATATTTGATATTATGGTTTAACATGCACTATAGTGAATTATGCATCTAATTTTTACACAAATGTATCACACATTGTGTAGAAACAGTCTACCATAACAGTTTTTACTCAACTGCTTTGGTTCGCACTTACGCAGTGAACCCTATAGTGTGGCAGCTCAAAAAAATCATATGCATAATAATATGTGAAAGATAATTCTCTATCTATTTGTTAAAAAAAGCAACCACTTCATTTATTGTTTAGTTTTCAAACAACTTTACATATAAATATTCAGCTCTGTAGCTCTGATAGTTTTCGAGAAACACCGAAAACAAATTGTAAAATAAGTACACGGAGTTGATCAAGAATATTTTTTTTGAAGTTACTCGAAAGCTATTACAGTTAGAGGACTTAAATTTTTCATGTAGGCTTGTTTCAACTTAATAAAACAAGAAATCAAGTGGTTTTTATCTTAACTAATGGATATATGGTTTTCATATCAGTACTCGTGTGATTTTTTTAAGCCGCCACAGCCATAGAGTCCACTGCGAAAGTGTGAACCAAAGCAGTTGAGTAAAAATTGTTATAGTAGCACGTTTCTACACAATTTGTAAAATATTTGTATAAAAATTAAATGTATAGATCATTATAAGTAAATTTTATATCAATAAAAACTTTCGAACTATCTAGAACGATAAAAAAATTTCTGAAACGCAAAAAAACACGGTCTTAAGAGTAATTTTTTCCCCACCAAACTTAGAATTTTTTCAGCTGCGGAACTTCGTTAATTCACGCACGTGGTCAGATGAGATTATGTCATGAGATCTCAGGTGAGATCTCACCTGAGATTTATCAATAGGGTAGAACAATATTTATCACGTTTTAAAAGTATAGAAGTTTTTTCGTTTCTAAAATACTTCTACATAAATTGTTGATAAATTTATACATTTAAAAACATTTTATAAGGAGCCTGCAAGGAATAAAATTTTGGATAGTCAATAATTAATACTAGCTCGTTCTATTTAAACATTGATTCAAGTTTTAAATATATATATATTCCACAAATTTATGATAATAGAAATATGAAACAAAAACAATAATAAAAAAATATATCAATATTTAAATATAATTTTATTTTAAAAGTAATTGTATTATAAAATTAAAACATAATACTAATTATTTAAATTTATGCGATGTGGTTTACTAAATATAATACCAAAGGGATTGCATTTTATTTAACAACCTTGACGAGGAAAATCACGCGATTTATCACACAATCAATTACGTGATAGTTTGTTTGAATTCTTACGTAATGAATTACGTAACTACATAGCGTGATTTTTCACGTGAAAAATCATGTCAAAAGTCATTTATAAAAATATTAACAAAACTGAAGTCATCCTCTTCCTCTATTATATTAAAATGTGGGTGAATTGGAAATAAATCAACAAATAGTTAATAACAATTTTTAAAAGTTTGAAAAGGATTATTCATAAACTATAAATAACTTTGAAGCCTTACTTATATATATATATATATATATATATATATATATATATATATGGGACGATCCATGTCAACCGGATTAGTGCTGTGTCCAAAATTTGGAGTGACCAAAATAATCGCCCGAGGGCTCATTTTGAAGCTTAGGACATCTACTTTCAGATTCCGTGTGCGCCTTTGCAAAATCCAATATGGCAGTTCCAACATGGCGGCCGGAAACTCAACAAAAATCGAGTTTCCAGATTAAAAAGCTTGTAAAAATAAAAATTCGCAACCAATCTAGTTATTTTTTGGCTCAAATTGTAGCTGATGGACGCACTTTGAAAGCTGGGATGGTGGGTTGGCAGAATCCAACATGGCGGATCCAATATGGCGGCAAAAAGTCTAATAAGTTTGACAAATTTTTATAATCAACCGATTTGCACTAAATTTGGTACACGGGAGTTTTTAGGGTCGTTGATTACAAATCTGAGGTCATATTTTTGAAATTCAAAATGGCGGATCCAAAATGGCGGAGGGGTTTTTTGAGAATCAACAGATTTGTATGAAATTTGGTAAAACTCGTCTTCGTGGCGCTCCCGCGCCACTTGATGTGGGGGTTTTTGGGGTCGCCAGTTACAAATCTGAGGTCATATTTTTGAAATTCAAGATGGCGGAACCAATATGACGGTCGGTTTTTTTAAAATCAACAGATTTGTATGAAATTTGGTATATGGGGCTTTTTGGGGTCGCTGATTACGAATCTGAGGTCAGATTTTCTTCATTCAAGAGGCGGATCCAATATGGCAGACGGTTTTTTTCGAGAATCAACCGATTGGCACCAAATTTGGTAAATGGAGATTTTTGGGGTGGCTAATGATGAATCCGATTTCAGATTTAAATAATTTTTTGCCATAACACACTGTGCTGTGATTTTTAGTAATCTCGTTTACCATCCTAGATCTGCCATCTTGCATTTGGAAATCTGTCGCCTGGTTCGTGATCAGTGACCCTCATATATTAAATTTGACGGAAATCGTTTGATTTTTCAAAATCGCATCCTCCATCTTGAATTTGGAAAAGATGACCTCAGATTCATAACCGGCGACCTCAAAAATCCCCGTATATTAAATTTGGTGCCAATCTGTTGATTCTTAAAAAACCGTCCGCTATCTTGAATTTCTAAAATATGATCTTCGCAATCAGCGATGCCTAAAACCCAGTATACTTATTTCGTATGACCCCAAGAAACTGTATAGCATAAACTTAATATCTCGATAGTTCATCTGCATCCACGAGATGACGGATGACCAACCAGAAATAAATAAATTTGTTTGGGATATGAGTATGGTTGACAATTTTGATATTTTTGGCAGTCATTGAAATTTATTTCCAAGTGTGTGCAAAATAGTGGTGGTAAATTTTGAACCTTTATTTTCCACCTGTATTTTAACCCCTTTATTTTTAGTAATGATAGTCCTTTTCAGGATAGTTAGATTGGGGGTTCTTTAAAAATCGAATTATCAATAATACAATACAACATGGCGAATGTTAACAACGCAAAGGTACATTCTAAAAGATGTATCAACCCATTGGAGCTTGAAGGTCATATTGGAACAAACTTACGTACTATTAGTAAGTCTGTTTCACAAATGTTTCCAACGTTAAGTCCAGCATCAAAAATATGCCACAGCTGTAGGAAAAGAATTTACGACCAACATAAGGATGCTTCTCATGAAAGTAATGCCTCTGATGTTACTGCTGAGGATTTTCTTCAAACCGAGTCTACTGAGAATACCGCTAGTGACATTGAGATACCAGACGATCCATATGTCTCTGTTACCAAGAAGCCTCGCATTTCGAGAGAGGAATCTTTAGAAGAGCTTTTAAATGGATTAAAGGATAAATTCAAAAGTTTACCTGAAAACGACCCTCTGCGAAAAAGTATACTCACTATTGCACCAGGCTCTTGGACTATCCGTGAAACCGCAGAAGAATTCAATTGTTCCTTTAGGATGGCACGCGAATCGAAGAACTTGAAAAGGTCTGGTGGCGTCTTAGCAATTCCTCCTTTCAAGAAAGGAAAAAATTTAAACGAAGAAACAGTCTCAAAAGTAATCGACTTCTATGAATCTGAGGAAATTGGTCGGATTATGCCGAACAAAAAGGATACTGTTTCCATAAGAAATAATGAGAGAAAGGAAAGGAAACAAAAGCATTTACTGCTTTACGATATAAAAATTTTGCATAGAATGTTTAAGGAAAAGTATCCGGAAAATCCTTTGGGTCTGTCTAAATTTGCCGAGCTTCGTCCTAAATGGTGCGTACTTGCTGGTACTTCAGGTACGCATAGCGTCTGTGTCTGTATTATACATCAGAATGTGAAAACGATGATTGATGCTGCGAACCTGAAAATGTTAACAAAAGATTCTGCAATTGAACTGAGTAATTATAAGGATTGCATAAATTACATTTTATGCATAACGCCGACTCCTGATTGCCATTTGCGGAATTGCACGAGATGTTCTGATATGGAAAAATTCTCTGATTTGGTTTTGGAATTATTGGAAAAACATAATGTTCAAGAAATAATATTCAGTTCTTGGCAATCTACAGATCGATGCACTCTTGTACAACAATGTTTGTCAGCAGAAGATTTTGTTGAACAATTGTTAAATCGTTTACAAACACTTATACCTCATCACTTTATATCACAGAATTTATATCTAAAAAAAAGAAAATTTACGAGCAGATGAAGTATTGGTCTATTGTGATTTTGCAGAAAATTACGCATACATTGCACAAGATGCTGCGCAGGCTTTCCATTACAACAACGACCAGTGTACAGTATTCCCGGTCGTATTTTATTATCGCTCTGAAATTGGGATCCAAAATCAAAGCAATATATTACTTTCAGATAGCACAAAACATGATGCAGCAGCTGTATATTTGATGCAAGAAAAGTTAATACCAGAAATAAAAAAAGTATGTCCTAAAGTCAAGAAAATATATTATACTTCCGATGGTGCGAAGCAGCATTTTAAGAACAGAACGCAAATGAGGTATTTAATGAATCATAAACTTGATTTTGGTGTTGAGGCTGAATGGCACTGCAACGCTACGTCGCATGGAAAATGTGCTTGCAATGGTCTTGGAGCTTGTTTAAAATCTGCAGCGACGCGATACAGTTTACAGGCTAAACCAAATGACGCTCTTTTAAACTCAAGCACACTTTTCACTTGGGCACAGTCA
>QLYP01000923.1:26090-37440 GCA_016647725.1 Nasonia giraulti | reverse complement strand
TTTTTTTTTTACTTTCTAAACTATACTTCGAGATCCCAGAAAATCGAGGCATAACACCGGCGGGCGTTTTTCATTTTTTTTACCGCATATGCCGCCTTTGCGGGCAAAAAAATGAAAAACGCTCGCCGGACAAAAAAAAATTAAAAACACCCGCCGGGAAAAAATAAATGATAACGCACGTTAATAGCATATTGTGTACCAAGGGCGTAAAGTGGGCTCTTTTAGGCCGAGTGTGGATTTTGCAGTACGAGTCAAGGCGAGTTAGCCCTAGCCGAAGGCGAGGACGTTTACGAGCCGCAGACGAGTACTGCAAAATCCACGAGGCCAAAAAGCCCACTTAGCCCTTGGTGCACACCATATTTTATGTAACGTGTGGACGTATTTTCGCGTTTTTTCGTACGTGTTAAGAGGGACTGATGTGACTATTTTTTGACACGACAACCGTGCTCTTGTCTTGTTCAAACATTATATAAAATAAATAAATAATGCAAATTTATCAAAATCAACTTTTTTTTTAAATTACAAAAAAAAATTTTGCGGGCAATAAAGACTTTTTAGCGGGCAATAAAGGCCATTATTGCCCGCTAAAATAATTTTTTTGCCCGCCGGTCAAAAAAGAGTCACTTTAGTCCCTATTAATAGGTACGAAAAACGCAAAAATCGTTTGCGTATTACATAAAATATTTTAAAGAAAATAGTCAATAGTTCACATCAAATATACGTATATGTCTATGTATAATTATGTACATATGTGTGTGTGTGAGTGTGTGTAAACGCGGAAATACGTACATGCGTTACAAAAAATATGGTGTGCACCAAGGGCTAATCGGGCTTTTTGGCTTTATGTGGTTGCAGTACTCGTCTGCGGCTCGTAAACGCCCTCACCTTCGGCTCGGGCTAACTCGCCTTGATTCGTACTGCAAACTCCACACTCAGCCTCAAAAAGCCCACTTTACGCTCTTGGTACAAAATATACTATTTTGAAAATACCAGAGGTTGTTGAATCAGTTGGAATTACACTTATACTTTCATCTTTAAAAATGCCTGATTTGGTATTTAGACCCAAAAGACCGATGAAATTTTTAATTGAAATATTATATTATTCCAAAGTCACTCTGCATACTTCGTTAGGTATGCTCAGTTTCTTTTTTTTATCATCAATGATTTTATAATTATATAATTATATTTAGTGCTCTAACAGGTGTCACATTAAATATCACAATCGACGATAGGCAAAATTCAAGTGCACACCAGCTTTTTTTCATCAAATCATAATATTAATACAACTACTTAGATATGTATTTATAGTATGTTAAACCAGGTTATTTTGGAGTTGTATACAAAATTTCAGTGCTCTATATACTGTAGTTTTCAAGAAAAGAGGTTATAAGGATATATTTGATATAACAAAGCTATGGTGCGCACATTGAATTTTGCTGATCTTTCATGTTGTCTTTCTATATTCATATGTATTCATAATAGTTAGAGCAGAGCATTTTCTTTTAAGTTTTTATAAACTAATTCCAAAACGCAGCTCCTTCTTTATTACAAATAAATATCTTTACTCTCAAGCGCGACAAGTTATTTTAACGTTAGCGTACATACGTCACCCGAACCCAACAGTTCAGTAGATTTTACTGAAGTCTGCAGTAGGATTGACTGAACGGGAGCCCTCTAAGTATTCTTAAGTACAACAGTAAACGCAACTTTTCTTTTTCTTTGTGTAGACAGCAAGCAGGACCGATATTCCAATGCACACATAAAAATTGCAATCGTTGGTGAATCTGTGTACCTTAAGGCTAATTCTAAATACAATTTTTTTCAATCCTCTAATTAAAGCATTTATTCATCTCTCTGGTAGATGTTTTAAGCAATTTGACTGACTTTGTCCTGCTATAAAATACATTTTTCAAATAAATTTTATTTTAACTTATTCATCAGCTTTGGGGATTTCCAAAAAAGCGCACATCAATTAATTTTTGATTTACAGTTCAAAAGCTATCACATAGTATATTCTGCAAAAAGAAGGGAAAATTGGCTTTTTCTAGCGAGCGTGGTGATTTAAGCACAAGTGATCAGTCGAGAGTGCCGTAGGCACCCAAAATTCTTCTTTACAAAAAAAAATATTTTACACAACAAATGATTGAGCTTTTCAATTAAGATGTATATAAATGAATTCATAACCTCCCTATCCATTGATAACTGTTGAAAAATATTCTGACCAGTCACTTAACATTTAATAATTTCACCATAATCTATATTTCTGTGGTTAAGAACAGTTTTTAAAATTACACACAAAGTACAAACACTTTGTATAAGTGATATACCTAATAGTAAATTATGTGTAAAAAACGAAAAGAACTTCATTCCTGTCAAGCGTCAAAGTTATCACACAATTTACAATCGCCATATATATTTAAACTTAGGATAATAAAGTTTGCAAGTGTCTCTTTTATTGTCTCATTTTTTTTTATAAATTTATACAAGATTGTTGCTGGCGTTTGTTTGAAAGAAGAAAGTGAGAAAATCAATGTAACGTTTTATTAAGATTATGCTTATGATCTTATAGTTTAACAACAGCAATAAAAGCTGCAGCATAAGAAGACGAATTCAATAAAAGGTAAGTAAAACAATCAAACCGTAAAACAATAATAATTGTATACTGTAAGTATAATTACAAATATATTTAGCAATGATAATTAAATCAAGTTATAACTATTTAGCCATTCTAACTTACAAGATACTTTTTTAATCTTTTTACTTAATAAAACGTTAATAGTGATAAGCTTATGACAGTAAGTACTTTAAGAATTCATAAACGCATCATGTTTCTTAATTAAAGCATATTTTCTGCGAAATCTGAAAATAAGTAAAAGAGTTTCTTTACGTAATTTGTGCATAGTCGTTGTAAATCAGAATTACTATTCATTTTAAACAAAATTCAAAATATTCATCCCAGTTTGAGGTTGTATATACAACGTGCCACGCCAACTTAAGACTATGTACATAGTACAAGCGTTTGGTCATATGAAGCTATAGGAGACAACAGCGCTGTGGTTGTACAGAATGCCGCGGCCTGCTCGCGTTAAGCGTGTCGTGGTTCTTTCTCGCTCTCCCCCCACCCGCTATCTCGAGTCTCTTCTGTCAGCGCGCGCGCTTTTCGCAATGACGGCAGTATCTACGAAGTGGTTTTCCCCGTAAAGTGCAGATTTCGATAGTCGTCGTTAGTTCGTCTCTCTCGTCTTCAGATTCGACAGTCTATCACGCTAGGTGCAGTGCAGTCGAGAACTTTATCTAGAAGTGTTTGAAGTCAAATGGGTTAAATTCGCTCTTTCGAAAACGCTCTCCATACAAGGTAATGTCATAGTTTCGTACTCTTCGCATACTCGCGTTCTTTGTGATTCGCAAGTGAGACTGGTTTTCCCGAGAGTGGATATAATAATTTCCATAATTGAAATAGCGCGTCAATCAAAAAAATAACGTAGCCTGTAGTTTAACAAACAGCATCGGCGTGATGTAAAAAAGCAGTCTAAATTCTTTACGTGTTTCGTACATTGCCATGCGAATTAAAGTTCCTTTATGTATTTTTGACAGTTATTATTCGTTATTATTATTCTCGCAGAAAAGTAGAAAAGCAGGCTAGATTCTTTACGCGTTGCCTACATTGTCATGATAATTACAGTTCCGTTTATGCATTTTCGACAGTGTTATTATTCGTTCGGGTATACGGTTGAATAAGCCAAAAATCTAACCTCAAAATAATGCTATATTTTCTGCGAGTCATATACACAGAAGCACATTTCGAGTTGGAAGATACGTGCATATTTTGTAAAAACGTCAGACCGTGTAAATGAACAATAAGGTATATTGCATCGCCATGTTTGTACGGAAAGCCGCGGCCGGCTCGCGTTAAGCGTGTCGTGGATCTTTCTCGCTCTCCCCCCACCTGCTATCTCGAGTCTCTTCTGTCAGCAATCGTGCGTCGTTGTCTGCACTCGCCAAACGTATAGTTACTGCGGCCTCGTGCTATTGTTGATATGCCTGCCTGACGTGTTTATACTCGTCAGAGTAAATCGTGCCATCGTCGTGTGCACACGCTTTCCGTAAAGACGGCAGTATCTGCGACGTGTTTTTTTCGGAAAGTACAGATTCCAATATTCGTCGTCGTTCGTTAATTCGTCTCTCTCGTCTACATATTGGACAGTCTATCACGCTAGGTGCAGTGCAGACAAGGGCTTTACCTGCAATTGCTTACAGTCAGATGGGTTGAATTCGCTTTTTCTGACACGCTCTACATACAAGGTAATGTCATAGTTTCGTACTGTCTACATCGTCGGCTTCTTTTTGCTTCGCAAGTGAGACTGGTTTTCCCGAGAGTGTATATCGCGTTTTGACGGCATAAATACGTTCAATTTTATTCGCAGTAATAAGTTTGCGATTGCTATAATTTCCATAATTGAAATAGCGCGTGAATAAATAAGTTAACGTAGCCTGTAGTTTAACAAACAGCATACATTGCCATGCGAATTAAAGTTCCTTTATGCATTTTTGACGATGCTATTATTCGTTCGGGTGTCCTGTTGAATAGGCCAAAAAATCTAACCTCAAAGTAATGCTTTATTTCCACGTGGCATATACGCAAATGCACGTTTTGATACCAAAGATACGTGCATATTTTGTACAAATGTCAGATGTAAATGTACAGTAAAGTACATCGTATCACTACGACTGTACAGAAAGCCGCGGCCGAAGAAGAATAAGAGCATCTTCTCCTATGTTGTCGCAAGTATATCATACATCGATACTTTTGGACTAAATTACTAGATCAAGATCATTTTTCTTGCTGCCAGTACCTTAGTAATTGCGAGTTGGATTTTAATTTACCTTTTGCTATTATTTCAAAACGTTACTGCATACATAGAGATTTTATGGTATTTATACAATTTTGTTCTGTGTTGGCATTTTAATGCTGTGTCGTAATGGTATAAAAAAAATTATCTTTTAAGGAGCGACGCGACTTGCATCTACAAGCATAGGCGTAAAAAATTATTCTACGCTTGCACGTCATCATTATATCCTTGCTAAATCAAGTGTTGTTCTCCTTATCTACTGATATTGCTAAGTCTATTATCATTATAGCAGTACTTTCATGTACCTATTACTTGCTACTTACTGTTTTTACTCGGTTTTTTGTGTTATTTTTCACAGTATCTTTGGTAGTGAATTATACGTACGTTTTGATATCCGATTTATTTTATAGTTAGTACCTTAATCAATATGCGATAACGTTACATTATTATATGGTTTTTATTAATAGCAAAACCGCATTTATAGACCGACATGGAGCAACAGTAGAAGACTCGACGGAAAAAGATTGAATTATCTAGAGCTGATCATTTCTCTGAGCAGGCACACAGATATAGGATCAATCGTAGTACTGCACGGATTAAGTAATTTGATTTTGTTCCATATTATCGCGGAAATATATGCATATTTGTGTTATTATAATTTTATTATACACATATTTTACGCTTCGTTTCATCAAAAGAGTGACATGAACCGCTGATATCGTACTTTGAATGTACCCAAATTTGAAATTTTATTTTTATGGTTTCTGTAAGAATACACTTAAATAAATAACTTTCATTCTCCTATGCAAATTCATAACTTGAAAATTATTTGATTATGTTTAAAATATGTTCTTTGAACATATCAACATATTTCATTGCAAAATTTTTCTTCTATTAATTAATGATTATAATTTTACTTATAAGTATATTTTTAAAATTGATGTATCATTCTTCATAATCTTTTCTTCCATTTTTAGATACATGAAATGTTCGACTAAATTTTGTCATGGAACTCCCAAAATGATTGTACTTCCAGATGGCTCATATGAGTGGAAATGCAATGATAATCATGACACTCATTGTTTCACAAGCAAAAAGGAATTAGAATGTGCTAAATTTCGCGATGCGATCCAGGATTCACTTTCTCGTCACTACGACAAGCTAAAAGATGTTTATAACACTTATGCTACTCTGTATGTATGATAATTGTTATCGAATTAAAATTTTTACCATTTATATAGATGCATTCATAAGATTTTTTTCAGTTATCCGAAAGCGGCTGAGCCAATACCTCATGCTACGTTATTACCTACCATGAAATTATGGCGAAAAGCCGCATATCCCAAAAAAACAAAAATATGAACGAATTTGGAAATCAAATTAAAGAAATGGAGGACAAAAAGATTTTTGAAGATGTCAAAGCCAGTCTGAATTATTATTAAATTAGAGATGAAGATGGATACATACATATGATGTTTTATGATAAAATACTAATTGATGAATATTTCCAAGATGTGGAACAGCTGCTCGGTGATGCGACGTATTACACTTCACCCAAAATAGAAGAAGAAAACAACTTCCAATTATTTCCTGTAATGGGTATAAAATATGGCCACGTAAGTATTTTTTAATAAATCGATTTATTTAATATAAATAAATCTGAAGGAGTCAGATATATTTGTGTTGTCTTTCTACAAATGATAACACTGAGTTTTCTGTAGGAGAAATTATGATAATAATTATGATTTTAAATGAGTGGTGCGTTGATTTTTTTCTTTTGCATTTTATCAGGTAATGACGTTTATGTATTGCATAATGACAAGAAAAACGCAGAAAGCGTATAAGACTGTACTGAGTCATTTTAAAATATTAATACGAAAGGAAAAAGTAAAAATTGTGATGACAGACTTCGAAACAGCTCTGAGAAACGAAATGCAAAAAGCTTTTCCCAATGCGCGTTGTGTAGGATGCAACGTCCACTTTGACAGGGTAATGTAAAATTCCATAAACGACTTTTAAATACCTTATTCAAAATTTGTTACATTCAAGTTTTAAATGTAGCTAACTAGTATATTTATATTTTAGGCAATTTATAGCAAAATTAAAGTATTGAATTTGATCGATTATTTAAAAAGTAACCCAGAAGCTAAACATTTTATTAAAAAAATCACCGTACTTGCATTTTTTCCAGCTGATCAAGTAAGAGAGGAATTCGCAACACTGTGCAATAGAACAGAAAAAAGAATTCTTGAAAACCTAAAGGATTTTTTAAAGTACTTCCAGAACTTCTGGTTGAATTTCGTAAAGCCTGAAAACTTTAGTATTTTTGGCTTATTTGTTCGCACCAATAATGCAATAGAAGCTTCACATAGTCAACTGAGGCATAAAATTGGTAAGCATCCACAAGTATGGGATTTTGTTTGTAAGTATCAACATATTAATATTATATCTAATTAAAGTAAGCTTTGCATAAATAGTACATGTTAAAAGCTTCATGTTCATATTATTTTATGTTTGAAAATATAGGCAAACTAAGGTTACTAATCGATACAGTATGGCTCGATATAAGTCGCTTACAGAATCGTAAAAGAGTTTCTCGACAGCCACGATATCAAACGGTCTACAGACAAACCGAAATTTTAAGAGGTAAGCCATTGATAAGTAGTTCATTAAAATTGACTTTATTTACCTATTATGAACAGATATATTAGTTTTTTATAAGTTAAAGATGAGTTTTTTCTGAATCAACTATTTTTAATTGTGAAAATATTAATAGACATATTAATATTATATTTGAGTCAAATTATATTATTTTTCAGTAGTCTGTGTTGAGTAAATGAAAAAATTACGTATCTTACTATTAGTGATAACTAGCAAAAAATGACATGACAATTTATTGTCATTTTTTAATCTTTTTAAAACGTAAAAATATTTTTTTTTAATTTCAGTTTGGAAGAAATATTTAATGAATGAAATATTGGCACAAGAAGTGTTAAATATGATGGTGTCGTTAAAGGGACACTTATGCGAACGAATTAAACGAACTGAAGAAGTTAATGTAGATGATTTTCAACCTAGTCAAAGAGAATTTAATACTTTAGGTATAATAATAATTTTAGTTTTAAATTTATTATCATACTTATATGTTGATAAATTATTGCATATATTCTTATTTTGTTTAAAGATCCAGAATTTGATGAACGTGTTCTCCATATGCTGACGCAAGCAGGGGCACTAGCTTTACCAAGGGATAATTTAGAGAATTCAAACCAAGCAGTTATTGATATTTTATTCGATGGTAAAATAACAATAATATTTTAGAAATACGTATATATGTAGATTGGATTACCACTATTAAATAATTTTGCATTTTTTAGCCCCTGCTGATGCCGATGAAGAAGCATTATCAGGTACATCAAATTAAACAGAATTGTAGCTTAAGTACATAAATTATGATCGTAATAATATAAATTATAAAATTTACAGATGCATCACAGTATGTATCAGAAAGAAATATGAACGTTGATAACGTAGAAAATGAATTTAATGACAATACACAAGATAATCAACCCAATGTAAATTTACATAGCGAAGATATACCACATTTCTACAGTGAGACTATTTATTTGTTTAGTATCTTGATACAATTTGAATAAACTGTAAAATTGTGATTTCGTGGACACTTTATAGAAAAAATGTCTTTCATTTCTTCTATCTTTAGTAAAAGTTGCTTTACAAGGTCTTACCACGTGTATACGATTTAGTAATTAGATGTTTTATTGATGATTCCAATAATTTAGCAAGTTGATAAATTTCTCTGTACCTAATTTGAATTAAATATTTAATTCCAAATTATTTATAAATTCCACTATTCTAATAAATTTACTTATTTTATATTTCTGTTTATTTCTCATAAAATCATTTAAAGGGAGCAAACGATAAAATTTACATGCAAAGAAAGAGAAAAACTGAAAAAACTGAAAAAATAAAAAAACAATAATACACGACTGGTAATTCTAATGAAAACACAGAGCCTAAAAGAATAAAAAGTATTGTAAGTTATTTCGACTGCAATGTCCAATCGACAGTCCAATTACCCGAACATATGATGAAAAATATCGAAAAATCTTTACGGGAAAGATTGGATAATGGTATTTCGAAAACTTGTGACAATATTTAAAAGATGATACAGCAAAAACTGGTGTATTATTTATATATTTTTTTGTATTTACAGGTGATTCCACGTATAAAAATTCGGAAAAAAGGCCGATTGAGAAAATCAAAATACAAAAACAGCCAACACCATTTGAAGAACCCATATCAGCCATCACTCAAACAGCATCAGCACATAATCACACATTAACAGCACCAATTGAAACAGCATCATCACTTATCCAGGCACCCTCATGCACAACACCATTGGAAAGAACCTCAACGCCAATCATGTTTGTAAATAATAGTGATGATAGATATGACGGAGAGGAGAGTTCTTATCTGCGTGATATGTCTTGGGCGACTATGCCACCTGAATTTAACGTGGAAGATGTACAAAAGTTAAGAAGAAAAAATAACGATATATATAAATATCTGCTAGGAGTAAGCGTATCTTCCATCGGTACCGGTTCCGATGATGAAAGTCCAAAAAGTGGTACGTAAAATCTTCTATACAGAGATATTGTATACTGTATAATCTCTTTTTTATTGTAATAAGAAATAATAATTTTTCATACTTTTTACAACGTTAACTCGACATAAATAATAATTATAATAGTGTAATATAAATTATAAAATTAACAGATACAGATGATGTTCTAAACGTGGTACCCTCATCCATAATACCAATCAGTAGAATTTCAACGCCAATAATAAATAATGGAGATCACGAAAATGGCAACTTTAATGAAAGCCTGCATGATAATGAAAGTTAGGCCTCTTCAGCTAAAAAACGGCAAAGGAAAAAGAAGCACGCCAAAATAAACAAAAACTCGGAGAGAGAACGGAAAAAGAGGATAAAACTACGGAAAATACTGAAAAAAGGTAATGACACTTTTTTTATAAGTGGGTAAAAGTGTAGAACAAATCATCGCGTTATAATTTATTCGAGAAGAGAGTACCTTTTTTTTAATTATAACGAAATGTACTAAAAAACATAATTGAAAATTATTTAGAGTATAACTATTAATAATACTGCGTAATCTTAAAATAGTCCATATATAATCAAAAAAGCAGTTCAATTCTTTGTTCTTGGAGACACAGTCATTTTATTACAAATTACTGTATTACTGTTGTACTTAAAAATATAACCATGTAATATTCGAAATATGAAAATAGAATATACAGTAAAATTATGTTATAATGCAAAAATTTATAGAAAATTAGTTTATTTTTCGAAGCGTGATTAGGATACGTTTTCAGAATGTGTCTTATTTAATGGTGTTATACACTGAAAGATGAAAAGATGACATTGTAGATTAGATTTGTTTTGTAAAGTTGCAGTATTATTATTTGGTACGAACACAGTTCAAAATACTTGTTAATAATTGTGATATCACGGATATAAAAAGGCCACAGTGACTCGCCGGATACTTGTTTTAAAGTGGAAGACACTTTTCGACAAGTAAAGTCCCTGGCCTTGATTAAAGTAACATGATGTTATAATGCAAAAATTTATGGAAGATTAGTTTATTTTTCGAAGCGTGATTAGGATAAGTTTTCAGAATATGTCTTATTTAAAGCTGTTATACACTATAAGATAGAAAGATGACATTGTAGAGTATATTTGTTACCTACAGTTGCAGTTCAAAATTCAATATTCTTCAAAATGCGAAATGACTATTATGGTATTTTTGTTTTAAGTGGTAAACAGACTTTTAATTTTTAGATAAAAGACTAAAATTTTTAAATCAAGTTATACTTGTTAATTCATCTACTTTCTTTTGATTCCGAAATATTTAAATATTGATGACTAAATATTTTTATTTTATAGCCCTTTTGATTAAGAGGGATCTTTTTATTTAATTCTAAATTTTGGGTTTTCACTGTTTGTAATTACAGTATTATCGCATTTTAATTACTAACTTACAAATATTGTTGTGTAATGATTTTGAAACGCTTAATCAAATGCACTGATACTGCATTATCAAAGTAAAAACATAGATATTTGCTAACAACCTTGGCTAGACAAATAATAGTAAATTATCTACTTTACAATTAATAATTTGAAATTTATAGCGTTGTATATAATTTTTTAATCTAAAACGATTTGTTCTACTCTAAAATTTTTTTAAATGCCAAAAAAAGCAAATGTATATTTATACGGTTTAGAATAAATATAAAAATGATTATAATGAAAGTTCTTATGAAATAATACCTTTTGGCATTCGAAAAAAATATAGTGTTATTACTGGTATTCATATTTGTTTTCTTTTGATTATTTTTTAAACTCCTTTTAATATATATATATATATATATATATATATATATATATATATATATATATA
>QLYP01000923.1:0-22206 GCA_016647725.1 Nasonia giraulti | reverse complement strand
AACTGATTCCGGATTTGGATTCAGCGACCAAAAAAACATAAATATATAGCATTTTAATTTTTTTAAACCTTTTCTTCTTAATTTGACCTCCAACTGACCTTGACCCTGACGTGATGGGGCCTAACTGACCTTATATTCGAATTCAGCGACCCGAAAAACATAAAGATAGATAGGCCTGATTTCTCGCGCCGACAACTTTTTTTATTTTGTGTGCCGGTGATAATAGAAGATTTACTAAAACAATAAAGATAAAAAAGCACACCGATACGCACGCACACATCGCGATACTACAGCAGAAGCAAGAGGAAGAGACCAAGCGAAGCACACCGATACTCATGCACACATTGCGGTTCTACGGCAAGAGACTAACAATAAGCAGAACACACCGATACTAAAACCGAGCCGATACAAAATATAACGAATACAGCACAGCAAAAGTAGAGAAAAAAAATGAGAAGCCTGCTGTACATCATAGACCGCGCATACCAGAAAGGGATGCACGTGCAATAAATGACCTGTCTAATCCTTCACAAAAATGGAGAATCGCCTCGGTGTGGGACCTGTTTTTTAATAAATAATCATCATCTTGACTTATTGTGCAATCCGTACTAATTAAAAAACACCTTTTTAAACTATACGCAAAATAAAATTAAATGAATACTGAAAATAAATCAGTTAAGGCGCCGCGGGAAAACAGAAGAGATGGAAAGTTGAGATTTCTGTGAAAGTTAGCAATTAAGGGGCAAAATTTAGAAAAGCGGCTGAGTGAGGCGAATTCATCGACAGAAAATCATCAAGCTATTGCGACGGCGAGTGAAGTAAAACGAAAAAATATCGTCGAGTTGTCAGAATTTCAAATTAAAATAGGGAAAAAGTTTGACGTGCTATTCGCATTCGCTGAGTTTAATTAAACAATTTAAAAATACAAAATTATAAAAATTAAAGTTGTACTAAAAATTAATTATGTCGAGTAGTGATGAAAGCGAAAAAACCACAATAAATCGGGAAGCGAATATAACAAAAACTCGTGGAAACCGAACACTCGATTTAGACGACAGTTTTTTCAACTCAGATTTGCAAATAACAAATCAATATTCGGATTCGCAAAAGAGAAACGATCCCATAGATTCAGCATTTGAAAGAAAAGCAAGCCAAAGTTATAACAGATTAGAAAAGAGTTTATAGAAGTATCACGTAGAAGCCCCTTTTGCTAAACCAAAAGCTAGAAAGTCAATTCACGATAGAGTTCAGAGTTTCAACAAAAATTTATTTGGCGCTTATAGAGAAAGTAAAGTTACGGACAACAAAGAAGACGGTATTATTAAACAAGTTAACACCAGCGTTCCAGTTAAGCAAGTACCTATAAAACCGATTCGATTAACAAAATCAGTATTAAAACTGAGTAGCGTAATCAAGAAAATTAAAAAAATTTTCTCTGTTCGGCTAATTTTAATTCGCAAGCGACGCCGCTCGCGAATTAAAAGTAGCTGAAACAGCGAAAAATCTATCGACCGAATTATTAACTAACTCGAATTTGTCTGAATCCCTCAACTTAGAATATACAGAATTTATTCAGCTCCTCGATAAACTCAACCATCGAAAACGCGACTATTATTAATACGACCGAAACTAATACCCAATCACAAGAAAAAGGAAAAAGTAATGTAATTCCCGTAAATGCAACGAAATTTGAAGTAATACCAGCAAATAAAGTTACTATCGAGAAATAGAGTTACTATCGAGACTGTCCCTATCTGAATCGGCAGAAGAAGTCGCGCGACAAGCAGGAGAATTACGAAAAAAATTTGCGAATCACTTGAAAATTTAATTGAGTCCCTATGTGAAAAATTAAGTTTTAGACGACTATTTCCAAAGTCCTGAGAACGTCGACAAATTAGGTAAAAAACTTAGAAAGGGAGACAAATTTTCTAACGTATACGACTACGTCTGCCGACGAATCTCGAATTTTTGGGGAATCGCTGCATTTAAATATAGTCCTAACGATACTCGCGACTACACAGAGAATAACGAACAGATTTCTACGCCAACTACAAATATAATAAACCCTTCACAAATAATTGCTCCGAAGACGCGTCTAAAATTTGACGAAACTATAAATGAAGAAAATAGTGAAAGTGAAATCGAGAATAATAAGGAAAAAATGGTGCCACAAATAAAAGGGATATCTTTAAAGGAACACTTGATTTAATGCCCCGTTTCAATGGATCGAACATATCATTAACACAGTTTGTCGACGGTTGTACTAAAGAGCGAGATATTCTACCCGAAGGAAACGAAGACTGTGCGCGTCTTGTTCGAATGCGCCTTTTTTGCAATGCATTAGCGTGCGCAAGAAGACAAAAATTCAAAACTATCAATGAAATCATTCAATTCTTTAAGAGTAATTTTGGATCATCAAGAACGTACCACGAAGTTTCGGGAAAACTAGCTAAAATCAAACAGCGTCTGATGAAAAGTTTAGTCGTTCACTCGAATCGCCTTCGGAAAATCGAAAAAGAAATCAAGAAAGCCGCGGTGCGCGAAGGGAGAGCAACGGACAAAAACAATTTTAACACGGAATTAGAAAAAGATTGTATCAGATTTTTTATTTGAGGGCTTAGATGAGAAATACAAACTAGAATGGGTGATATGCAAACATTAGAAAAAGCTCATAAGAAGGCGGTAGAAATTGAGAGGGATTTCGCGTATACAGGAGAAAATGATGAAAATTAAAGGCGAGAAGAAGTGCGATTAAAATCAAAAGAGACTTGTAGAGTAAATGTTGTAGAAGCCACTCCGAAAATAACGTGCAGCTTTTGTAACCAATTTGGACACGTCGCGATGAATTGTTTGAAATTCTGTTTACAATTTTTAAGTAATAACCGTCCCTCTCAGCCAAATAGGAATCCAAATAATAGTCGTTTTTCATCATTTAATAGAAATAATAATCGAAATAATAACCTACAATCGTATAATCGTTATAATAACTGGAATGGATTCGAAAGAAATTTCCGGTATAATAATCATCAAAATAATTATCAATTTAACAACAGAAGATCAGGCCATTTTCGAAAATTATCTAAATGCGAGTAGTTTTGTGCAAGAAGACGAAGCAACCGCTTCACAGGGGGGCGAGATCGTGAACTGCGCATATGTACAAGAGGTGCCGTCGGCGAGCGCTAAGACTCTACCGAGCCTATAGAGCCGGAGAGAGAATATAGTTAGTTGAGGAGTCTCTAGTGGAAAGAGAGACTGATTATTTTGATGATTTCGAGAAATTTAATGATGACCTTTTTGTAAATTCCCTAGGAGTGAATGAGACAAAAGGTATATTGGATAATATAAAAATGGATCAAAGCGATAAATATGACGCCAAAAAAGTGTATGTATGCCAGAATAAAAACGATGACGCTTATCCGACGGAGAGATCAATAAATAAAATTATAAGAAAAATCAGAAGATTTGAGGATTTATATGAATATACGCTCGACTACCAGCAGAGCAGCGCACGCAAGTTAAGTGCCAATGAGAATTATGAAGATTTTAATACAGGTAATTATTGTGAAAATGATGAACAATATAAAAATAGAAATTTGAAATTTAGTCCACCAATATCTCTATGCCACAGAGGTCAAGCACAGATTGCCAAAGTTGATTATGAAAATTATGAAAATGAAATGACAAAAAGTTGTAAAAGAATTGGACAAGATACAGAAATTAAAGAAAATTGTTTTAATGAAGATGTTGAATGTGTATATTTTTGTGCTCAACAAGCAGATGATAAAAATTGTGTAAAGTTGAAGGATAAATTTAAGAAATGGAAGATTGTGATCCGAATGAATGTAATGAACGACTTTAAAAAGAAAAACATCCCTATAGCGATGTGCATGGAATCTTGACGAGTCAAATAATTTCAAGAGAAAGCGCGAGTAAAAGAGAAGATTCCAAGAGAAAAATTCAAAACGAAGCACACGAGAAATTCGAACCGATGTACGCCTCCCAAGTAGCCGAGATAAGCCTAACAGGATATCCACCGGACGAGGAAAGTGCAAGGGCCACTGTACACGTTCCCACAGAAGTCACACTTGAGAGAAATATGCCTTTTTGAGATAAAAATCTAGAGCAATATTACGAATTTAAATCCAATTTACAGAATTCTGAAAATAATAGTAACAATATAATCAGAGAAATAAGTAATGACGATGAAGTTTCAAAATAAATATTTGTAAAAAGCGTACAATTAGTAAAGATTCCGAAATCTATAAAATTGAGAAAGAAAATTAAAAAAATGTCACCATCAAATAATAACAATTACGAGGATTTCACAGATATTTTCTCAAAAGCTCAACCGAGTAAATTTCACAATTTAATCAAAAAGGACGAAAATCCCGAAGTGTTAAAGTTCGATGCAATGAGCGAACCGTTAGAAAATATAATTACCACTGAAAGGAAGGAAAATGAGAATCAAAATTATTTCATATCACTTCATATCACAAGTGCATGGACTTTGTGTAATATCCAGTACGCCAGCTTACGGAAATGTAGAAGGATCCTACTGTAGTGTTATGCTCATAGACTCTGCAGCGACCGAAGTTCCCCGCTGTGAAAAGGTCAGGGCTCTATTGCGCCTCGATCACCTTAAACCAAGAGAGCGAGAAGCCATTGAGCACATTGTCAACACATACCACGAGCAGTTTCATCTACCTGAAGAAAAACTTACCACTACACACATAATTCAAGATCGTATCCCGACTATAGACAATCGTCCTGTAAACGTAAAAACGTATCTTCCTCTTAGAGCACACAGGGATTCAATCATGAAAAAAATTAAAGAATTTTTGGACGGCGGACTTATTTTACCGTCAAATTCTGATTATAATAGTCCGCTTTGGTGTTTAAGAAAAAAAGACGATAGTCATGGTAAACCGAGATACAGAATCGTTTAAGATTATCGAAAATTAAACGAAGTTTTTATAACCGACAACTATCCTCTCCTGAACATTCAAGATATTTTCGATCAATTCGGCGGTTCGACATATTTCACGGTTCTAGATCTCGCGTCGTGCTATTATCAAATCCCATTACACCCGGCAGATCGACATAAGACTGCATTTACTGTAATGAATTCTGGATTTTATGAGTGGAATGTTTGTCCACTAGGTTTGCCTGCGACATTTATGCGATGCATTAATATAATTATATATAACACACCTATGAAAGAAGGAGAGAAGCCTGAAAGTGCTCTCACTGTCTCGCCCGAAGACGTGAAAGAGTTAGATTCTAGACCATTAGACCTTTGCGTGTACTTCGACATCATTATTTACGCAAAAACCGTAGAGGAGCATAACGACAAATTCGCGAAATTATGAAAAAGATTAAAAGCCGTTAATTTAAAATTATCACCGGATAAATGTGATTTTCTCCGCACAGAAGTAAGTTTCTTAGGACATTTGATAAGCAATCAAGATCTGCCCGGATCATAAGAAAGTAGAAGCCGTAAAAAAGTTCCCGCAACTAAAAACTGTTAAAAACATACGCCAACTTTGCGGCAACTTCGTCCCTCAAGAGTGGCAGGGCGCCAGGACTGGATGGCATCCCTGCGGAAATGCTTAGGATCGTCGCGTCGCGGTGGAAAAGAGCGAGACTTGTACTGATTGAAAAACCGAAAAAAGAAGCGAATACGGACACTTCCTATAGGCCACTGAGTCTTTTAGATACAATCGGAATGACAGGGGAAGCACTGGTTAAACTGCGAATACTAAGAGCCGTACGCAAAGCGGGAGTCCTTTCCGATAAACAGTATGGCTTCAGAAGAGGGCGATCCACCATAGGAGCCGTTAGAGAGGTAACAGACACAGTAAAGAAAGTAGAAGAAGTTAGACACGCGACTAGAGACATTGTGATTCTAGTTACGTTAGACGTAAAAAACGCGTTCAACTCGGCAAGATGGACCGACATACTTGCTGCCTTAGAATCATACATTATGCCGCGATACATTATGCGTCTTACGGAAGATTATCTGAGGGACCAGATTATTGAGTATAAAACGAAAGAAGGGCATAAAAGAAGAACTATAACTGCAGGAGTAGCGCAGAGTTCGATTTTGGGTCCAGACTTCTGGGGTATCTTATACGACGGGCTTCTAAAACTCGAAACGCCAGGGGACGTGATGCTTGTTGGATACGCAGACGATGTGACCGCGGTTACAACAGCACGGAATGTGGGCATTGCGCAAGCGAAGTTAAACGCGATCATGAGCAGAGTACTATGGTGAATGGCAAACCACGGATTGACTTTAGCGCTTGATAAGACCGAAATTGTCCTATTGACAGGAAAGTGGATACTGACCATCATACCTATGAAGGTAGGCGGCGAGACTATAAGGACGAAACCATCAGCCAAGTATCTAAGAAAACTCTAGACACAAAGCTGAACTACAGGAAAAACCTAGATCGCGTTTGTAAAAAAGCCACGACTAGGATAGCGCAACTTAGCCGACTCATGGCTAACGTCCGTGGGTCTAGGCCAACAGTTAGGTGGCTACTCATGGCGACCACTAACTCTATTCTGTTATATGGAGCAAAAGTGTAGGCCGACGCTATGACTATGAATAAGTATCGGAAAAAGACTATGGCGGTACAGCGAAGGGGGGTCCTTAAAATAGCATGCTCCTACCGGACGGTCGCGGCTGAGGCATCAATGGTAATCGCGGGGGTAATCCCCGTGGATCTACTTGCGATCGAACGCAAGTGAATCTACGAGGCTCGCTTAGCGTCGAGTAGCATCTCGATTGCCGTGGAAGAAAGAGAAATAACAATGCGTAATTGGCAGACTAGGTGGACCGATTATCCAAAGACTAGATGGACTAGGACCCTTATAAAAGATGTAGGTCCGTGGGTGGACAGGAAATGGGGGGAGGTCAACTTTTACCTTACTTAATTTTTCTCCGGTCACTGATACTTTATGAGCTACCTGTTCGCGATGAACAGGGTGGCAACACTGGGGTGTAAGTACTGCGGTAACGAACGGGACGACGTGAGACACACGTTTTTTGACTGCCCGAGACTGTAATCGAGACTATAGTCCGACTCAGGCAGATTCTACCGGAGTTAACAGTAGTCCAATCTTGGCTCCTTCCCGCGCTATATCAGCCGCGCCGAACACGTGAGGTTTTACTTATATGTTTATGCTTTTAGCATATCATATCACAATGAGTGACAAATTCATAAGGGACCTATTGATTTCGTGGAATTTGTAAAAGTTTTGCGAAAGGTTTGAGAATAAGTATTGCAATATGTACAACCTAACCTCTTGACCTCAAAATTTGTATACTTATGCCGAAGCACAAAATTTAAGTGATTATAAATCAATGCATTGTTCAGCCATGAATATTGGTTTGTAAGCCCTCAGAGTACAATGTGACGTACCTGTAAAGTCTCTTGGCTTATCTGAAAGCCGTAGACCTGCATGGCTTTTAAAACCCGATGTTGCCGTAAGCTCGTCGTAAGCTCGTCAGAGCTAAGCAAACCTTCTACTTTGGGATCACGGAAATTTACAAATACGATTAACTGTACTCTGAGAACTTGTAAACCAATTTTTATGCCAAAACAATGAATCACTTATTATATATTCAATTTTTATACTCATGCTTACTGCCAGGTAAAAACAGCGGTAGTGCTAAGGCAGATTCAACCTTAAACCATTTGATTGAGCGCTCCGGTAAATACTGCCGGAGTTTCCGGTTAATCTAACTCTACATTTCATCTCAGTCAGTGAAGCCTACTGTACATTATGGACCGCGCATACCAAAAGCGATGCACGTGCAATGAAGGGGAATCCCACGGATCGCGCAGCGCTATCGGCAAATGACACATAAGTCACGCGCGCTGGAAGCTCGAGGAGCCGCCAAAGAGGACACCGCGCAAGTCGGCTCAAAATGTATAGAGGAGCATCTATAAGGCTGTGTGTTATAAAAAGTAATGGAACGCAAAAGCGTTGAGTTAGAATAAAATGTAACACTTTTTGCAGCTTTCTTACAGACTGAGCAACTTTTGCATACCATTTTAGTATTACAAAATCGTACGTTATTTGGGACTGTATTCTCGCACTAAAGATAAAAAACTGATGGGTTATACTAGTGCAATAAGTAAGTAGTTTACAATCATGCACTTGAACTCGTTGTAGCTCAAGTACGTAATAAACAACTTACCACGATCTTTGCACAATAAACTATTTATAATTTTGCACATAACCAAGAAATAAGTTACAAACAAAAATTGTTTATGCAATGGCTTTAGTAATTATAACCCACTTTATAAATATTCTTTTTATTAGAGCTAAGTATAGAGTGCATTTTTAAGTATTTTATTTTTCATGTGATGCTTTTTATCCATTTTACATTATATTTTCTTTTTTAGAATTTTCTCCAAGAGCTTCAGAAAATAGAAGAAAATTGACTTTATGATTAGTTTAAAACAATTGTGGAACACGGTACTGTTGGTGAAAATGGCAAGCACGTTATTGGCGCTCTTCGTTATTGATTTAAACTCAACAAGACGTACTCTTTGTCAAATTCACGATACCAAAATTATGTCTGGTATTGAAGCATTGGTGCCGTAAGATTTGGATGATGAGCAGTAT
Source organism: Nasonia giraulti (assembly GCA_016647725.1). NCBI lineage: Eukaryota > Metazoa > Arthropoda > Insecta > Hymenoptera > Pteromalidae > Nasonia > Nasonia giraulti. The sequence goes on along the minus strand of QLYP01000923.1, from coordinate 13,566 downwards.
TCATTCTTAGAGCAGAAATACTCTTATTATACCATTCATCTTCTGCTGACATACCTGAAACATATTCAATATACTTATTTAAATTCTAAATACAATAATTCTAGTAATTATATAAATATAAAAACATATTGATAATATTGTAATTGATATTTACAGCCGTTTATTAGGTACGACTTCAATATGAATGTGTATTATAGTTTGGTGCGCGAAGAAAGGAAGAGATGCGATATCTCACGCAATTGTTGACTGATAGGGCTCGAGAAGAAGTCTCGTATAAACTTAAACATTGCTAAAAGCAAAGCGATTTGTTTTTTACATAGAGTACTCGCTTGTTTTTAAGGATTACATTTAAGGATTTTAATTTAACTTTAATTTAACACAGAAACACAAACACAAACACGCACACACACAAACACGAACGCACATACGCAAGACATGCATGCACAACACAACTTTTTACCCGCCAAAGTTTCTTTCAAGTGGGCGAAATGGTCAGCAGGAATTCATTTGAGAACTACGCGATTATAAGGTGAAAACGTCTCACTCCCATAGCATGAAAGCTTCTAGGTAGAACTACCAAAGAAAATTATAGTAAATCCTTTCGATAACTTTAATGTAACTTTCAGTAGTATGACAAAAATATGGTTTCTGTAAAGCTTTCCTGAAATCTTTGCAGACGCTTAAAACGATTTTTAACAAAATGTTTCTGCGAAATTTATTAGAATCATTTCTAAAAAATTGATGTAAGAAATCGCTTGAGATCATAATGGCGGACGGTAGCGCTTCTATGGGAAATATGAATTTTATACACTGTTTCTTCTGAAACACCACGACCCTATTATTTATACTCTAAATTTTCTAGATAACTAATAGGTGTTTTTCAAATCTTTTTATCATATTATGTTATCGAAGATTTCAATTAAATCTTTTTAATCACCACAGCATTTTGCTTAAAAAATTGCTTCTTCAGCAAATCAATTTAGACGGAAAATAATTGAGAACTTTTCTTTAATTTTTTGCATCCTTGATTCTCTTTTTTTTAGTACCTACTTGGAATTATATGGACCCCGCGAATCTCACGAAAAGCGGTATATATACTCCGGTGCAAATACAAGCGTTGCGACACCACTCAATGTTTCCAGTCGTGAAGCTAGCAGTGCTAAATTCAATTGCTATGAGCATGTCGGAAAAAAGCTCGAGAATGGACGGAGTGTCACAAAAACGCGATATAAAAACTTGCTTAGGCAATACAAGGAAGAATATGGGGAAAGCTTTTGACGTTTTGCTCGGCTTTGGCTGGAATAATCAGCTTGTTCATGATCACGAGACTCATTAAATTCGTAGCGGACACAATAATTCATCGTTATACCTTACATTCTATATATGGATTTCAAATTTACATTTGAGAAAGTTTTTTGAATTCAGTAACGCAATTATTATTGCATTTGGGATCGCAAAAAGAAAAATCTGACAAACGAGGCTAAGAGGGAAAAAAGGACCCAGACCCTGAGCCGCAGCCGAACAAACTTGAAACTCAAGTCCCGCCCTCTCCGAAGGACGACAGCATTTCTCCCTCAGCGAATATAACTGAGAGGGGAGAGTAACATTATGGTAACAGGCAGAAGCAAATCAATTATGTCTCGTACTACCAAACGCTAATGGTGCATTCCCGCCGCGAAAAAGTCTTAATCGCTCATTCGAAACCGAGGTCTAATAAACAATGTGAAACAGAAATTTTCTTTTAATTTTTATACACACAATTTTATATATATATATATATATATATATATATATATATATATATATATACTTCAGCCATCAATATTTTTAGTAATAATATTAATTATTATATTAAAAGTTCTTTTTTTTACGCTACCCATAGAGTAAATGTAGAGCGCATTTTTTTCTCTAATGTCAAACATTTTAATGTTTTAGAAATAATAATTAATATAGAATCTTATAGTAATTTAAATAAGCAATGATGTATTTTATTCGTGAATTTTCAATATTTTATTCTTTGACGAGCGGTCGCGAATTCATATTGCGTGCGCTTGTTTAGTCGCGCGATGATACCCACATAGCACGCAACGTTTAAGAAACATTTCTCAAACGTTGCATTTGAAACCTTGAAACGTTGATTATAAAGTTTTCGTTGTCAGAACATTTCTCAAACATGTCGGCAAACGTGTTCAAAACGTTATCAACGTTGTAGCATCGGTATTGCCATAATTTCAGCAACGTGTTAAAAACGTTTTTAAAAGTTATAGGTTTCCTTATTCACGTCTTAATCACGTTGCTCCGACGTTTCTAGAATTGTGTAGGAAACCGATACACAACTTGTTACAAATGTTTGTAAAACATTGACAAAGAGAAGACAAAAATTTAATTCGTTTTTTCTGCACGTTGAGAAAACGTTTCTAAAACGTTATAAAAAACCGAATTAGCTATTTGTGAAACGTTTAAGAAGCCTCGTTCAGGAATTCACCACATTTTCCAAAAACTACGAGATAAGTACCAATGTTTAATATACTCAGAAATAAAATTAATATAATGTATTCAAATTTTGCTTCCTCCTAAAGGAAGCTTCGTAATAGTAAAATTTTGAGTTTCGTCAAAACTGCTAGAAAATACTTTTTGGTGTGTTAGAAGTTCAAATTAAGTGTTTTTAGAAAATATCCGTATGGATGTCCGTATGGGTGCGTGTGTGTTTTTTTTCTCATGTTGCGTTGGCAGAGCAAGCTCTGCACAAGTGGCCCTCCGACACCGGATCCCCACAGGTACTATTGTTGAACAATACTTCTGTGGGGCCCATTAACTAGCCTTTTTTCGGCTTCTCCTTTGAAGTTTGACATTTCCGTACATCCCCCATCCACCAAGGTGATTAGGGGTTCAGGATCAAACTCGTCTTCTTTATTCTGCATCGTTCTGCCGTCTTCTTCCTTCTGCTTCGTCCAGTCGTCTGCTTCCTGCCGGATCGTCCGGTCGTCTACTTCGAGCAGCATCGACGGGCCATCGTCTGGATAAACTCAACCCCGACACCTACGTTCCTCTGCATCGGGCAGGGGAGTGAGAGCTCAACTCTGTGACCTACGTTCTTCTGCATCAGTCCGAGGAGCGTTTTGTATCTATTACCTAGTGGCCTTCTCTAGCAACAGTTTTACTCAGCTGTTTCGCCATATTCTTCCCTTCTATTCTCTTCATCATTTCTAACCTTCTTAATAATAGTCCTTACGTAGTTGTTTACTGCGCACCAGCCATCTTTCGACACTAGCATAGCTGTCATCATTGACTCAGGAGTCACCCTAGCCTGAAGGTACTGCTCGAGTCCCTCCCGTTCCATTTCGTATCGCGAACAGTTGCAGAAGACATGTTCCGCATCTTCGTTTGTTTCCAAGCATACTGGGCAATTTAATTATTCTCTATCTTGAAGCGGTGTAGGTAGGCTCGAAAGCACTCATGTCCGCTCAAGAACTGCGTAAGGTAGTAATTCACGTCTTCGTGTCGTCTATTGGTCCAGCCAACAATACATAGTATAAGGCGGTGCGTCCATCGCCCATTTCCACTGAAGTCCCTTCGTCTCTGCCACTCAGCTAGGGTTTGTTCCTTTGCGAATTTCCAAACTTCCTTTTGAGTGTTGTCACCACGCCGGTTTTGTTCGTATATATCCTTTCGTTCTGTTGCTAGGAGGTCAATAGGCGGCATATTTGAAATAACTCACACTGCATCTTCTGATACTGTTCGGTAGGCAGAAGCGACCCGCAATGCACTTCTCCTATAAACTGTAGACAGCTTTCGTGCATAGGACTTCACCAACATAGCGTCCGCCCATATTGGGGCACTATATAATATAATTGATGTAGTTACACTGGCTAGGAGTAACCTTCAGCCCTGCGTTGGCCCACCTAAATTTGGCATCAGTCGCGATAGTGCAGCACCGACTTTTGCTGCCTTATTGCTCGCCCTCTCAAGATGCTGCTTAAACGTTAGTCTGGCGTCTATGTGACTTCCAGGTACTCAATGGACGGCTGAGAGTTTATTTCGTGTCCGTCCACTAACAGCGTTATTGTCTCTATTTTCTTTCTACTGGATATAAGAAAAGCCTCCGTTTATGGCGAGCTAGTTCAAGTCCAGTCTGCTTTAGCCAATCGTGGATTATACTTACTGCGTTTCCGTTAGCGATTTCCGTCATCTCTTCCTTTTGCTTTGCTACTAGCACTACTGCAATGTCATCTGCAAACCCTACAACTGTTGCACCTTTGGGTAGCTCTAGCCTAAGTACGCCATCGTACATGATGTTCTACAATAGTGGGCCGAGCACTGACCCTTGTGGGACCCCTCCGATTACTTGATAGGTTTTCGTGCCACTCTCTATGTCATACAAAAGGTTCTGTCTTTCAGGTAGTCAGACATAATTCATTTTATATATGCGAGAACCTCTTTTTTCCGTAGTGCCACCTGTATCTTACCCCAGCTGGCTGAGTTAAACGCATTTTTAACATCCAGTGTAATAATAGCACAGTACTTCTTGGATCCTCCTTTCCATCTTTTTTCTTCTGTTGCAGTTCTAGCGGTGTCAACTATTAAGCTTATAGCATCAAGAGTAGAGCGTTTTTTCCTGAAGCCGTATTGATATTCCGCAAGTTCGCCTGGTTTTTCAATGTATAAGGAAACTTCCCCAGGTTGCTTATCTCCTTTTGGTAGTAGCACTTGGCGTTGATTCTTCCAGTTCTTAGGAAACGGCCCTTCTTCAAGACATGAGTTGTACAAGTCCACAAAGACATCGGGGCGTACCTGTATAGATTGTTTCAATGCAATATTGGGTATCTTATCCAGGCCTAGAGCCTTGTTGTTCCCAATTCTTTTGCATGCAGCCAGTAATTCCTCTGTGGTGATTGCTGGAATGGTTTCGTCATTCGCCTCAACTTCAGAAATAGCTGTCACTTCCAGTTGAAGGGGAAACAGTGTGGTCACAATACGATCCAGCAATTTCGGAGGGGTAATATAACCTCCCTTTATCTTCTTCATTACCACTTAGTACGGTCGCCCCAGGGGTCCAGCTCAACCTCGTCCTGTAACTCTTTCAGGCACCGTCGTTTATTCTCTCGGATTTTTCTCTTGAGTATCCGTTTAGCATTCTTTATTTCTTTATTTAGGGCGTTTACCGTTTCTCTACCACGACCAGCCTTAAATTATTTCTTTCTAGCTCGCTGTTTCCGTCTTCTGGTTCTATGACACTCTTTGCAGGACGTGTCGATTTCTTTATCCCACCAGTATACTGGCGGTCATCTAGTAAATGTGTGTGTGTATGTATACCGTAATATTTCTGAAACTATTCCGTCAATATCAATAAAATTTGACATGCATATATATTTTTGGATTCTGAATTCGGGAGAAACAGTTATTTTTTATTTTCTTAACTATTTTTTGTGGCAATTTTTTGATTTTTGAAAAACACTATTTTGCGTTTTTTTCAACTATCCCATTGATACAAACAATTCAGCTAAAATGCATTTAAAAAAGAATAAAATTACCTACTTTTCCTTGCTTGGTCTTCGGGATCGACCGCTTTGTTCGGCAGACAAAAAGCAAAAGGTGATTTTATTTTTAAATTCATATCTCTAAAACTAAACATCATAACTTCGCGAAAAAATGATGTCGATAGGTCACGTATTAAACTATATCCAATTAAAATTTCAAGTAATCTGACTACTTATTTTTTAGTAATAAATCGAAAACTGAAAAGAATGAGTTTTTTGGTGCCTCGATTACTGACGCAAAAAGGCCTTATTGCCCTTGACATTTCGGAAACGAGTAGATATTTTATGTGTTTCGGCTAAATTTATTGCACAGCTCTCAAACCCCTATGGTTCGTAAGATATCAAGGTTATAATTTTCTTTTAAAAATTCCTTACATCTCTAAAACGATGTAGTCAAATGCTTCAAAATTTTATTTAGTGATTCACCATGGAAAAAGCTATCTGCTGCTAATATTTTAAACGTTTTCGTCGAGCGGTTTTCAAGTAAAGAGCTAAAATGTAAAAATTGTCTCCTCGAAAATTGCGCGAGCTACCTATCTAAAGAATAGCCTGTTGTTTTGATGGTTAGATTGGTGAGGGAAACATGTAAACATGCGTGAATTTCTATGAAAAAAATTGACGGCAGTGTTCGTATTCTATAATAAAAAAACAGAGGGGTCTGCAAACTTTTGGACAATGAACCATCCAAAATTTATATATTAAATTATGTATCAAAAACCGCCTCACACATTAACAGGCAGATATACTGTATATTAAAACAATATTTTATTCATTGGACCTATAAATTTAGTTGGAGGAAGCTACGTGGCAATAAATTGGCAGCGGTTTTTTTTATCATTTATTATTCCATTTATAAATATTACCTTCAATAAGATCATAGACCCTTGTATTTGCCATTGGTTTTTTTCCGCACCTCCCAAGGAAATTAAACATGATAGCGATTTTGTCGGCCATAATGAACTCAAGATACTTCTGGGTCATCTTGTGTCCACCTTTTTTACCTTTTGATTGAATTCTCAAATGTTCTTTCTACAATATTAATAATGTGTTAAGATAATATAAATAACAATACCAAACTGTAATATTTGAGTACTTACCACTCTATTAGAATAGTTCTTGTCTCTTAAATCTTTGTTAAATTTAAGAAAGTCCTTAATGCAGCTTATGGGAAATGGTGTTCGTTTAGGAAACGAATCGACCGAAGACACTTGCTCCACTTAATCTCAAAGCCCTATCCTCTGCTTGAAGATGTAGCATTTCTCCGCACATTTCTATTTTATAATCAAAAAGGAAATAATTAAAAGCACTACTCACAATTAAAGATTTTATGTCTTTTGAGTCCTATATAAACCGATTGTATAAAGAAGCTTGTCGTCGAGACTATACTTTCTCAATTTGGCCAGTGGTGTTTGTTTGCTTCGGTGCATTATTTGTGGTTTTAAGTTATCTTGTGGAACGGCAATCGAGCTTTTTTGTACATTGGCAACTACTACTGGCTAAGGTGTGGTACTATTGACATTTTCTAAAACTCCAAGATTACGAGAAAGCAGACCTGCAGTTTGAACGTATAAAATTAGAATATCATCAAGCAGATCTTAAAACAGTACTCGTTTTAAAAACCATTCCATCATTATGCTCTAATTGAAAAGAATTCGGATTTCTTATAGTGAAAAATTGATATAACTAGAGGAATATGCACATACCTACCTCGTGTCGCAGTGTTAAAAGCTCGTAGCTGATAGTTAATATTTACATTTTGAACGTATAGTATGCGTGGCTTATTTAAACCTCTATTAGAATCATTTGCTGTAATAAATACAAAACAAGTTTGAATAATTATGTATACAATTAATTTGTAAACGAAAAATTTGGGTTTACCTTGTTCATTGAGGTTTTCAATAGTTTTGGAAAGTTTTGCACGAGCAAGGCTCAAATGCTCGCCAATAGCTTCCTCGTATAATGCTATAAAAAACAAAATTAGTATAAGAAAAATGTCAATGAAGAAGAAAGCTATTTAGTTTAAGAAACATGAACCTTCTTGCGCCAATATTTTTGAGAGAGGTTCCGTATTCCAGTCTTCGGCCGGCTCTTCACGATCCTCAATCCCTTGATACACTAACTATTGCGATCTGTACGGTGGCCATTTACATGACTTCTTATCAGCACTAAGCAAAAGCTCTGGAATTACGGTGCTTTTGGATCAAGAGGCCAACTTCAACCAGCCTTCCAAACGCGTCTGAAGTTCACCTTCAATCCAAAACAATATTTTATGTTTGACATTTCATTTAGTAATTTTTATTCATAAAAATGAGATACCGTGTAAGATTATTTCATTTCCTTGTTTGACTATAGAATATTTATTATTAATAATCCAAAGCAATAGTTAATAATGCATAATTAACATTATGCATTATTTATACTTGTACGCAAAATGAACAAGAAATTTGAGCGACACTTATCAATACAACATTATTATCATATAAGCAATGATAAAAAAAAACAGAAAACAATTTTGGTTTATCTTTTTTATCGTGACTTTTAGTATTTTCGGAGAGTACTGTACGATCGAAGCTCAAACGCTTGGCAAAGGCCTCATCTTATGATGCTAAAAAATAAAATGACACTCTTTGATATAAGAAGAAACTTCAATATTGAAAAAAGCTACTTAGTTTTAAAACATATTAACCTGTTTCTGCCACTATTGTCGAGACCAGTTTGCTATCCCAGTCTTCGGTCGGCTCATCACGCTCTTCGATTCCCTAAAGCACTAACGATTCCGATCTGTATGGTGGCCGACAACATGACTTTTTATCTGCACTAAGCCAAAATCTTGGAACTTCAGAGCTTTTGGAGCTGGAGACAAATTTCACAACAGACCAGCCTTCTAAATGCGTATTAAGTCCACCTATATTAAACAAAAAAAGTTATGTATTTTATAACATTTTACTCGATACTTTGCAGGACACTTTTATGTGATTGTTTGACAATAGAACTTTCATTAACATAATATATTACTTATAGTTGTACTCAAAACAGCGAAAACGAAACTTCAAATTTTCTTATTGAAACGACAGCAATATATAAGATAGTCAATTATTAGCAAAACACTAAAACTAGTTGATCGAGTATTGTGTGCGGTAGGTACAAGTTTAGAGATATTACATTTTTAAACACTAAAGTGTACAGCATCAAGTTTATATGTAAGCTGAGTTCTTCAAACTGGTGCTTCGCACAAACTTGCACATTTCATGTATTTCCAGCTAAAAAAAAGTTTGCAGCAGATTTTTTGCAATCAGTATTAAACAGCTATTTGCAATAGTATAGAACAATTTTTTTGCTTCCTCCTAGAGGAAGCTTTGTAATAGTAAAATTTTGTTTCTTCAAAACTTCTAGAAAATACTTTTTGGCGTGTTAGAAGATCAAATCAAGTGTTTTTAGAAAATGTCAGTATGGATGTGTGTGTGTATACCGTAATATTTCTGAAACTACTCTGTCAATATCAATAAAATTTGACATGCATATATATTTTTGGATTCTGAATTCGAGAGAAACAGTTATTTATTTTCTTAACAATTTTTTTGTGGCCATTTTTTGATTTTTGAAAAACACTATTTTGCGTTTTTTTTTCAATCATCCCATTGTAACAAACAATTCAGCTAAAATGAATTTAAAAAAGAATAAAATTACCTACTTTTCCTATCTTGGTCCTCAATTTTTTTTTAATTCATATCTCTGAAACTAAACATTATAACTTCGCGAAAAAATTATGTCGATAGGTCACGTATCAAACTATATCCAATTAAAATTTCAAGTAATCTGACTACTTATTTTTTAGTAATAAATCGAAAACTGAAAAAAATGATTTTTTTTGTGCCTCGATTACGGACGCAAAAAGGCCTTATTGCACTTGAGATTTCGGAAACAAGTAGATATTTCATGTGTTTTGGCTAAGTTCATTGCACAGCTTTCAAACCCCTATGGTTCGTAAGATATCAAGGTTTCAATTTTTTTTTTGAAAATATTTTAATTCCTTACATCTCTAAAACGATGTAGTCAAATGCTTCAAAATTTTATTTCGTGATTCACCATAGAAAAAGCTATCTGCTGCTAATATTTTAAACGTTTTCGTCGAGCGGTTTTCAAGTAAAGAGCTAAAATGTAAAAATCGTCTCCTCGAAAATTGCGCGAGCGACCTATCCTCGCACCTAGCCTGTTGTTTTGTTGGTTAGGTTGGTGAGGAAAACATGTAAACATGCGTGAATTTCTGTGAAAAAAATTGACGGCAGTGTTCATATTCTATAATAAAAAACGGAGAGGTCTGCAAACTTTTGTACAATGAACCATCCAAAACTTATTTTAAATTATCTATCAAAAACCGCCTCATACATTAGCAAGCAGATATATAGATATATTAAAACAATATTTTATTTATTGGACCTATAAATTTACTTTGAGAAAGCTACGTGCCAATAAATTGGCAGTGGTTCTTCGATTAATATGAAAAGTATACACTGCATCAGATATAGTACACCAACTAGTCATACGCGTGTATTAATTATTTGATACGAAAAATGAAGCTAAATACAAGCTGAATTTCAACTCGGTGGCTCAAGATTAAAAGGTCCCTGTTCTCTTTCGTATTAGATCTGAGCGAATGATCAGTTTGAGAGATAATTTACTTAAGCTACTGAATTTAATATAAATGTTATATAAATTTTTAATTATCTAAAAGTGTTTCATCATGTTGTTGATAATTGTTTGGATTCCATGATAAACGTGGGGCTACCTCCTTTTCGTCAAATCAATGCTTTACATCCCATTTAAGAGCTGAGTTATGCGTTGCAGGCAACACCTGTGCCTGATGATCAAGAGCATCTTTTTCTGATGTCGAAGGAGTTTCAGTTGCAGGGATTGGTGAAACGTTCACTGTAAAGTTATCGTAATAAGTTTGTGCAATATTTGTTATGGCTTATCTTACAACATATACTCAATATTTTAATTTTTTTTTTTACGTAATGTTTTATATTGCAATTGTAAATATGATAAATTTTAATGATTTATAGCAGTAAAATTAATATCCAACTTGTTATAATACATTCAGCCCGAGCAATATACTTATATATAATAATAATAATAAATACTTTGACTTTTGTATTTACTGATAGATTTAACCGGAGATTTTCCTTCAGTTTGAGATGGAGGTGACGGTTTAATTTTCTTTTTCATTGGCTTATATTTTGATAAAGTTGATCCCTTCGGCATCTAATATGTTTTCCTTAACGGATACTGAAATAAAATGTTAATATATAAAAATGACTCTGTTGCCGCCCTTACGAATCTTCCAAATTATTAAATTTAACAAAAAAAAACATGCATATATTCGAGGTTACCCACGCAAAATGATTATAAACAAATTATAAATTACAGGTAAGCGATTTTGTATATATATTGTTTCAGTTCACGTGTGGCAGCATTAGACGAATCGGACTGCTACCAACGTATCGACGAGCTACTACCCGATTTCCGAGAAATGCGCGCGAGGACTTAACGCGGAGCTTTCTGTCATCTCTGCACAGTCGTGCCAATATAAGCAACCAAGAACAGTATAAAAATGCTCTCGCTCTTATAATTAAGAAGCTGCAATATTCTTTTCGCGTGCTAGTGCGTTCGTATTTAACCATAAACTTACCACCATATTTTGCTGATGGAGGAACTGGAAAATCCAATAAAGATATTTGCGAGTTCTCCTGTTCATTGTTTGAATCGTCACTTTCATCGTCACCATCATTTTCCTTTTTTCGGAACCCCTCCTTTTTTCTCAATTTACGACCATACTTGTCCAGCAACTGATTATATTGTTCATCTACGTCCGAATGAAATTTCGATAACTCGATATTAATCGCAGCTTCGTTATATGTTTCTGTAATTATGCACAAAAAAACGTAAAATGGCATCACCGCTGCAAAAAATAACCAAACATTTTGCGAACGATTTTTTTTTAATTTTCACGAAAAACCTTATATAATTAAAGTGGTATAAGGCCAAGGTTTGTTATAAAACGTAAATAGTTCACCTGCAGTACAAAACTGTCGACTGAGTGAAAACGTGCGCCAATTAGCTTGTGGCTGTTTTCTTTTTCGATGGTTTGCACAAATCTGTTGTTACTCTTATACAACGGCCACTTTGTCTTTTTTCCATTGTCGAACAGCCATGTGTCTGGAATCGCTTATGTCATGTTATCTTCCTCGAATTCGCATATGCACCACATTATTGATAAACTATTTCAATACTCATGGATAATAGATAAACTCGCGTTCATTCGCAGCTCGTTTGAATGGCGGTTTACCGAGCGATTTAACCTCTAACGTAGATTTTATAAAACTCGCGTTCCGACCAGCAACACGTTTGATCGCAACCTACTCGAGTTTATACTCCCTCCTCTTACTTTCAGTGTCGTCGCACGCATTTCTCTCTCTCTCCCCTCCCTCTTCTATCGCCGTCTCTCTTTCTCCTTTTCCGTCGCTCGCTCTCGCTTACACTGATATCAAGCTGAAGCTCTCGGATAGTCGTCCGCCGAACTGACTGTTGGGGTCTATAGAAGATCGAAAAGTAGTATAGATTCGTGACCGAGACTACTATAGACAACGTTCGCAGTTCAACTAGAACGCAACTTTGCGCTTTTCAGCATCCACAGTAGTTACGTATACCGCAGCAGCCGTATTTTCATGGTGATAGAATTTCACTATCATAATTCGACATTTTTAGTGTATATATTAGTGATCTGAACATCAAGTGTACTTGTCTGCGTTGATTCGGGTTGCTTCAACGTTTGTAAAGGTAGTAATACTTCCAATCTTCCATTAATTATATAATAAGTCGTATACTAGCTTCCTTACGTTGAATGTTTTTTTTTATAACATGTGTTATATTTATGTGTTTGTATCAATTCAATAGTAAATGCCGTAGTTATTGGTTGCAAAAAAACTGTACGTACACGACGTGAATACGTTATTATCAGCGAGAGACTATTGTGTCACAAACCGAGGCTATTGTTATGTATGCAGCTGCACCGTTTACGCATCTACACGTGCATACGCTAGTCTGGTTTTGTAATCGTCTCAATGGTCTTTCGTTGATCAAAATATTTTTCGTTAAGTGTACAAAAATCGCTAGTACACTCAATCTCAATTGAATAGTTTATGTTAACTAATGAAAATTTTCAAAAAGGAGCATTATACAGTAATCTCCCGTACGCTGTATTTTTTCCAAACTCGTGTTTATATATACAGGGTGACCCAATTTAAACGGGCACCGCTCATAACTCGTCAGGGACAGCCACAATCGAAAAAATGGTGGAGACCAAAGTTGTAAGATATCGAAGGGGCAACCCGATGGTGACCTTGGATTTGACCTTGAACGCGTTTTTCAAGGTCATTTGAAGGTCAACTTTGGATTTTTAAATAGGAACCCCATTCTTTTATTGCGGGAATAGAAAGAGCGGTAAATTTTACGTTCAGAATGGTATGTTCGGTTGCGGCACTGAAGGTCATCTCAATGTCCTGCAGCCAGAATGAAACCCTTCTTGGGAGCTTCCTCTATGAACGCCAAATTAAAAAAAAGTGGTAGAGACCAAAGTTGTTGTATAGGGGGGAGGGGGGGGGGGGAGAATTGTGACCTCGAATTTGAGCCAGTCCTACAAGGCCATTTCAAGGTCAAATTATTTTTTTTCAAACAGCACCCACTTTTTCGACTCCGGATCCTGAAAGCGTGTAAACTGTTGCACTTTAAACGAAGTAGTAAATTTAAAATAGAAGAAAAGATTTTAATCATTTAGCGTACCATTTCCTGAGTTTTGTGATCATTATAAAACTTGATGTCCAGGATCCACGACGAGGACGTAGCAGGGTGGATTTTCAGGTCCTACAACTATGGTCTCTACCACTTTTTTTTAATTTGGCGTTGCTAGAGGAATTACGTAGGCGGGGTTTCATTCTGGCTGCAGGACATTGAGATGACCTTCAGTGCCGCA
>QLYP01000922.1:0-37454 GCA_016647725.1 Nasonia giraulti | reverse complement strand
GCCTCCACGTGATTTATTTCTTCCTGTACTACCTGTGCGAATGCACAAATGTCTAATGTTTCCGCTTTGTAGAACATGCTGCGAGAATTTAGAGCAGGAGGATTGTAGCCACGAGCGTTTAAAAGATAGAGAGCTTACAGGTACTTGGGTATCGGAGGAGTTGAAAAAAGCCGTTAGTTTAGGTTATAAAATTACTGCCATATATGAAATATGGCAGTACAAAGTTAAACAGTATAATCCAGAGAAGAATGAATCGGGCCTGTTTGTTGATTATATAAATACTTTTTTAAAATTAAAACAGCAAGCTTCTGGATACCCCAGTGACTGTAACGACGCGCAATCACGTGAGAACTATATTTCAGAATATGAGCGAAAAGAGGATATAAAATTAGATAAAGAAAAAATAGCTAAAAATCCTGGCTTAAGATTTTTAGCTAAACTTTGTTTGAATTCATTTTGGGATAAGTTTGGCCAGCGAGAAAATATGGGCGTTACAGAAATTATAAATGATCAGGTTAAGCTTATGGAAATTTTACAGTCATCTGATAGAACCTTGAAAAATGTATTACATGTCAATCAGGAAACTTTTTATATCAACTGGGCTTACACAGACGATAATTATAAACCATCATCTGTAACAAACGTTAGTATAGCCGCTTGATGACACTGACTCCTGTATATACTTAAATAAAAATACCCCTGGAGAGTACAAGGTACCTACAGGATGTTTCTTAGGTGATATGACTGATGAGCTTGAAAGTTATGGTGTGAAAAGTTATATCGAGTCATTCGTTACAGCAGGACCCAAATTTTATTCGTATAAAGTTAAAAAGCCGATGGTTCCACGCATGAGGTGTGTAAAGTTAAGGGTATTAGTTTAAATTATTCAACAAATAGTAAAATTAACCATGAAAAAATAAAATCTTAAGTTTTAAATAAGGGTGATAGAATTGTGCATAATTTGGGCAGGACCCAAATTTTATTCGTATAAAGTTAAAAAGCCGATGGTTCCATGCATGAGGTGTGTAAAGTTAAGGGTATTAGTTTAAATTATTCAACAAATAGTAAAATTAACCATGAAAAAATAAAATCTTTAATTTTAAATAAGGATGATAGAATTGTGCATAATTTTACTTCAATCAGGCGTACGGCGATGCATGATGTCGTTACATGTAACGAGTCAAAAACATGTAAATTAAACAGCATGAAAAGACGCTCAAATAGCGTTAATTCATCAAGTCCTTATGGATTTAAAAAAAGACGTATAAATAATTAAGTTTAATAAACTTTTTATTGTAAACAAAATTTAAGAAATATTTATAAAATGTATATATTGTAAATATTTTGCTTAGAAATATAAATCAACTAAAATTGTAATAAAAGTCGAAATATACGGAAACCATTTTAAAGAATGTAAAAATTAATTTTATTCGTTATATACATAATGTTAATTTAAAAAAAAAATTTGTTTTAGCTTTAAATTCAGAGAGCACTGCTACTTGTAACGTACCGACGTGTCATTATTTCCCTACATCCAAGCAGAGTTTGGAGGGTATAGCCTGGAGAGCCTGGAGACAGGCTATAGGTTATTTACTTAGGTTAAAGTTGGAGAAAAATAATTATTATAAAAAATATTTAGATGAATTAAGTGTATTTGCGAAGGTCTGTACTGTAAAGTTTAGTGCCCAAGTCAAATATCAAAGCAAGTGTGAGTGGTGTATGATATTTAATAGTAAATTTTGCGATGCCGATGATTGTCCTCGAAGAGTTACAATAGTAGACTATGAATATTTTTGTACTTACTCAAACAACGCCAAAGTCACCGATTTATTACGTTGGATCATTTACTGTGATGTACTATCTATTCAATTTACTATAGATAACAAATATGATATTGGAGTATGTACAGATAACCATAGATGTCCTATACACGTTAATAGTGATAAGTATTTTTGTAATCATCGAAAAGGAGACCCAAAACTTAGTTTAGATCATTATTTTTAATGTTTAATAAAATTGAATAAAGTTTAAAGAGTTAGCACTTTATTTTTGTCTTAATGTGTTTGTTTTATTCTTATTTTCAGTACCTAAAAAAATTAACCTGTAGGAAAAATTCTGCATAAACGTAGCGTATCTAACTGTCGCTTCTTTCCTGAGTATAAACAATCATTGGAAGGGCTGGCATGGCATCGTATTGTACATACACTTTTACTAAAGAAAAAAGAGAATAAGGAAAAATACGTTGATATGTTAAAAAACTTGAAATACTTTTCACAATTTACTAAAATTTTGTTTTCATTTCAATGTCGGTACATAATACACAACTGTAGTTTCATGGTGGACGATGAAATTCTTGATAAACGTTATTGTATTTTTTCATTAAAAAATAGACATATTAGTCATTTATTAAAAATGATCGAGATATATGATGTAACGTCAATCGACTTTATGGTTTCCAACGTTGAAAAAATATATGGTTTTACAGATAATCCTTACTGTCCAATACACGTAACAAAAAAATTAAGATATATGTATAGAACTTGTGGTGATTTATCATATGAAAAAATAATAATGCCTTTTTCGAAGAACATCGTTATTAAAATGTAATATTTTGTGTATTTGCTAAATTTAATAAATAATAATTTTAAATAATTCTAATGTGTAAATTATTTCTAAATTCAATAGCTTACCTTATGAATTACATTATTAATATTACATACGCTAACAAGCTTATAAAGTGAAAGAAGCTAAACGATAGCGGTCATTGCTAGAGTAGCGGCCTCGGAGTGAACTTGTATATTAGCTAAATAATAGCTTGTCATGTACACGAAGCGCTTGCGTGACCTGCTCGACAAATAAGCTTTTTCTGAAAAATAAAAATGAGTCTACCATGGAAACACCCTTGGACTTCTATGATATGTAGCCCGACCGGCTGCGGAAAGACGCACTTTGTTAAACGATTTTTCCGGAATATAGATGCCATGTCAGACACACCTTTTGCCCGTAAAATGCTTTACTATTCAGAATGGCAAGACGGTTACTTAGAATACGGTAAGGACGTCGAATTTCATGAAGGCCTTCCACAGGATGAGGATTTTGTGTCGGATTCTAGACCGAAATTAATAGTTATCGATGACCTTATGCGCGAATCTTCCAACAATACGATTTGTGATCTTTTTACAAAAGGTTCTCATCATCGAAATTTATCATGTATTTTAATCTCACAGAATTTATTTCATCAAGGACCGAAACAAAGAGATATTTCGTTAAATGCTAACTATATTGTTATTTTTAAAAATCCACGAGATCGTGCTCAAATCCAGCATATGGCGCGTCAAGTTTATCCTGAAAATTCGAAATTCTTACAAGAAGCTTATTTCGATGCCACGTCGGTTCCTCACGGTTATTTACTGTTAGATTTAAAACAAAGTACTCCTGAATCGTGTAGAGTGCGCACATGCATTTTTCCTGATGACAAACATCAATATGTCTATATTCCACGTAATATAAAAAGAAACGTAGGTGAGACTGATTTACCAGTCCTGCGTATATAATGGCACGGTCAACATCTAGAACGTCACTCGATGCTAAAACAGCGAGGATATTACACGCTCTGTATCACTTAAACAAGGAGCAGCGAAAAGCTGTACTGAAAAAAGCAAACCGGAATCTAATAAAAGGTATCTGCGAATGTGCTTTAAACACATTGAAAGGTAACGTACCTTTAAACGCAGTACAAAAAGTCAAACTCAAAAAACATAAATCAATCTTACGTCGTTTATCAGACAAAAATTCGAAAGGCTGGAAAAATAAAAAACGTTTGATTGTTCAAAAAGGTGACGGGTTTATAGGTGCGTTACTAGCGCCTGTTATAGGTACAATTATTTCGGCTTTAATACCAAGTAGGCAGTCAAAAATGCAACACGCCCGTAAGATGGTACTAGTACCTCATGACAGTATAACTAAGTTACAACAACAGCAGCAGCAGCCCCTGAATAATGACATGTTACTAAGCAAAAACAAGGTCGTAAAGGTCTCAAATAGTGTACAAACCCCTGGAAACAATTTATCACGACTAGATTTTGAAATGAATGAAATTTTAAATTCTTCTGAAAAAGACAAGAGAGAAAAGTGGGAAAAATACAAACAGGTATTACAAAGATATTTATTTTTTGTAGAAGATCTAAAGAAGAATATTAAAATTTCAAACACGCCAAGTGTTAAAATAGAAGAGCAGGAGTATGGCATTGACATGGCAACCATTGCTATGTCAGTACCAGTAAGCTATAGACATAAAGCTGAGTTAATGCTACAATTTTTAAAAAACTCAAATAACTCATCAAGATTAACCTGGAATGATCGCGGGACAGTAACGATAGATGGAGTTACTCTTCCAAATTCAAATATCATAGATCTTATAAATGATGCTGTACGTAGTAGAAAAGGCGTGAGAACTACAGGACGTGAACATTTCGGTTTGTTATTACTCGATGTCGGGATGCCTTTAGAATTTATCGGGAACACTGAATTATATAAAGAAGGAAAAAAATTTACGCCACTATCATTACCTTATTCGAGGTCTAACAACAGTAGTCTTTTATCTAAACAAATGACTCTTCAAAACTCGCCATACACTTCTACACCTATACCTAATAGAAAATCAACTAATGGTTCAACGTCTTTGAATAATAGTTCATATACGGATGATTCGACAATAATAAATGCAGCAATAGACAACGTGGCCTCCGACGACGATACCGTCGACAGTTCATACAGAGTACGAAGTAAAAGAGCTAGAAGAAAAATCGGTAAAAACAGTAGTAGTGGTAGTAATATTATACAAGCAGGTGGTTGGTTAAAATTTCCTATGTAATTTGTAATTTGTAAAATAAATAAATATGGATGAAGCTAATCAGTTTTTAAATAAAATTGATTATAACCCAAAAGATGTAGCAGGCTACGCAGGAGCCTATTGCCTTGTCGATAAAATCAAGAATAAAGCAGATAAAAATAATATTTACAAGTGGTTAAGAGCTCAAGATGCTTATACATTGCATAAACTAGTACACCGAAAATATCAAAGACTTCATTATAATGTACCGACTATAGATTATGTGTGGGAGGGTGATCTTATAGAGCTTACACCATTAAAAACTTATAACGATGATTTTTCATATTTACTAGTGGTTATCGACGTAATAAGTAAATATGTCTTTGTCGAACCTATTAAAGACAAAACTTCTTTAACCGTTACAGAGGCGTTTAAAAAAATTCTTTCGAGAAGTAATGATAGAACGCCTATAATATTTCAAACTGATAAAGGTGGTGAGTTTTTAGGCCTTAAAATGCAAACTTTCTTAAAATCAAAAAATATAACTCACCAGGTAACTAGAAATCCAGACATTAAAGCAGCTATTGTTGAAAGATTTAATCGTACTTTAAAAGAACGGATGTGGCGTTATTTTACACATAAAAACACAAAACGTTACATTGATATTCTGCAAGATCTAGTTTATGGTTACAATAATTCTAGACATTCTACAATTAAGATGGTGCCAGCAGCTGTTACTATATATAATGCCCAACAGGCTAAGCGTAACATGGATCTCAGGTATAAAACACAGAAGAGAAAACCCAAGTACTCAGTTGGTGACATAGTGCGTATAAGCAAAACAAAAGGTACCTTCGAGAAAGGTTATGAGGCTAACTGGTCAGAGGAAGTTTTTAAAATTATCAAAGTATTAAAACATAGAAAACCACCGGTTTACGAGCTCGAGGAATTAAATGGTGAGTTCATAGACGGTATATTTTATGAGGATGAACTCACAGTCATAGAAAAAGATTTAACCAACACAGAATACAAAATAGATAAAATTATCAAATCAAGTGGTGAAGGTAAAAAGAAAAAATATTTTGTTAGCTGGGTTGGCTACCCTAGTAAATTTAATTCTTGGATACCTGCTAAAGATATAAAAAAAATCTAAACAAAATGAAGAAAAACCAGTTTTATATGATTTTACCTAGTAATAGTAGTATGAAAGTATATCCAGAAAACACCACTGCCTGTTATGTCACGAAGCTACCTCAAGAAATCAATTTGCACAGCTCGTGGGAAGTAGGAATTTCTGAAATAGACTTCCCGCGCTCATTTTTACATTTAAGAAAAGAAGATAGAGACATAACAATGTTTTCAACTATATCACCTTTATATAGAGATATATACGGCAACCAACCGGTTCATAACCTAGAAGTAACCGCATCTATTCCCTATGGCGTTTATAATAATTTTATAGAATTTTTAGAGCATTTAAATGAAATTCTATTAATAAACAATTCACATATGATATTTAGATTTTCAATTGAACATAACAATACCTACGTTTTTGCCGAACGCACATGCAGTGATGAGCTCTGCAATTTTGAACATTCAGTGCAGATGAGTCGTGCTGCATTAGATATACTAGGCTTTGCTGAGGTTTCTGAACGTATAAAAGTAGACAGTAATCCTGCTATAGCAACTTGCCCTGCTAGTATTCTGAATGCACAACCAAGACAATTGTATATTTATACAGATGTATGTGAACCAACGATTGTTGGTGACGTACAAGCAGCTCTACTGCGTATAGCCCCTATCAATTACAAGGATTATGTATTTGCTTCTAATCAGTATCAAACTTTTACACCTGTAAACTACGTACCTTTAATAAGGAATTGCTTTCGAACCATTATAATAGATATAAGAGATCATCTGGGCCTTGTAATACCATTAGAGTGTAGAATGTCGACGGTGACACTTCATTTTAGACAAATAACATAACTTTATTCAACATGACGCATTACGATCATTATTATGAGGCGCAAGTCGGTAGTAGTGGTGTCGAGCATGTATATACAGGAGCCCCGTATAAGAAGGGTCATGGTGGTATAGGTAGTTTTCTCGGAGGTCTCTTTCGTAGGGCGTTGCCATTTCTGAAACGAGGTGCTCGCGCAGTAGGAAGAGAAGCACTCTGAGCAGGCATGCATATAATAGATGATGTAAGTGAAAATAAATCTACATTCAAACAAGCTCTACGTTCGCGAGCCCGTGAATCAGGACTAAATTTGAAAAGAAAAGCTGAAGAAAAAATAGAGTCTCATGGAGGGATCTGGTTATAAAAGTAGACAACAGCGGCGTAAACGCCAGTCGAAAGTTAACCAGTGTAGAAAGCACACTACACGTAAAGCAAAGACGAGGAAAACAAAGAAAGTCAGTCAAAAATCAAGCAAGAAAAGAAAGACACGGAATATTAAGAAGAAAACGCGTTCAGTACGTGATATTTTTGGTCCCGCTTAAGAAAAATGGCTTTTCTTCACGCTCACTCTTGCGAGTGTGCAAAATCCGAACTTGATTTATTCACTCTACCGCCTACTCAGACGTCTATAGAAGGTACTCAATGGGTTGAGTATAAACCTGTGACTAGTATTTCTGAAGATTCATATTTAGAATTTCTTATTCCTGGAAACTCAGATGATTATATTGATTTGGCTCATACTATGATAAATCTCAGTGTACGTCTTGAAAAGGGAGATTTACCCATAGAAGATAAGACTTTAGTTGCTCCTGTTAACAACTTCCTGCATAGTATTTTTAACCAAGTGGACGTATTTTTTAATCAAAAAGCAGTT
The DNA here is from genome assembly GCA_016647725.1 of Nasonia giraulti. NCBI lineage: Eukaryota > Metazoa > Arthropoda > Insecta > Hymenoptera > Pteromalidae > Nasonia > Nasonia giraulti. Next base: position 29,789 of record QLYP01000922.1, on the reverse strand, counting down.
TTACCTCCGAGTAACGCTTACGCTTATCGTGCATACATAGAAACATTACTTAATTATTCAGAAGAAGCTAAAAAATCCCATTTGACGTGTGCTCTATGGTGTAATGATACACCTGGCCATATGGATGCAGCTCTACAGACACCTAGCAGTGATGGAAAAACAGTTTTTTCCGCTAATTTAGGGGCTTGTGCTCGTCGTGACTACACTAAAGGTGGTAAAACTATTGATTTACTGGGCCATTTACTCGCTGATGTTTTCAATCAGGAGAAATTTCTCCTCAATGGAGTAGAAGTTAGAGTTCGTCTTATACGTTCCAGAGATACTTTTTGTTTAATAAACTACGAGGCTGAAAATGTAAAAGTGAAAATTCTGGATGCTTCATTACGAGTACGGCGTGCTAAGGTTAATCCCGGGATTTTGCTTGCACACTCAAAAGCTTTATTTAAAGGTATAGCTAAATATCCTTTAACGCGTGTTGAGGTAAAATCCTTTACTTTACACACTGGTATAACCGGAGAAACTTTAGACAACATTCTTCTCGGTCAAATACCAAAACGTATAATAATAGGCTTAGTTTCAAATAAAGCTTTTAACGGCAGTAAAAAAGAGAATCCGTTCAATTTTCAACATTTCAACTTAAACTACTTGGCAATGAGTGTAGACGGGATACAAATACCTAGTAGAGCTATACAGCCAAACTATCCAGATAGATATGTAGATGCTTATCATACATTATTTAGTGGCACGGGTATTCATTTTGCAAACGGTGGAAACGATATATCGAGGACAGATTATCCCCACGGTTATTGTTAAGTTGTTAAAACAATATATCCACTCATTGTTATATCGAAAGAATGACTCGAGTTTCAACCCTGTTAAACGCAGAGTGTATTATTAATAAGCTTGAATTGGAATCTAATTTTTGTTCTCAATGTACATCACACACACAGATACACACGCGCACGCGCGCGCTCACACACACAGGTGAAATCAAAAATAAATTTTTACTTCCAGTACACGATGTCCAGGTGTCAAAATCTCCTTCTGGATGGCGAGACATGGTCTATGATACAACTCACTTAGTATACAACAAAAGTACCAGAAGAAAATTTTCAGTTCCAGTAGACGATGTTCAGGTGTCAAAATCACCTCCCGGATTGCGAGACACGGTCTATGATACAACGCACTTAGTATACAACAAAAGTACCAGAAGACAATTTTTACTTCTAGTAGACGATGTCTAGGTGTCAGGATGATCCTGAGGTTAATCCTTTGTAATGTAATATATATGATATATGATGCTACCTTCCAAGTTATACAAAGTTTAACCACAAAAAAACCTTGTTTATAATCAAGAATATATTATCAGCTCCAGAATTCCACGAAAGTCCTGAAAAATTCCCTGAAACACCCGGCAAGTGCAAAATTTAATCTTTAATTAAAATATCACAATATTGGCGCACAAAAAAATAAAATAAAACGGTAGAAATGTTCTCAGATGTTAGGACTAAATGACAGATAAAATATTTCAATTAGAATTGAATAAATTGAACTGGAAATGACGTTTTGGACATAAATTTAAGCAAATTAATATTATGTAGATGTAGATTCACCATCACACCTTTCCTTATTTATACCGCAACAATTATTAAAGATCCTTATTCGGCAATCAGCCAATGCGCAAGATGGATGTATGCGCAGGAAAATTAGCGTTAGCGCGCTTGAATGACAGTGGGGTAAAAAAAGACTGTTATAGAGAGTGTTATAAAAAACGACACACTAAACTAGAAACATTTCGTAGAACCAACAGAACAGATAATTTAAACGAAAGAATCGGTTTTGAAAATAAATGTTTACCTATCTGGAGATCGTAACGTTTTTCCCTCTCTTTCCAACCATTATTTGACCGCTATAAATAGTGCCCAATAAGCGTCGCGTCTCACTTGGAGACGACTAGGCAACCACGATGGGTCAGGAGCACAGCGCAAAAAAGACCGGCTATAAGCCACTCATCGATGATAAGAAAAACCAAAAGAAGGAAGAAAAAAACGCCTTCAAATCAATTACAGAAAAATACTCTACAAATACCGGATCTATACCCGAAAAAAAGGGTTATAAAAAATTATAATTTATATTTCATAGAAACCATCGGCCCTTTTCAGGGCCACAAAAACATCCATACGTATAGAACAAACGCACACACATGAAAGTGAAGAGCGCAAATATAGCGCTTCTACACCATGTCAGCCTCAAATAAGGACATATCTGTTTCATTATTTAATGTCCACTTAGCAACAGGTATACCTTATCTGCCCCTCGAAAAATCAAAAATGCCCTACACCATAACAGACCCCCAGGCCGAGAGAGAGATAACGAGATAGAGGGGGATGTACGCTATACCGGCCTAGGCCCCGAAGCCGAGGGGAGGGGGAAAGTCAATAACGCCTGTCTCGCTATATGGCCCTTCTTACTACTTTGACTACGATTTGTGTCTAAGGAAAGGACACATGTTTATGTTCGCCTTAGCGCAAAAAATATTAGATAAAAATACCGCTATCTGCACTCCACCCTTGATGGCGCTTTTGTCATCAAAATTCATCAATAGTATCTGCATTGTAACAGACGGATGTATTGATAAAAGCAAACTACCACGTGTGACAAGGATAGAGGCCTACAGATTGTTGCACGACCTCTGTATGCTGCAAGTATGCTGTACCGCATAATAAGTATAACTTTTTGTTATACTTTTTATTTAGTTCTACATAATTTAATAAAAGTATTTCTGTTTTTTATTACAGTTGCGGAAAATATTCCGGTTAATGGTTTCAGAAAGCTGTGCTGGGAAACGTAATGCATGTGGCATGGCGGCGCAAATCAGCGCGCTACGAGAGTGATGACTGGGACACTACCGTTATAAGTAAGCTGTGGATGGAGCCGTTTAGCGACAACATTATCGACGAACTGATCACGCGCGAAGATATGACGAAAATCTTCACGCCCATTGAGGTAAAAAATTTGGCGGATAGACATTTTGTCTATCCACCAAAAGAAGACATAGAATAATTAACAAAATTATTATCTAATTCTACTATGTATTACATATAACATTTATATATACATTATTTTTTTCAACAAGAATAAAAATTACGGTTTACCGTTAATACCAAATAATGTACGGAATTATGTTAAAGAACCTCTTGCGTATAATATGTTTTTTTCTAAATAAACTTTTTAACAAATTTTTTCTTTGAAAAAATACATTTTATTATTATTAACGATTACACCTTTCCTTTATTCATTCCACAACAACCCTTCTTAAAAAAGTTAAGCCGTCTAAAACGAAATTTGATTGGCTGCTTTTAAAAGAACACGAAAATACAAAATCTAGAAAGTATTTACGAATTAAAGTAGATTTCATTTCGACAAAGTTATTTCTGATATAATAGCAAATTGAATAAATAATAAAACAATTAATATATAATGAACAAGTTTCAATTTGATATTCATCGAAAAAATATTTTTAAATTGAGAAATTATAATCTTAAAACTTAAGACATGTCCAAAAAACATACAAATGAAAGCAGTTGCTCGCGCGAAGCACGCAAAATATCACTAGTTTATTCAATAGGACTGTTCCATTACTTAATATCGACTTAGCAACAGGTACACCTTATCAGCCCCCCTCGAAAAAATCAATAATGACCAACGCCATAACAGGCACCCCGGCCAGGAGAGAGATAACGAGACAGAGGGGGATGTACGCTATACCGGCCTAGACCCCGAAGCCGAGGGAAGGGAAAAATCAATTAAGCCGGTCTCGATATATGGCCCTTCTCACTACTGTCGAACATTATTCAATTCATATTATTATACGCCTTTCGAAACATTCTAAACACAAGTTTAAAGATTTCAAAAATTGTATGTTGTATAACATAACTTGACTACTAAAAATTATAGTATTCGTAATGTTTGTATTCTTGTTACATTGTTATTTAATCAATATATAAATCATTTTACTTTTAAAATTACTTACTCTGCTGTTAATACTAATAGAAAATAATCAAATGTTAAGTCACCACCACTTCGAACACCATCCACTACCTGTTTTACAGTCAATTTTGAACGAATAGAACTTACAAATATTTTCCATGCTGTTTTTTCTTCATCTACAACACTTAAAAATATTTTTTGTGAAATATTATACAAAAACATGGCTAAAAAACGCTTTGATTTTCACATAAGGCACTAACCAGTTTACAAAGATTGGATAAAATACAGTCAGAGGCACAAACAATTTAATACTTGATATATATATGGGACGTTCCACGTCAAACGTAACAAAGCTCTGCCCAAAATTCCATTAGATCTAAAAATTTTTTAAAATATGGAAAATTTTTATGTACTTTCAATTAGTGAGGGGCGTTTTTTAAAATTTTGTTCCCAGACGGAGCTACGCGTTCCATAACCTTAAAAAATTACTACTTTTCAAAATGATCAAGCTGTCAGAAATCACAGGGGATCAGAAAAATTCTAAGCAACGACTATTTTCATGTATTTTGAGCTGCTGAACAAGAATCCAACGGTATTTTTTACCGATACCTCAAGCGTTCGTCCCTAACCTCAAAAAACACGCCCCAAAATTGCTTTTTCACGCAGTTGAGAGGTTTATCCTGTGATCGACGGGAGGAAAATTATTTCTATTAGTTAGGTACATTCGATTCAAACGAACTGCCTTTAAAACCTAAATAATTAGATAGACAATAAAAAATTAGAAAAGATATTTGATTGCACAAAATATGAAAACGTAAAAAAGCGTACCTCAAGCGTTCGTCCCTAACCTCAAAAAACACGCTTCAAAATTGCTTTTTCACGCAGTTGAGAGGTTTATCCTGTGATCGACGGAGGAAAATTATTGAAAGAGAGTATTTTTATGTATTTTGTGCTGCTGAATACGAAACTGGCCGTCTTTTTTACCGATACCTCAAGCGCTCGTCCTTAACCTCAAAAAAACACCCAAAATGTCTGTTTTACGCGGTTAAGAAATTTACGTCTAGAGGAAAATTATTGACGAAGGCTATTTTTATGAATTTTGAGCCACTGAATTTGAACACGAAGCTTATTTCTTTTGGTTTCTATTAGTTAGGTACATTCGATTCAAACCAAATGCTTTTAAAACCTAAATAATTAGATGGTCGTACCTTTACTTTATACCTGTTAAAAACATTTTTGGTCGTGTATGCTGATTCATGGATTCAAAGAAATAAATAGATGAAATGGACTAATTCCTTTTGGAAAATGATTGAAATACCTGTCATTTTAGAAAATTTATTGATTTAATTAACTCGATTACGTCAATTTCATATGGCTTTCATAATGACCAAATATTACTAAACTTCATAAGTAATCAGACCAAAGCCCGCGTTGTAATTGAATTTATTCTGTAAAGCCTTAGTTGGGATATTCTAAAAATTACCAAAATAAAAAAGAAATTTAGCTGTTTAGCTATAAAATTATACTAAAAATAGTAGAGAACCGTAAAGAAGCATGCTTTACAAGATTTTACAGATTTCTACCCTTTTATATTTTATATTTTTTTTACGTTTTCACAATTTGTGCAATCAAATATCTTTTCTAATTTTTTATTGTCTATCTAATTATTTAGGTTTTAAAGGCAGTTCGTTTGAATCGAATGTACCTAACTAATAGAAATAATTTTCCTCCCGTCGATCACAGTATAAACATCTCAACTGCGTGAAAAAGCAATTTTGGGGGGTGTTTTTTGAGGTTAGGGACGAAAGATGGAGGTATCGGTAAAAAATACCGTCGGATTCTTGTTCAGCAGCTCAAAATACATGAAAATAGTCGTTGCTTAGAAATTTTCTGAGCCCCTGTGATTTCTGACAGCTTGATCATTTCGTAAAGTAATAAATTTGTAAGGTTAGGGAACGCGTAGCTCCGTCTGGGTACAAAATTTTAAAAAACGCCGCTCACTAATTGAAAGTACACAAAAAATGCTAAATTTTCCATATTTTTAAAAATTTTTAGATCAAAAGGAATTTTGGGCAGAGCTTTGTTACGTTTGACGTGGAACGTCCCACACACACGTTTTTATATATATATATATATATATATATATATATATATTGTAACGAGGAACAACGTCCCTCGCCACGTCGGTAATCGAGGCAGGATAGAGAGTGACGATATAGGGCGGCGTTGGCTGAAGTGCCGAAACGATTCTCGATCCCGGCGTCTCCTTTTGTGATTTTCTCCTCTCAATTCAAGTCTCACCCTGTTATATGGCGCCCAACTGAATTACCCACAGGCGTGGATAAGGAAGATTTCCACGGTTCTCCAGGAGTTCCACGAAGGAGGAGGAGACGAGGAAGAAAGCTCCACCTACAAAACTGACTCTCATGTTTCCCGAAATTTATCTAGTAGAAAAAGTTTTAAAGAAAAGTGGTAAACGCGTTTTTGTTAAATGGTTAGGTTTCACAGACGAGCACAATAGTTGGATAGATAAAAATGAGATTTTTTAAATTAACTTTAATATAAGCAAAATATTAATGTATTTTCCAATATAATTGTAAGAATCATAGGTGGCGGTAGTAAATAAAAAAGCAATCGTATTATGTTTAATAATGTATGTTTATTTATGTATAATATTATGTACAAGATTTTGATATAAAAATAATAAATAGATTGTAAAAAAGACTCAATTTGTGTATTTTCATTATTATCTTTTGCTTTAAGCAGAAATAGATTCAAACTTAAAAGAAGTTCCACCTTGATATACTAAAAATAAACAGAGTTTATTTGTAGTATTGGAGAGTTGGTTGAAAAACTCTTGATCTTTTAGGATGGCTGATGAAATCTTCTTTGGTAGGAAGATTTGGAAGCTCTCATCGTGTTCAGCTACGACCTTCGTACCGAATCTTGTCTTCACCTCTTTAAGTGCAGTCACCATGTACTGATGATCTTTTACTAAGTCCGTGACTTTCTTCCTGGGCAATAACTCACGCACAGCAATCTTGTTAAGTGCTGATAGATCCATTTCTGGAAAAAAGTAAAAATAAGAATTTATGTTAGTGAAAATGGCCCAATAGTAAGAATTGAGAGAGAACTGAGAAACAGAACTTACTTATAAGTTAGATGAGTCTTGGTTTCTTTGCACAAGGTTGGCTGTCCTCGAACTCTAGGCTGCCCCTTCCATTGCCTCTTGTAATATATCCCTTCTCTTCTCTTGTTCAGATCCAATCTGGTCCAATGATAGAGCCCAATCGTGCATAAACTCCTCCAAAACATCATATTCAATCACGATTTGTTCACCTTCATTGTCGTACAGTGTCATCCCCACCCGCGATGCATTCTCATTGTTTGTTTCATTCCCCCTCTCACTTTCTTCCTCTCTTTTTTGTTCTGCAGATTTATCATTGGCTGTAGCATATCCCCTCTCATCTGCAATCCTCTCCACTTGCATTGCAGCTTGCGCCATCTGTTCTTCCACAATTCTGTAATGTCGGTTAATTTTTTACAAAACTCATTCTTTTCTGGCAATTTTGTAGTCGTCAACTTATCTAATCCATCTACAAAATCATATGGAAATACACCTTTTCGTCGAAGGAGATCTATCTTTTCATCTGTAAGTCCATCTGATCGAAATTCCTTTGCTGCTATCGGCACAGTTTCCAGATACGATGCAAGTTTCTCCAATGATGACGGTAAAAATCGCCATGAATCTAGGAATCTAAAACTGATGTCACAGTCATCTATATACTTCGTAAATGAAATATATTTTTCCTTATTATGAGGTATTAGAGTGACTCGTCCTTTCATCAACGTAGAAGTAGCAATCTCTTTTAAAATAAAGTGAGTATCGTAATTCAGGTTATGAAAAACCACAGGAATGAATCTTGAATCCTTATAATTCAAGTTGCATGAATTATGAGCTGCACCTTTGTAACTGAAAAAGAAAATCTATCTTACAATTAGAATCAGGAAATTCATTTACTATATTTCGAATATAATTGAAAAGACAACTTACCGCCCCGTGAGATGACAATGGTCTCGTACTGCAAGTTCTTCAGTACGTAATGGTTTTCTACATATATGACAAGTTGTTGATATCCTAATAGTATATTATGTACCAAGGGCGTAAAGTGGGCCTTTTTAGGCCGAGTGTGGATTTTGCAGCACGAGTCAAGGCGAGTTAGCCCGAGCCGAAGGCGAGGGCGTTTACGAGCCTCAGACGAGTACTGCAAAATCCACGAGGCCAAAAAGCCCACTTAGCCCTTGGTGCACACCATATTTTATGTATCGCGCGGACGTATTTTCGCGTTTTTTCGTACGTGTTAAGAGGAACTGTGCTGCGTTACGTGTTAAGAGTCACTGATGTGACTATTTTTTGACACAGCAACCGTGCTCTTGTCTTGTGCAAACATTATATAAAATAAATAAATATTGCAAATTTATCAAAATCAACTTTTTTTTTAAATTACAAAAAAAAAATTTTGCGGACAATAAAGACTTTTTAGTGGGCAATAAAGGCCATTATTGCCCGCTGTTTGAATATCCGGGCAATAAAGGTCTTTATTGCCTGCTAAAATAACTTTTTTGCCCGCCGGTCAAAAAAGAGCCACTTTAGTCCCTATTAATAGGTACGAAAAACGCGAAAATCGTTCGCGTATTACATAAAAGATATTTCCTCCAAATCTGTGAGTCTCATTGGTTTTGGATTCTTGAAGAGTTCATCAATTTTTTCACTAATTACTTTCAGTTCTTGAACAAACCATTTCGCTGGTGTCTCTTCGTCTTCATTTTCTTGTCTATATGATTTATACGTAGATCAACTATCATCAAAGCTACACTTTATATAATAGCCTATGCTATATGCTTCATGAAGCTGAAAAACATTTTCATTTTCAGTAGGCTTTAACAAACATTCAAAATCTGCGCAAATAACAAAAGGAACTTTTTCACTTTTATTATAATCTTCAAATTTAAGAATGTTATTCTTAGAGTCGAGCAGATTAATTCGACATTTATTTACATTTTTGCAATCATTTTCATGCATTTCCAGTCTTTCTTCACAGTAAAATATTTGTAAACACCTTTCGCAGTGGAAAGATTTTACATGAGATTTACTCAATTGAGTACTTAAAAGTCGATACAGATATTTTATCCAAACATAATGGTATTTAGGCAAGCTTCCGTCAACGTTATGATTATTTTCTTCATTCTCATCTATGTAAAAATCTTGAATGAGGAGTAGATTGACATGTTTTTCTTTCTTTTATTTCGTAATATGACAAGGTGATACTTCAAACTTAGCATTATACTTTTTCAATATATATACATTTATTGAAATATTATTTAATTTTTCGAATTTCGGAACGTCTTTGAGTTTGACTGGAAATTCTATATCACCAAAGTTCAGCTCGTTCTCATACAAACGATATTGATTAACTCTATTGGGATTAGTTTCACTGGGATGCAATGCTGAAAGTATAGCATACTTGAAACACTAATTGTAGCGGCTCTGTAGCGGCTTTTTCTTCTATCACTGCAGTCTTCATAGAGTCCTTGGCAACAAAAAGTAACCACTGCTCTTCTGTTGTTCTCCCAAGCATGGTTCTAGACGCCAACTTTTCTACATGAGTTGATAGCTGCCAGCTTACCACACTTAATGCACACTACTTTAATCTTGAATCCTAATCCTTGAGCTTCAGATTCGCCAAGTTTAACTTGACCATAGCATTGTTTGCAAATCAAAAGTTCCTCGAGAGCAGGAAATAGAATGTTGATATCAATCAATCTATTCCTGACTACAGAGGTTCCTTCAGCTGCTGGAGTTTGTATCTTTCTTGCTGAACTTAAAGGTCTTGTCTTGTTGGCAGGTTCATCCTCGCATATTTCTCCTAGAAATCTTCTTAACCTCTTCTTGCCTCTTCCTCGAGAGTACTTTTTGTCAGAATAGGTACTTGTAAACCTTTCCTTGGCATCTCGATTATTACACATATTTTTTAATTCACTACACTTTACACTCTTTTAAATAACTTCACTGCTCTGCTTTTACACTAACACTTCACTTTTTTCTTTTTAGGGTTATAAGCTATAAGCTATAATCTCAATAACACTATACAAACACTACTTAGATTAATTTAAAAACACTTTTAAGAAATATCAGCTTTTTTATGTATTTAGACATCAGCTGTGTTTACTCAGTGTAAAACACATCCCAGGACTTTATCAGCTGTGTTTTGAAATATTTGCTGTCTGCTAGCAGAGCAGCAGAACGGTCGCTCTGTCCTTCTCAGGCACATTAATTCTAACCTGCCCACAGGTGGCGTGCGGGCGCGCAATATTAGAATTCAAATAAATCTCCCTACGTATCTATCGGAGCCTTATATAAGAAGTGAAACTAGAAATTTATCTCGAAAATAACGCAAAAAAAATTATAAATGTCCAAAATGTTCACGTTTTGGCACAGCTCTGGAACAGTTTTGGCACAGATTGGCATTTTTTTTCATTTCCACTGGAATATAATGCGCAACCAAATAGTCTAAAAGTAGTAGATATAAATAAACCATCTGATAAGAATTTAATCAAGGAGTGTATTAAAATGAATTGTTGACTATTTATATGCCATAATTTAACATAGAAATTATTAAATGAAATTTGTTATTGCGTGCGAAATAAAATATAAGCAACGGAAGTTTATTGTTAAACGCACAAGAAATAAGGAAAGTTTTTCTAGATTTTGAGTATATTTTTTAATATTTTGTTTTTTATTATGTAATGCCAGTGCTTGCGAACAGATAACACGTTTACCTCTGCAAGGTACTGAGTGTGATCTCTATTTTAGTTATACTCTGTACTATTCTGGAGTAAAATTAATAATAAAAATAAATAAAAAACTATGTTACTTATTCTTCGAGACCAGATACACCCCAGTATGTCTTTTTAGTTTTCTTTAATCAAAACCTAGTACGGAAGAGACTTTTGCAACTAACCCCATTATTTATTGGTCTTTTCGCAATATTTTATTAAATAATTTATACAAATTTCTCAAAATTTAGGTGTCGTCCTGCTCTCATCATCAAAATATGAATATAAAATTTGAGATAATATTGCAATTAAATGAAAAATTTGAGAAAGTCAAAATATTTGGTAGAACTCCGCCTCAAATGGGAGCCTATTCAGTCTTGCCCAAATTAAGACTGTAATAAGTACACATCAATATATCAACAATATATAGGATGCAATATGATAATGCTCAGAAACAAAAAACTTATAATACTTACGATTCTACTTTTTCTGTTGCATTTTTAACACATTTTTCGTCGAGTAAACCTCTGTATGCACACTGAGTCGGAATAACACTATAAACAAATATTTATTATTGCTTTTTTGTTATTTAGTTAAATTTGAAATGTTGTTATTATATAACTTTAAGTGTGCTTATGTGTATGTATTAGTTTGGTATATTCATTCTCAAAACAGTAGACGCTAGAAAGGTACGACATGTTTTGAAGGTCGCTTTGAAATGAAAATGTTTTTGCAAAAATTTAGTTTTTAAAATTTTTTTAGTTTTTTGCGATCACAAAATAAATAAAAGTTGTTGTACTTTGTAAAATATTATTGCTTACGCGCCACCTCGTCGTCTTATAGTTTATCGATGAAACATTTGAATTATTACTTTAAAGTAAGAATCTGTGAGATAATATTAATTAAAACTAGAACATTTGTTTATTATGATCTAAAGAACTTTACGATTTCGTAAAAATCTCTAAATATATGTTTGTAGTAAAGAAAAAAATCTCAACACTAAATTTAATAACCCTATTAAAAAATCTCACGTGAGATCTCAGGTGAGATCCCATGCCAAAATCTCATCTAACCAATTTTATATTTTTTACGCCTTATAAACCATTCTTAGTCGATTGATGACTTTTTAAAGAAAATTAAAGAATCTATGCGGGGATTAATCGTTAAGTAAACAATAAGTTGTTTTACAGCAAGTAAGCATTAAAATTATTATCTTAAAAAGTATATCTATCCTAATTTTAGTAACTACTAGTCAGCGGATTTTATTTACCTGCACTGACAAAAATCATTTCTTACTAGAAAAAAAAATTAATCTTACCATAGATTCACGATGAAAATCCGCTATGTGTTGAAATGATGCTTCTATAATTAAGGGAAATTTGCTTGATTTTTTTCATATTTATGATTCTACTCATTTCTTTGCACAAGATGATTCGGATTAGTTTTAGAAGTCTCAGATTAGATAAAGGAAAATCATTAAACACTAGGCGGATTTTAATCTTGAAGCTATAGTGAGATTAACTCCTTTCAGAGTAATAAGAAATGATTGTTGTGAGTGTGCTAATTAAAAGGTGCGACATCGCCGCGCTGACAAGTAAAAGTATACCAGGCATATGACACGATGACATTATAAATATCGCTAACGACTTAAGAGCTATTTATGTAAACTTTCTGTAGGATAAAAATTCATTTTAAAATATTACTTTTTTAGCGAAATATTACAAGTTGAATTTTCGCTTAGTATATTTCTATTCGCTGCATAGTCTTCATCATCCTCTTTCGTCGTCCGGTCACGTGGCCTCTGGTCATTAAAGGTGCGATAATTTGAATAGTCGAGAAAATAAAGCAATGAATCATAGATTTTATGAGCAGTGAGATGGAAAGCGATTATTTGCGTTCGATTCGTGAGAGCATCCACAAACATTGTGAACTAAGTTAATCAATAGCTTTTAAAAAAATACATTTTTGCATACAAAATATGCAATATTTCAATTCAATTTTTAGTTAATACAAAAGTTTAGATTCTTAAATAAAATTTTAAATTAAGCATCATCCCTGGTATTTCCAAAAGCATATTCAATTATATACTTTTAATCCATGGTTTAGAAGTCATTAGAAAAATTAAAAAAAAATTAAAATCTTGAGTCGTATATTCTAATATTATATGGTATAATTATTTAAATAGCTTCTGAACTACAAATTAAAAATATATGATTGAACATGATTTTGGAAATGCTAAGGAAGATTAGTAATTTAAAATTTTATTTATGAATCAAAACTGTTGTATTAATAAACAACTGAAGTAAAATATATTTTATTTTATAAAATAATCACTGCATGTGTATACCTATAAAATATGACAAACAATTTCTTGACATCAGTTATGTTTGTTTTGAGGATTTGACTACTTTTGTAAAGAAACTTTTACTCGCCAATATATTACCTTTTAGAAATATTTTTATGCGATTTTTTCACTTTCTAAAACTGATTTCACTACATTTATTAGCGTATATTTATAGAAATACAGAAAAACTTGAGACAATATCGTTAAGGATTTTAAACTTTTTAAAGAAAAAATAATAAGTATAATGCAGAACTAAAAAAAAAACTTAATCAAAGTGAGGTTACTCAAGGATTAAGTTTAGGGCCTTAATCAAGGTTAGACGCGTTTGATGTTTTGTGTATAATCATGAATGTCAATACTTATTTTTACTGTGAAATTACAGATTAAAAAACAACTGAGATCAATTAAAAAATACGGCTAACAAAAAATCATTATGTTAATTAAGGGGTCAGTCAAATGATTAGTAATTTAAACTTAAGTAATATATTAGGATCGTAAGAAGTATATACCTAGGATCAAATAAAGCAATATTTTATCTCGACAGAGGAATGAGGGGAAAGCAAATATAAACAAACTCGATGGATAAGCTAGAAAGACAGCCACCTCATAAAGACATCGTAATTATAGACAAGATAGTTTTCACAGCGCCGTGCAAATGTGACTCTGCAAATCAACATAAAGAAATGTTTCCACATTATAGAGTAACTTGTGCTGTTGGTCTTACATGTCCTGCAAGGCTTAATAGCATGAAGAGGATCATTTTTGCAAGGAGCAGGAATGCGTCAACTCAGAGTTTCACGACAGCAAGATCTATGCTAGTGAGATATTGGTGAATGAGAGAAGATTTGAAAGAAGACTTGCAACGCTGGGTTGTTCTGGTAGATTATACTACTGGATTTCAAACACGGCGGAGCAACTACACATTTTAGTTTTAAGATTTAGTTTTATTAAGTCATTTTGTATTCCGGACCGGCGAACAGGAAATTTTCCTCTGCTGGATTACTTTTATGTAATGTTTTTGTATAATCGATGTATTTCAATCTATTGTACTTACTCTGGATAAATAAATAAATAAATAAAAATAAATATTGATCACAAACAACTCTCAAGATACTACGTAACTTGCCATGCCCCTTATATTTTGTTCATGATGTTGTCTAATTGTAAGTGATAGTCATTCCTTTATATATCACACTTTTTAAAAATACACAGGACCATAACCATAACAAAATTGTAGAAAATCATATACGGACTACAAATGACGTAGCTTTTTTTAAGCTGCTGACAAAATACGGTCTTCTCAAATCCGCCGCCGAGATAAGTCCTATTTGCACAAAGGCCTCGATATATATTGGCGCAGTTGCTACACGGTGACGAAGTTCTAGATAAGATGGAAGGTTTGGAGTCGGATGCTAGTGTTGTTGTGTTCGTTGATTGTAAGGGCCTGCTATTATTGTTACTGGACATCCTTGATTGATTGGGACCAGAAGGTCTTAATGATGCTGGCGGGAAAAAGCAGCAACGCAGTAGACTTCAAACTTGATGAGATCATTGCCGTACACGACGCTTAAAAGATGCTACAATTGTTGCTCCTTGCCCTAGCGCAAGTTTAAAATAGCAGGGTGCAAAGTTGAAGTGCCGCTTGCTGTCTATCAAAGTAGCTCTGGCAATTATCGTCAAGGTACTCGCCAGCTGTGATGAACTCCACTGCATTGATGACGTGTGAGGCATGATTGAAGTCGCGCCCTTTAAGTCGAGATTCAAGTTGCTATAACGAAAGATAAAGAAATCAGACCTAGTAGTCTTTGATTCGTTCCAGAAGAATGTTTGAATGAGGTTATGGAAGAAGAGAATAAAGTAGAGTTGTTAGTTAGGAGGCTCTGGTGCAAGTCGAATTAGCCGGTGTAGTCGTGATCGAATAGCTGCCGTGTCTTACTCTCTGTATCCAACATTTACGCGTCGGGTCTGTCACTGGCGATCCACGCTAGTGCTTGAATCGTCTTGACGGCTGCCCGGCGCTTATATAGATACACAAGTATTGACGGGCGTCGCATTGGCGATGGCACGAGTATCTTCTTTCTATATTAATTACTATTTCGACGGTTTCCGCTAGTAGAGAAAGCACAAACTTATCCAACGGAAAGACCAAATTTCTTGGTGACCTTTTCCAATAACCCGTTGGAGTTTATTACTATGCAGCAGCTATAGAAGCACTTCCACAGTTCCAATACTTAAAATGCGACATTATAAATGCATCAGGACTTAAATACTAGCTAGAGAATTTTATATATTTACATAATATTTAGTATCATTAAAAACCAAAACAAATTGTTGATTTTGATCAGCACAGCAGCAGAAAGCCAAATACTTAACTTGAGCTTTAACGCGTGCAGTTTAGTTATTTATAATTTCGAACTTATGAGAATGCGATGTAGACACCGAAACTATGGTCTGGAGATTCTATTTACGGCGTGAACAGAAACTTATTTATCAGCGCCTCAAATTTTATTCAAAAACTGCTTAACCTCTTAACCTATTACTGATATTTTAATGTGGCTGACTTAGGAAAAAAGAGATTTAGGTAGGTGAAAATTGAAAGAATTTCACCAAATAATTTTCAGTCATAATTATTTTACCGTTGCGGTATTAGCTTTTTTTATTGGATATAAAACCACAAGCTTGTTAAAAACGTCTATCGTGGCAAAAATATATTTTATTCCTGCTGTGGAGGTAGGCAAGGGACCGTAAAAATCTACAGATAACAAATCACTTGGCTTCTCTGGAATAATTACTTGCCTCTTTGCTGTGCTCCGTTTTACTTAGACTTTGTTTCTTTGTCACAAGTCATACGTTGCTATGAGATTCGATATTTTATGACGCAATTTATTGATGTAAAATTCTTTCACTATCATCTTTTGCAGCTTTCGTGTCTCAATGTACCTATAAAGTTTATTTAACTCTAAGATAAGTTGAGTTATGAATGTTTCGGCATGATCAGCAAATATTGATTAAAAAAATTTTTTTTAAATACTAATCGGTCGTTCTCTATGTAAGTTGGCAGTTTGTCGTTCTCTTTTGGAACTTCATCGGCTACTGATACGGCCTTTTCTCTTATTTGTTGAATTTTCTCATTGTCTTCCTGGCATGTCTTGAAATTTTCTGGCATATCTCTAGTCAGTTTTCTTTTTCTTATTGCTGATATTATATCTCGCCTGGTTGATTTCTTACAGTTTGTAGATAGTCTGGATGTCTCGATAACAAATCAGGTAAGACTTTGTCCTTACCCTTTACGTGCTCGAATTAAAAATCATATATGATCATGATTATAATTTTGAATAGCCATAATCCACCGGCGTATTCCCGAACTCTTAAATCTACAGCTAAACATGTATATCAGTGCTTTGTGATTAGTCTTTACCTGCACTTTAGTCCTTTTCAAATAATCATCGAATGAAATGATACTGAAAACAATGACTAAAAGCTCCTTTTCAGTCGTGAAATATGCTAGTTCGCTGTTTTTCAAAGTACGACTGACGAACTTAACAACTTTTTCTACTCCGTTTTCATCTATCTGTGACAGGCTCCTGCAATTGCAAAGTCACTGCTGTCAGTTCTCAGAATATATGATTTAGTGGGGTCTGGGTGTGACAGTGTTGCACTCTTCATAAATAATGCTTTTATTTTTTCAAAAACAGTATTTTCACTATCTTCCCACTCCCACTTTGGATCCTTTTTTAACAAACGGAGTAATGGGACCGTTTCTCCTGGTCTGCCATTTTTCCATAGAAATTTATCAGTCCCAGAACACCATTCAACTGTCTCTGATTTTTTGGTACTGGAAATTCTTGTATCAGATCAACCTTCTTTTTTTGTGGTTTGATATGTTTTGGAGTCAAAGTAATCTCAAGAAATTTCACCTCTTGTCAAAATATTTAGTCTTTTTAGGCTTAGAGTGAAATTGTATTCTTGCAGCCTCTCGAATAGTTCTTCTAGGTGTCTTAGATGTTTATCTCTGATTTCGAGATATATTAATTAATCATGTTACGTCCGAATCCTTCAATTACAAAATCAAGATCTCTTACTAGCGCGGCCGTACTTAAACATCTTCCAAACAGACACACGTTAAATTCATAGACTTTACCCTCATGCATAAAGCCAGTGTACTTTTTGCTTTCTTCCGCAACTGGAATTAGCCAAAAGCTGCTTGTTAAGTCTAGACTTGTCATTCATCGCATATTAACAATTCGTCAACACTTCTGGGAGATTCATAATCTTTCTCAAAGTGTTAATTTGCTTTTCTCGCATCCAGGCAAGGGCGTACGGATCCATCTTTTTTTACTGGAGTAACGAGTGGACTGATATGTCGAGTGTTCGATCGTCTTATAATATTTCACTCCTACATTTTCTTTATCATGTTCCTTACCGTTTCTCTGTCATTTATCGGAATCGGGTTAGACGGCATAAAAAATGGTGAATCGTCCTTTATCTTGATTCGATATTCGTAACCTTTTAATTAACCCAGTTTTTTATTAAATACTTTTATGTGATTCCAGATAAGCTCTCTTAGTTTATCTAATGTTGTTGGATTTTCACAGGTGCAGTCTTTTAATTTTTCTTCTACTTCCTGAACTGTAATGTCATATTTATCGTTATGTGAAATTTTTCAGATACGCAAATTACCGAACTTCCTGTATCTATCAGAGCACGAACATTAATTTTTTTGAACAAAATCTCAATCTCGGCACAATTTGCTGTCCGTTTTGATTGAATAGTCTTTTCATCTGAATCGTCGAGTAATGCTCCTCTCGGGTCTTCAAAAATTGTCTAGACAATTCATTTTTTAAAGTCGCATCATGACTGTTTTCTTTCGAGATTTCATCCGCGACATTCTTCTTCAGGATTTTCCAGAATTTTTTAATCTAAAGCGTAAATGTTGTTTTTGTCCTTTGGTATGGTTCCTGTACCCTGGTGACCAAAATTAGTTAAGTTAGTTATTCTTTGGCCCGTGCAAAGTTCCTGCGGGATTGATTGTCTGATGCGGGGTCGCTGTCCAATTTCCTTAGGCGTTTTGCTCTTGTTGTTGCGAATAACTGTTAATTTTATTATTCAGCATAGTTTTTTGTGGTTTTTATGAAAATTTCGGCAGCCCTGCACTCTCCGCTTCTTTGGACGTATCCCCGTCTTTACAACTCAATAATTGTAGCAGCACGGATCTCTTTTCTTTCAATCTTTCAAACAAAAACTGCAAACTAGACGTCATGTGCCACTAATTTTCTGACCAGTTCTTTCTCGGTCAAGCCCTCAACGTCTGTTGCTTGACTTATCAGTTCGGTCGTGTAGTCTACTCGGCTTTTCTTCATATTTAGATGTTATTTTCTAAATTTGATCTTTAATTTATTTGATCTGTGATCTTGGATTTCCAGAATCTCTCCCGAATTTCTTCCTTGAATTTCTCATATGAGGTTATCGAATTCTTAATCATATCCCACCAACTAGTGGCTGAGCCTCGCAAGGATCTCGCAAGCACATATTTTATATTTTCGAGTGCTGTTTCGTCGGGATTTGCGTTTATTTTGCATTTCTCTAAGAAATTTAATTGGTTTCTCGTACAATTCACTTTAAAATTAGCGCTGACACTTTCCCTCTCTGAATTATTGATTGAGAAAACGTGCTTTCTGCTGGAAATTCGCTGTTAGCCGACGTTAAACTAGGAGAACGACTCCTCCAATTTGTTTCTAATTGTTGAATCCATTAGCTCCTCCAAATAACTTTTTGCACTAACCATCAATTTGCAACCGGCATCAATGTCAGCTCCTAAATCCTCGGAAAGTTTTTTGATGGTTTAGACTTCTGCTGTTAAATATTCAATCTTTGGCTTCAAATTATTCCGTACCATGGACGCTTCATTATAATTCTTCATACACACAAGTTTCGAGTTTCTTTATCTCTTATCTCGAACCTTTTGTTGACTTCTCTCTCATTCAAGTTCACTGTGCCCTTAAGCTCTTTTTTATCGGGTGCTAGTTCCAATTGTTTATTCTTACGCATTTTCACCATTTTGATTTTGCTTTTATTTTTATCTCTCTGGTATACTATATTATAGAATCTTAAGCCAGAGCATCACTAGAGCAGATATGATTTTAGATATTGCGACCTCGTAAAGATTCCAGATTAACTTTTTATCTTCAATCTTCAAACAATCAAATGGAGAATTTCTGCTCTATACTTCTCTTCCTTCTATTATTATTATTTTTATTATTATTGTATATGAGTCTAGCTTGTTCAGACCACTGGACGCATGAGTAATCCCTTGGCGTCCCTCAAGATTAGTTCAGTCGCTATTTCAAGCGCCAACCACCTCCCAGAATGAGAAAATTCCGGGGGCGTGCTAGGCCTGAACCTATTTGTTTCTAAGAGAGAGGCACCTGGGTGGCGCCACCTCTTTTTCGCTATATCGGTGCAGTTACACAGAAGGTACTCGGAGGTCTCTTCCTCTGTGCAGCAGAATCTACAGAATGGGTCCCTACTTAGTCCCATTGCATGTCTATGAGCATTCAGGCTGCCGTGTCCTGTAAGAATCTCCGCAAGCAGCTTGGTTTTTACTCGTTTAAGTCCAAGGATTGCTCTAAACCAGTTTTTCGCAATGTCAGTCGTCACGAAGGCTTTGGTTTTGCCGTACGTGGCGATTTGACTGCAGATTTGATATGTCTCATTCTCCGCCCATTGTCTAATCTCCCCCTTGATCAGACTTTGGCAGAGTCCGACAGCCGGCTCTAGCCCTATTAGGCTGCTCTTCGCGCCTAACTTTGCCAGGTCATGTACTATTATGTTTCCCATTGACACCGTAGTGCCCCGAGACCCATAGTAGTGTGACCCTGGCCTTGAGTGCTAGTCTGTTAAGGGTCTGAAAACAGTCCTCTACCACCCTAGATTGCGACGAGGCGACTCGTCGTGCGCCGTGTCCTTCAGCGTGCTCGATTGTGTGCGCGATTTATTTCTTATTCGTATGTTTTCTTTTGTTTTTGTGCGAGTGCCTGTGTGAAAAATCCACGAAGCCAGAGAGTCAAGAAGCTACGACGGGAATTCGAGAAAGAGAAGAATTCGTAAAGAAGCTTGCCGAGTGTGAGAGTTCGTGGAACCGAAGAATTTGCCGAAACCTGTTGCATGTGTGAGCGGGAAAGCACGTTGCGCATCGCTGGGAAGCAAGTTGCTGGGCGCGAGTCGAGCGTGAGCGGGAGCAGAGAGAGGGCGCATCACCACGGTGTCCGGCGCGGCGCGCCACTTCTTGTCGAGCCGTTGTCCAAAACGCACGTCAAGTTGATAATTGCACGCAAATCCTTTGTCCATCGTGGTTTGTAGTGTTGAAGTCGCGAAAGTGTGTCGGGATAGCGCGTACGCGAGTGCGTGTTCGAGAGAGAGAGAGCGCGGATATGAGAGAGAGAGAGAGAGAGAGAGCGGATATGAGAGACGAGAGACACAAGGTGAGAGGAAGACGTTCATCCCGAATCCAAAGCAGGCCGAGGCGACGAGGGTCATGAGGATGAGAGCCGTCCCAGCGACGCCAGGCCAGCTCAGGACCATGACTGAGGTTGGAGGTCATCAGGCAGAGGAAGAAGACGAGGCGAAGAAGCAGACAAAGCGAAGAAAAAGACGGGACAAACTGCGCCGAAACTCAACCGGAAGCAACTGAAAGACAGTGTCGTTCACACGGAGACGTAAGTCAAACTTACTCAGGCTGAGCCCTGTCCTTTGATTGAGTGAAATTAAGAGAGAGAGAGAAAGAGAGAGGAAGAGTGATGACTAAAGAGTTGTAAGGGAATAGCGCAATAAACGAGCCTACAACGAGAATCGAAAGTGTTGTGATTTCCTCCTATTACAGACTACTGTAAACCCGAACAGCGAAATCCGCGGAACTCCCTTCGAGATTCACATATAAAGAAATAATAGCGTCGAGGCTTCGGGACGGGGCTGAAATGCAAGTTCTCACCCCGAGATTAGCCACAGCACAAGATT
The DNA here is from genome assembly GCA_016647725.1 of Nasonia giraulti. Lineage (NCBI taxonomy): Eukaryota > Metazoa > Arthropoda > Insecta > Hymenoptera > Pteromalidae > Nasonia > Nasonia giraulti. Next base: position 8,605 of record QLYP01000922.1, on the reverse strand, counting down.
TGGTGGTAAAGTTGTTTAGTGCTTGGAGAGCACTTTTGCTGTCGGCGCAGATATCGATCCGCGGGCGTGTGCTTTTAGATAGTGCTGCTTACGCCGACGACATGATCGCTGGTAGCTCCGCTTGTAGTACAGTGACGTGTCGACCTAGCGGCAAGATTGTTACTTTGCCGCTCTGTTGATACACCTTCGTTCCTGCAGCATCCTTCCTTTTGGATCCATCTATATACCACAGGTCTCCATCATTCAAGATATTTATTCTTTCGTCATCCCATTCTCCCCTGGATAAGATGCTTACTTTATATTTCTTGTCAAACAGGGAGGCTTTGTTCATGGCGTCCGGATTCATCCGCAGAGTTACCTTTTTGTCCAATCCTTTTGGGAGCTGTGGTAGCTCCTGCATATTGCCTTCTCCAAGCGAGTTGGTGATCCTGTGCAGGGCTTGCGCAGTCGCTGCAGCCAGTGTTACCCTAAGTGGTTCTACATCAAGCAGCATTCCTAGTGCCGTTGTTCGTGTTGATCTCATAGCACCTGAGATACTCCTCACAATTTAGCCCCTCAGTCGTAAGAGGATGTTTGAGGTGAAAAGGGCCGCTCTCGTTCACCATACTGCGAAGCCATACGTCAGTCTGGGTTTGAGTACGGCCTCATACATCCATATCAAGGCTTCTGGTGACAGGCCCCAGTTTCTCTCTATGATCCTTCTAATTTGCCACAGGTTGGCCATGACCTTGCCTATCACGTATTCTAGGTGCTCCTTCCAGGACAGCTTACTGTCTAGGATGACCCCTAGGTATTTGCCTTGACTCTTAAGAGGCAGTTTCTGACCCCTAAGGGTCAAGTTGCATTCCCATTTTCATTTGTATCTTCTGGTGCAGACCGGGATCTCCGTCTTCGCCGGATTGACAGATAAGCAGGCCTTGTTGCACCACTTGTTTACTAACGTTAATCCACCATGACTCCTATCAGGGGATCAAGGAAAGGGCTGCGTGCGATGATTAGGATGTCGTCTGCGAATCCTATCACCGTGCAGCCTGTGTTGTTCAATTCGGTCAGCAACTCATCTACTACCAGGCACCATATTAATGGTGAAAGGACGCCGTCTTGAGGGTATCCAGACCCCACCGTACCTTTCAGTGTCGTGCTGCCCTTGCTTGCTTCTAAATTGCGATTTCGCAACGTGTGGTCGCAAGACCCCGGAAACAACCTGAACCTTGTCATCGGCTACCCTGCCAAGCTAGTTACTGTTACTGCTCCGGAACGCAAATTACGCACCGGCAACCTCTTAATTCTAAATATCGTAATATATTATTACTGTTCAAAATCATAACCTTAAAATTAACCAGACAATTTAAACACATTTACTCTACGGAACTTATAGAAATCTGTGGGAAATCGATACCCAACTGTATTACTTATAGGAATCTGTGGGAAAGCAATACCCAACTGTATTACACATAATAGCTTGTGCGGCCAACTTCACGCTCCTACCACTTTTAGGCTGAAAAGCTAACTTCACTGTCCTACCACACTGGAAAAAAAGTAGAGATACTGTTTTAAGCATTCGTGATATTTAAACTCGTTCATTATTAAACAAAACGGCTTTTTAACAAATATTTTCATTAGAATCCATAGTTTAGCTTAGAAAACATACTGATAAGCCAAAAAAACTCACGAACAGTAACGATAAGAATTTATTTATGTATCATGATAAATCCGAACACCAATATAGAAGTAAATAGTGTTACAGGCGCCGCGGCTCCGTCTGATTCTTAAACTCGCCTTCGTGGCGCTACCGCGCCACTTGATATATCGACAAATATTCTTGTAAACCTTGGATCCTGGCAGAATCGCCAATGTAAAGGTTCGTTTTAATTATATAAGGACTACAGTATATCCAATGAAAAAATAATACATGGGAGTTTACGTAAAAGAATAAGTATCTTTATTATATCTTATCTATCTATCAGAATCACTACTAACTGCAATTATAAGTCGCAAGTAGGTAGCAATTAAGATAGCATATATAGAGAGCTGAGGTGTGGCTCTCTAGACGCATCGGCGCCGACTGCCGATTACAAATCATACGACGTCTTCAGTCTCATACTCTTCATACTCCTTCTCTTTCTCATTACCTGCACACGCATTATTTCTCCCCTCTTCTTACCCTCACTCTTTCCATTTTTAACACTCATACATACATATGTCACACTTATTGTCTCTCTCGCGTCTCTCACTATCTGCGCACACATTTCATATGATTCAAATCAAATGGTAGATGTCCGCTAAACAATAATTAAAATAATTGATAGGTTAAAAATTCAAATTATATTTTATATGCAAATAGATGTACAGAATAACATGTTAAATATAGAAACAAAATTCTAATTACTACTTGAAATGCTTACATAAGAATTAAGCATGTGATGCCTGGACATTGTCTGCTGTAGTTAATAATTGTTCTGGTATATTTGTTGTGTACTTATAATGCATTGTATCATACCCTGTTTTGCTACTCACTATAATAATAAGAGTCGAATAGTTATGTATCAGTGAAAAATGTGTAACCTAAATTAGAGAAAAATTTTACCCAGTTTTATAGTGTAAAATACACGAAGAGTGTATTTTTTATTTTGTCAACTATTTTTATATGGCCACTTTTTAATTTTTGAAAAACACTATTTTGCGTTTTTTTTCAATCATCCCATTATTACAAACAATTCAGCTAAAATGCATTTGAAAGAGAATAAAATTACCTACTTTCCTTGTTTGGTCTTCGAATTCGACCGCTTTGTTCGGCAGATAAAATGAAAATGGTGATTTTTAGGCACGACCGCGACACGGAAGTGCCTTATTGTTTCGTGTGCGAAAAATGTCTGAGATGCAATATCTCACGCAATATTCGACCGATCGGGCTGAAATTTTAGGAGAAGTCTCTTTTTGCAAAAGCTAAAAAACTATTTTTTTTATCCCGATCCTCTACGTCGTTTTGAAATGCGGGCACAATTTGTTCGATTTTTAAGCGTTTTTTTAATAAAAATTTTCCTGTGATGCGATCTTTGAGAGACTTAGGACTCAAAATTTGTTTGGGAACTCATCTCGTAAAAGAATGCTCACGGTCCTATTTGGGGCCTGATTCCTAACATATATACAAAATGCGGCCACCTTCAAAAATCGCTAAAAACGGTTTTTGGGCTATAACTTTAAATACAAGCATTCTACGAAATAAAAATTAAATGGAAAAGTTGTAGATCTTTGAAAAATACAACTTTTTTCTATTGACATCAAATCATGAAAATGCTTATAACTCGAGTTTACAGCCCAAAATCGATTTTTTACAGCTAAAAACCAATTATTTGCCATAAAACATTACGGATTTACGTTTTACATGAAAATGTTAAATATAAAAGTTGTAAATATTTTCAAAATACGACTTTTTACCATGGCAAACATTTTTTAAAACTCTTTTTGACATAGACAACCCTAAAAGCGATTTTTTGATACATAAATGCAATAATAACTTCGGAGCAACATGCCCCATCCAACCCAATTATTTTCAACAATTTTTCTATATTATTAAAAGCTGAAAGTTATATTTTGGCCTTTATCTCATATATATATATATACAAAATTAAACCACTTTTTTAATTAAATTATAAAAAATGCATAATTTAGGAAATACGTAATCGCCGAATACAATCCGTGTAACTTGGCATCATATAACGACGTACGCTATTAATTAAATCTTTTAATCTGAATCAGTACAATTCACTTTCAAAATTCAAGTGTATATACTGAACTAGAAAAACCTAAACTCAATAAAGAAAATTGCTGAGATTGAAGAAAAGCTCTAAGTTGCTTACTAAATCCCTCTAAACTATGCTAAATACCTAAACAATCAATTTTCTAATATTCTAATTGAAATCCTACAAATGAAATATCATCCTTTTGTTTACTTCCTCTTGAAAACTGCAATACAAAAGTGTTGTATTATTTATCTGAAATTACAATAAAATCAAATTAAAATAAGATATATTTTAAGAATATCTACAAACAAAAATAAATAATTGATACAAATACAAATAAGTTACTAATTTTCCAGTAGTTTTGATGATAGTGTTGATAACCGCCAGAAGAATACCAATTAAAACTTTGACAACAATATTGAAAAAAACAGGATAATACTGTATAAGCACCGACAGGCATTACGAACGTGAAGCGCAAGCGTCAGCGGTCATGCCTTATGCGCAAACCGCGAAGCGATGCAAGGCGGCAAGCCAACGCGGCCGTAAAGCCGCGCGTGGCGCGGTAGTTTTTTTTAAATTCATATCTATGAAGCTATACATCATAACCTCACGAAAAAAATCATGTCGATGGGTCACGTGTAAAACTATATCACATTCGAATTTCAAGTAATTCAAATACTTATTTTTTCAAGAATAAATCGAAAACTGAAAAAATGAGTTTATGTGTGCCTTGATTACGGGCGTAAGAAGGCCTTATTGCACTTAAGATTCTGGCAAATGTAGGTATTTTATGTGTTTTGGCTAAGTTTATTGCGCAGCTTTTAAACCCCTATGGTTTCAAGATATTAAAGTTTCAATTTTTTTTTTAATTTTATGATTTTTTATATCTCTAAAACAATATAGTCAAATGCATCAAAATTTTTTTTGGATTTAAAAAATGCTATCTGCTGCTAAAATTTTAAGTTAAGCGGTTCTCAAGTAAAGAGCTACAATGTAAAAACCGATTTTTCTCAAAACTTTCAGTCCCTCCCTATGAATTCATGTCATACTGATATATATATATATATATATATATATATATATATATATATATATAACATGTATTCTTGTAGCAGCAAGGTAAGTGAGAGAGCAGAGAACCCTATGAGCACAGAGAGAGAGAAAGAGAGAGCCGCGTGCGTGTGTCGCCAAGTATGAGAGTAAGATATAATGGGAGAAAGCCTGCGCTCCCCATGCTACCGCGTTCCGCGTTGCTGCGACAATTAGTTTCTACTACCATGCCAAATAGTCAAATTCTAAATCCGCTAAACTTTGTCAACCGCGTGCGTGCGTAACCTGGAGGATTGTTGCTGCTTTAATGGCGTGTCCCTGGTATGTGGCTGGGTGGACTAACTCCTTTAGCAAGTCCGTTCATCGCACCGGAAATCTAATTTTTTTTTTAGTTATTTATTTGTATGAAATTACGAATGCTGTATGTATTGCATATCACAATATGTAATCTAAAATTACTCATATCTTAACAAAAATAAATCATATTTTATAATCAAATTTATGTTTTAAACAAACATTACAATAAATTATATACTTTAAATAATGTATTACTATTATAATATCTAAATATTCGTTATAAAAAATCATAATTATATGTATTTCCGCAAGCCGTGCGACTGCACACATAAGGCTAATGTAAATTTTTAATAATTTATATATATATATATATATATATATATATATATATATATATATATATATATATATAATGTAACGGGGTGAGACTTTTACTCGCCTAAACGACGTTGAATGAGATCGCTATCCCACGTTGCGGCGGATAGCACCTCAACGCCAGCGATTAACCCGCGTTGCAATACAGCTTATCCCGCTGCTTCTTCTCGTGGATACCGCACCTTCTGGTGCGTGCTCGGCTACTCAGGTGCGTTGAAGTTGCTTGTTCAACGCCCGCGTAGGCGGCGGTAATCGCAGGAAGGGATTAGCAAGGTGGCGGTCGTTAAATAATAACAAAAAGTCGTAAAATAAAAAGACTAAGGTTATATTTAAGTTCGCGAGATAAACGTGAATTTACAATACATCGAGAGACAAAATAATAATAATGCCCGAGTCGCAACGACTTTGCGACTCGTCGCGAAGCCGGAGTATCTGCGCTCGACGCGTGTTTCACCGCGAAGGTGGTCTCGCACCACGCAGGTGATATCCTCGCGCACAATCTCTCTCTCAATCACTGCGCGCATCCACACTAACCTTCTGCTCGTCCTCTCGATAACGCCGTCGCCAATCGTCGTGGTCTAGAGCTGGACCGCTCGGCAGGACCTGGATCGGCCTAACGCACTCACACACACCCCTTTCTCAACGCCGCACGCACCGCGAAAACCCGATGAACGCACTTTCCCGATACGAGCGAAGTCGCGTGTTTTCGATTCGGGAGCCGAAAGCTATCTGTCCTCGCTGGTAGCCCGCGCGCTTGCTCGTTCCATCCCTCTCGCGCCTTTGAATTTCGCACGTGTTTTTCTATCGCGCGCGCGACTCTCTGTACTCTCGTCGCGGCGCAGCGGTACTCATACCGCTTCGTGTTAGCCGCGGTGCTCAACACGTTACAATATATATATATATATATATATATATAGTCTTATCAACTATCTATATTCATCCCTACTGATAAATCTCAAATAAGATCTCCACTATTAGGTATATTGCTATATTAGGTTTATTTCTGAAATAGTAAATCCTTATTCAAAAATACATGCATTAAAGCATTTTAAGCAATATTTTGTTTATAAAATATTAGACATGGAAATTTCAGTTAAGAAAATCATTGTGATTTCATAATCAATAAAGTGTCTTTTAATTATTAACAACTGATTTTCATCTATTCATAAATTTCAAAAATCGGTACGCAAAATCACAGATAAAATTGTGACTGAAGATCTCACTTGAGATTTTTCAATAAGGATTGTTAAAATAGTATTCTAAAAGTGCGCAAAAGTTGATTCTACACTTATGAGATTGTCATCCTGGCTTCGCTCAACCGACAAACCTTCCACTCGTGTAGAATCAACTTTTCGCATGTGTACCGAACTTTATTTTTGGATACAGAAGGCATATCGTCGCACCCTACAAAAACTAGCACAGTTCAAATTTTCAAACGAAAACTAGCACAACTCATGATTTGCCGCGAAGAGTAGCACAGTTCAGGAATGCCGTCAAGACTAGCACAACTTGCGACTGTATAATACTTGACATATGAGTATTTTACGTTTTTATTGGGTTATTTTGTTGGTTTAGTTCATGAAAACCTTGGACAAATACACACAAACCTCAAAGTTTTAAAAGGTTTTGGAAATTTTGGAAGGTTTTTTAAAAAAGTGAATAATTTCAAAAAATGTTTGTAAAAAATTATTGTATTTGTGAAAACAATTTTGAATTCGGAAAAAAGTTGTAAATTGTGAATATTCAAAAATGTTCATTAGGGACAGTTTCTCAAACATCGGGAAATTTTTATAGAAATTAATTGTTTAAAATTTGAGTTGTGCTAGTCTTTGCGGGAAATTTTGAGTTATGCTAGTCTAGCGTGCGTCGAATGAGTTGTGCTACTTATGACGGGAAATTTGAACAGTGCTACTCTTCGTAGGAAACGACGATATAATAGTGCGTGCGTAGAAGCGCATTTTACGCACACTGTATAAAAAAATATTCTAAATACTGACTTATTTAATAATTTAGTATTGGATAAAATGATGATTAAATTGATTTATCTTTATATAAAGATATAATATATAATTTTATGTAAAATTACTTAATTTTCCATACTTAGTTAAAAGTTACGTTAATTTAATTCTATCATGTTATTAAAGGCGTTAGAACGTTTTGAGCTATGTGATTACTGGAAAAGGTTAGGTGATCGTGTTCTTTATTATGGCAGATATCTGTATATTTGTTTCGTATGACGATGCTCTGGATAAGTGTAAACCTCTTATCGGGCCTAAACTTGGCGATATAACCGATGAACTTTGTGGTTATGGTGAGAATACGTATATAGATAATTTTATTTTAGGTGGGCCAAAGTTTTACACTTACAGAGCTGTAACGCCCAATAAAAATCATAGAATTGAAAGTTGTGATTTTTTATTACTTATTTTGATAAGAAATATTCTGTAGAACACGCTGTCGAAACACGTTTATCAAAAGAAAAATTTCCCGCAAAATTACAAGCAAAATACTAAAACAAAATTTTTATCATTTTTTCGGAAAATTGCGCATTTTTCATTTTTTGTCTAATACGACTAAAAATTTAAATTTTAAGTTTTATAAATTTAATCTGAATAAAATTTTTATTGTAAATGTTGAAAATACTATTTTTTTACCGTAATATATACGTATATTATGCTTCGCATACATATTTTAGTAAATAAATTAGTGCGTGTTGATAAGATTTTTTTGCCTTGTTTTCGAGATAAATTTTTAGTTTTGCTTCTTATATAAGTGTTACGTCCGGGCGGCCGCACAGAGCAATTACTCGCACGATAGAAATAATTACAAATTCCGTGTCGACGAGACCTTTTATTTAGCGCAGCCCGCTCACGCGATACCGCCTAGGGAAAAGGTAAAGAAGGGCGCAATTTGACCGGTAGCTCGGCTGACGGGAGATACTGATAGCTCACCAAGTAGCGTAACTCAGAATGACTTCTGTACGAGTTGATATTAGCTAGATTAAGACACTATGTACTGACACAATAACGTTACATGCGACACTGACGTGAAATTGTGAATAATGATAGGAGGAACGACTTACCTTGACGAAGTGGACTTGTAGTTACCGACTGGCTAGCTCGCTCTCGTTCTGGCGCTGT